>JAPQRQ010000008.1:15690652-15703030 GCA_037367365.1 Apogon talboti
ACACACACACACATATACGCACACAAATATTTTATGGTAGATACTGTAACACACGCTTGACTACAGCATGGGAAAAATTAAAAGCAATACTATCACTGTTTCACTTCATTCAGTATTAGTGTTTCACCTCCTGAAAACATATATGGCATTAAAAATCTAAGCTTCCTTTGTTTGGTTTCTACACACAACAGGTGCTTTATGTATTAGGGGAAAAAAAAAAAGACAAAATGTTCCAAAGGTGCAAACAATATCAGGTGAGCGGTTTGCTGTATTAACATTCACATCCTGTTATTTTTTGTCTCAGGGGAAAAATCCTTGAACTCTGCATAGCTCATTAAACCTGTGACTTTTACTGTTAGTGATAAAAAGAAATCAACATCGGAAGTGCTGCTTTATATTTGCGCAGACCACACATCTACAGTTAAAACCATTTTACATGCAGATATTTTCACAAAACAGAAATGCAAAAGAGTTGAAGTTAAAACAAAATAATACAACCAGTAAATACTTTCTGTCCATATTTTATCAGTGGGTGTAAAATGAAATTTTAACCATTCAATAATCTTTTTTCTTCATTGAAGGATTGCATCTAGAAAAAAAAAAGGCATTATGGTTAGCAGTCTGCGGTGAGCTGCTGCTCAAACAAAGAACTGGTATTGGGTTGCATCGCAGCGCCCTTTGCTCAATACACACACTCTTCACACACACACTGCAGTAACCTTTTACTCAGTCCTCATACAAAGGTTATGTCTCACACACCACTTAACTCTCATTTGTAGGAGCCAGACTAGAACTGCCCATTCATAAATACCTCACTCATACAAATAAAACATGTGTTTGTAGTATTACATGTTAGGAAAAGCTAGAATAAAAAATAAGCTAAAATTACAGTAGTTAATAATTCATGTTTTTTCTTGATTAACAGTGCTAGAATTATCAGTTTACTGATAATTAATGATAAGTTAGTAATGTAAATAATGATTATCATTACTTGTGTTGGCTTTAAATTAGTGTTTTAAATAGAAATGAATTATTCCCATCCAAAATGTGACTTTGTTTTGCAATGTTCATTTGACAGTTTTATTTAGATAAAATTTTGCAATAAAATTACCATACGCGCACATGTACATTCAATCAGTGCCTGTTCTGAACATGTGTACGCAGGCAAATGTTAACTGTAAAAACCATAAAACTGTAACAAAACCTGCCCAGCTTTAAAGGTTGAATAATGACACATAATCACCAGAAATGACGGTATACAGAATATTTTTGTGCCATCATCAACGTACTAATTATCCACATGACTAACAGCAGCCCAAATGTATTAAAGGTTAGTAACACTCTCATTACTCGTCAACAATGTCCAGAGCTCTTGTCAACCTGATGATTAATGACCCTCTCACTTAAACAATATTGTTTTAACATGATTTCTAATAGAGCAACTTGAACTGCCAACAACACAGAGAACAAATTAGAGAGTGATCTTTAGATAAAACACAGAACATTGACACTTTCGCAACATAAACTAAACTCCTGTGGACATAGCACAGACACAGACAAACCAACTTAGTGTGTGCCAAATTATTGGCTAGTATCTCTTTCCTCTAAAACAAGCATTTTTAGGATTTTCATGGGCTATAGATAATTTATCAGTGGAAATCCTGAACTGAAAATGCAAATGTAGGAAAAATAATGCCCCAGACTCATAGACAGGCTTTTTGTTTCCTATCATTTACTGACTTATTGAAATGGCATGCAGAAATATCCCCTTATGTCAAATAAATGTTAAACTGTTGCACCAGGAAAACTTATTTTGTGCCTCATTCTGTTGCTTTTCAAGACAAAAAAAAAGCTGCAAAGAAGGGAAAATAAAATCCCTCATCTGTATTTGACAAAACCTCTTCCATTCTTGTATTATGCACAGTGAAAAGGTATCTTTGTCTGTTTCAGCTGCAGTGAATTAACAGCGACACAGTTCCAAGGCTGTGTCGATCTCTTCCTATTTTCAATATTCTCTGACTCTTGTTCCCTCTGCATGTGTTGAGTCTTTCGTTGCGATGAGTTTGGCTCTAGATATGAGTGTATTTCTGTGTGCCATGCATGTGTAGTGACATGTAAAAGCCCTTTAAATGCACTGTGTGTTGACGCGTATGTGTGTGTTCCAGTGCAGTGTAGGGTGTTGAAGGCGTTGGTCGGGGGGCTCAGCGGGGACTGCAGCATGGAGTCTTAATTCAATTTAAAGCTCAGTGTTTTGACAGGAGTTAAGAGTTAGCCGGGGTGGCAAGAGAGCTCAGTAGTCTGCATCATATATAGATCAGAAACACACACTCCAATTCACGCACCCGCACATGCATTCAAGGACACATTTTTGCAGTCGCACAAAAATATTTTCCAATAATCCACAATGTGTGATGAGACAGTGAGATCATATTCAATATAATGAAGTCTCCATCTTCTTCCATTGTATTATCAGTGTTGTTTTCATAGTGATGCAAGGATCTAATACTGCATAATTTGATCCAGAGGAATAGATTTAAATAACAGGCAAATCCTCATTCTGCTAATAAATGCCTGGAGGAACGAGCAGCAGCGATGTCCACCTTAAACTGCTCCTGATAAAAATACCGCAATTTAATAAACCACAACAAGACAGTTATCCTCTCCATCTGGCCTAATTACACATATCTGGGTGCGTGTGTGTGTTTATATGACTCTTACATAGGCTTTAAAGTGCATTCATGTGTGGAAATGTGTGTGTGGCCCCCTGGAGACACAAAGCAATATGTTGGATATTTGCATACGGCTGGGAGAGAAATAAATTCTAATTTTGTATATTATTATTTATTCTCCCACAGGGAAGAATAAGTAGGTATGAACTGAGCCTAAAGAGCATGCAGTGTTGAATACGCGCATTCAAAGTCCATATGTGTGTTGGCATAACAGAGCGAAGTTAGCGCTGTGTGGTGTTTTTTGCAGGATGTTTGCGGTCAGATATGTGTTGTGTCTGGACTGTGTTTCAACAGAGCTGAGTGTGTGTGCGAATCACAGATACAAACAGGAGGCAATGAGAAATGGTGTAGATGGACAGAGAGAGAAGTGATTGCGGTATCCTGGTAGGTAGGTAGGTTATGGGCCCTATCTGTTTCACATCTTCCCATCCCATCGTCTGGTTTCCTGCCATTGATCAGAACAACGCGCCTCCGCCCTCTCGCCCCTTCTCCACTGATGGACGGAGAGAAACCTGATCGTTGCGCGAGAAGTGAGAAGGGTGAGTAGGTGGAGGGAGACAGAGCGAGGGAGGAAGGAGAAGAGAAGGGTAAAGGCATCGGTGCCGTCTGCAGCCTCTTCTGTCAACCATGCGGAGAACCCTGCAAAGAGCCACATCATAAATGGAGTATCTTATTCTACCCTAATCTAATTTCTCCATTCCTCTCGGCTTTACTGTAAAATGAAAAGATCATCTAACTGTGTGTGTGTGTGCGTGTGTGTGTGGAAGAGCAGGAGGGAGATGACAGACACAGTATCTGAGAGGTGGTTAGTTTATAAAGAGTGAGAAAGGGGCCGACGGTGTGAGCAGCGTTTTCTGTGGAGCAGATGTTGGAAGAGTGTCAGTCACTCGTATCATGGGGACCATGTTTACCGACTCACCCTCAGAACCATCACACAAACCCCCGTCGTCCTCAGACACACATCTTCACTCACAAACATCCTCACATAAGAGGTTTTGAGTGGCAGTTGCTCCACCGGTCTCGCCTGCCGGGGGGGGTCATCACCCCGTCCATCTGTTCCTGATCGGCCCCTGACGTGGAAAGACACTCAGTCCTTTAAACAAAAAAAAAAAAAAAGAGGTAAAATTCAACTCAAGTCAAAGTTGACGTAAATGCTAAATATTAGAACGGCAGCGCTCGTTGTGATGAACTGAACAACACCGCAGGGGAGACTCTTGTGTAGTTTTAAATCTGGTCCAACAGGTCATTCAGCCGTTACATCCAGTGTTCTAACTGCTCTGCGTGTACTGATTCTACACCAGTCAACAGATAGTTCCAGACACAGGCCGCGGTAAGTCACAGCACCGGGGAATTCAATGTGTCTGTGTCTACCATCACACAAATAGGTGTGTTTGTGTGGAAAAGGTAATGAGGGAATTGTTATGTCACTTTGTGCAGGTGTTTGTCTTAAATAGCACTGTGGAAAAAAAAACCATTTTTTTCTGAAGCCCGACTTGATATTACATCATGTGCCACAGAGATGTTTTTTCAGTAGTAATTTACAAATATAAAATGTATCCGACTTTGCTGTCATAAATCCAAAGGCTATATGTGTATTATATTACATAGATCAGACAAAACAACACGAAGTGTGGAATCAAAAGCCGTGGCTCTGAAGGTGTACTCATTTCCAAATAATTTAATATAAATGAAGCTGCAAAATATTTTGTGGTTTTCTTCAGTGTGCAGAGAGAATGAAAATGACCTTAAATACATTTTAATTCCCATTTATTTTATCTCTTTAAACATTCTCAGCTTACATTCTGTCTGCTGTATTTCTATAGGTTTTACATGCTGTTCACCGTAAACATGTTGCTTATATTTTGTTTATACATAATGATTTTCCTTTGAGAAAAACATTGTACATTGTATTGAGGTTTAATTTTTGAAGATGAATGGACTGTTTTATTCATTTTTAGCTTCACCTTTTTTAGATGGAACATTTTTTTTTGTCAGAAACAGAGAGCTCTATTTCATATTGCAGAAGTGTTCGTGAAGGTTTAATCATGATGATTTATGGCTAGTAATAAGAAACTGTAATCTGAGAGCTGTTGGGTGTTTATTTCTGCTTCTGCCACATAATCTCTACTATAAAGTGTTGGTGAAGTTTGAGGGGGTTGTGTTACTCCACTGTTTTTAAAATATATATGCTTCACTGCGGCCAATAGTTCAATTTCTTTATTACAATAAATAAGAGGCTCATCTTTTTATATAAACAGAGTTCGCTCGTGATTTAATTAATACAAATACTAATTACATTTTTAACCCCTGTACTCTATTTGTCTTTTTCTCACACAGAGAGAAAGCTTTTTATTTATTTCATGGATTTCCTTCTCATTCGTAGCTCTCTCTTACAACTCCAGCCAGACCTCAGGTCAATACTGAAACCTGATCGGCCCACACAGTCTGGTCCCTAAACCCCTGTAGGCTCCTGCCTCACTGTCACCGCCACACCAACAAATTATTCACCTCTACTTTTTACACCACGGCACAATCGCGAGAAATGTAGAAATAAAGGTGACAAAGAGGAGACATTATGATGTTAAAGCCTGGCATATCCTGTGTCAGAGCCATAGCTGACTTTGGTTTTAGAGATAAGGAGTGTTATTGTACAGTTGGGTGGTTCTTATGTGGTGCTAAGACAAAACAAAGTCAACCTGATAAGAGCTTCCTGGAAAGTGAAATTTGTCACTTTTACCTGGAACTTACATTACAGAAGTATAACATGCTGTTGGCTTTAGTTCCTATATCAGTGTCATTACAAACCACAAGTGTGACAGTGGCAGCACCTTTAAACACTTTACATATCAGAGAAGTTATGGTCATTTTATTAACTATTTTTACTTTATTCAGTAGTTTACTATTTTTTTCATGAGGGATGTTTTAGCTCATAATGCTACACCTCAGTCTGAGCCTCTTACAACCTGTGGCAATACAGAAAAATCTAAAAACTACTGAGTTTCCATTTTATCTCCAGAGGAAATCTCCCTCAGACATGTGTGCATTCATCAAACTAACTGATCTTCTCTGCTTTCCTGCACTCCTCGCTGAGCTGCCATTGTGTTTCTGCTGTAACAGTTGAGAAACGCAGCCTCGAAGAAGCTTTTTAAGGGATTATTCTGAGCTATAAGGAGGAACAGGCTGGTAGAAACAGACAGTGTGTTGGGTAAAGTGGTGGGCTCGATGCTGTAAATCCAGGCAGGATGGGAGGATAGAGAGGATGAGCTGAGGATTGCACGTTTCCCGTGATATAAATAGTTGTATATACAGTATATTTATGATAAATGAGTGCTAAAGGCCACGTTGTATGTGAGTGTTAACGTGTTTGCATGAAGGTGTCAGCGTGTGTCTCACCATATGGTCTGTGTAACTGCAGACAATGCAAAGGGCAAGAGGAGGCAGTTGTATTTTAGCACCAAAATTATAGTTTTGCCTTTAATAGCAAGAATTTCATTTTATAATTAACACCATGTGTGTGAACATTATTTGTTGGATGCATCAGATGTACTGCATTTCCATTTTCAGTCTTGAATCATCTGTGGGTTTAAAGGTGTCTGTGTTTGACTTTACACTGCAATGAAAGCAAAGCCACTGTTGAGGTAACTGATACCACTCAGACCAGAGAGAGAGTCACTTGTTTATGAGCCGTGATATATATATAAAAAACAAGACGCATACAAACACTCACTTACGCAGCTGCCTGAGGCCTTTTGAGGTACCTCCTCAGTAGTTTATTCCCACTCTGCTGAGCTAATAGAGTCAGATAATGAATTTACTCCCAGTCGCCAAAGCAGTTTTTAATAAAAGGCAAATTCGCGCTCTCTGTTTGTTATTGCCAGCAGTGTCCTTACCACCTTAGAGACCAACAATTACACCCTAATGGCATTATGCTGTCCCTCAAACAGTTATTGGCATTAAAACAGCTCATAAACTTTATGCAAAGTTATTATTTGCAAATGCAAAAGTACATAAATGAATATAAATATATGCATCGTGAACTTAATATTGCACACAAGCTGTCAAAATAAACTTACACTACTGACATACAATAAATAATATGTCTAAAATAAGCCAACGATGGCCACAGATGTGAGCGTATTTGTCAGAAACATGAAGCAGATTTATTTTAGCCAATCTAATTTGCTTTAAATTAAACCCTTAACCCCTTGCCCATATATTAACTGAGTGTATAAATGGATTACAGTGTGTTAAGGCACCTTCGCTGTGTTGGTCGCCGGTGGAAAAGGAGACATTTTACTGTGTAAATAAATGATTTAATGCATTGAAACCTTCCCCTTAATTCACCCTGAGAAACACCACAAAATACCCACGGTTATATGAAGGAAATTAGATGATTTCATTTTCCATGCCTAGAGAAAAAAACAGCTGTCGTATTTGTTGGAGTTAATAAATGTCATGGCCAAAAATTGAAGTTTATGCCCATGACCAGCGTACACACCCTGAGTGAGGCTGCTGAACCGTGACTGAGAATATACTACGCCTACTGTATTCTCCTCCGCTACATTTTACAGCATCCACGTTGAAAAATCAGCTGACTGTAAAACGCGCTGCCTCTTAATTATAGTTTTTGTCACCTGCGGTCATTAATTTTTTCTGCGCATTTTAACAACTTACGTCTATATGAGTAAATATAAGATTTAAAATACCCTATGCATCTGTGCAATGAGAACATTTTATGTTTATTTTGATGTAATTCTAAGCAGATATAAGTGTTTTTTTAGCTATCTTGGAAAATGTAACTGACATACATAACGACGATATAATCATGCTCATATGTTTTATTATCGTGTTTTTCAGTTTTGTCACTGCTACAATTTATATTTGTCCCCAGTATTCAGCATGTGAATTATAACTCATTTAATTAATGTTTTCCTAACTGCATCAATTTCATCTGTATTATGTTGACCTTGTTAAACTTGATGCAGTTTTTAAGTTCTCCCTGCGCTCTATCTCACAACTGTCTCTCTCCCTACTTTTATCAAACACGGAAACCCTCTAATAACTAATCTAATAAATACAGTTTGCAATAAATCACTAATAATTTACAGAAGATCCCTTTAACAGCTTTCGGCAGTGCATCACTCACATCCCTGGGTCCCCATTCTCTGCACCCTCTGCGCTAATGCAGCACTAATGCAGTGAACGGGGGGCTTGTTTTTATTAGCTAGTGTCCCACTGTTTGGATAATCTCTCGATTTACCAAAGCCCCTCGTTGACAGCCCTCCTCTCCGAGTCCCGAGCCCCTACAGGTGTCCAAACACCAGCTAATGGAGCCAGCACGATCCTCAGGCAAGACAGAAAGAGACACACACACGCAGATATGGACTCCATTTTGTCAATGCGTGATTTTTCACTGCCGAACAGCATGTGAACCAAACATTAGTTTGTCACACATTCATCAAAAAGACAGTCTGAGTTACTCTCACTCTAGACTCTGCTGCACAAGATCAGGCCGACATATTATTGGAGAAAATATAAAAACCAAAATAATGTGCTAAATAGGCCACTCAGATGCTTGAGGCAAGTGGCTCTTCCACACAGGCTGTCTAGCAATCAACGCATGTCAAACACAATAGGCTTCAACCATCGTCTGTGGATGAATACCATGTGACTAAATATCCTGGCCAAACCAAAACACACGAGCATCACTACTGTGTTAACTTTGATGATAATACAGGAAGTGCACTATAGAAACACTGATGACAGTCAGCGGGATTTGCACGTTTAGATCCTCTTTTTCCATCCTTCTAACCACATTAATGGAGATGTTTTTTCTGTGAAGTAAATAGCTAATTCTCGCACAGGAAGAATTGGAAAGAATACTGAAAATGTATAAACACAGACAGAGAATAGAGGAAAGTCTTAGGAATGCTGTGTCCCAGAAAAAGGTTTTTTTCATTGAACTGAATAGGTGACTTTGATGATAAATGGATCGTCATACAAAAAAAAAAAGGAAAACACACGCAGAAAAAAAGAGAAGTTAAAAAGTTAAGAGTTAACATGCAGTTGAAAATGCAGTTTGACTGTAGTACATGTTTTTGGCTGTACCTCCCGTAGTGTGTGAGAGATGTGTATGCGATGGTCCGCCATGTCAGCCCTTTGGAATGGTTGATGAGTTCACACCAAGCAAGCCTGGGTGATGATGGGATAGGTCTTAATGTAGACAGCCATAAACACAGCAGGCCATTGCTAATCCTGAGAGGCTCCTTTGTGTACCTCATGCTGCACAAACTGTTTTGATGAATCTCCTGACCCCTGACTCTTTGATGACGGATGGCGCTCTGAGGGGAAATGTAACCAGAAGACAGCGGATCGCCAGGCCATCCTGTTTGGGAGATGAAATGGACTCTTGCTTCATCATCTCAGTATTTTGGCTATGATGTATTTAGTTTCAGCCCACTGTGGCAGACCGTTTGTGGAGGAAAGCATCAATACAATGAAGTGATGTAATCCTCATCTTTGTTAGTATGAATTACACTTAATCCCTAATACGTGAATGCAGTTTTTTTCATTCATTGAACATGAATTTTACTGTGAAATTTTATACATTCAGATATCGACACTAACTACTGGTTGTTTAAAATATAAGAATTCCAGCGACTGCAAATCAGTGTAGTGTACAACGTACCATGAATAAAAATCTGAGGAAAGAATTGGTCAAACATCTGTGTACCAGACATAATCATTTGTCATGGAATCTAAACTACATTTCCCAAACTTAATACAAACACTCACACTCCATTACAGTAAATGTCAATCATGATTCATTAAAAAAAAGAGTTTTCTAAGTGTAAAGAATGTTACTTATTTCATTTTAGCTGATTTAGTGCATGTTTATTGATTAACATTAAATTATCAGAATTGTAATAGAAAGACGGTGAGACAATCTGTTGCCTGTTTAGGAGTAAAATAACAATTATATGATAAAGTATTACTTGCATTTATCGTAAATGCAGATACATATAAAGCAATAACTGCATATTTGCATTCGTAGCATATAATAAAAAGAGTGGGGTTGTGTTCTCCGTGACCTTAAACTTAAAACAGGGCTACCTCACACACATACAAACACATGTAGAGCCACAGTGCACAGATACACAAACACACACAGGTCACGTCTCCTCGCACAGAGCCTGTTTGTAAGAGCAGTGCATTTGTGAACCTGACAGTGGAAAATGTGAGCCGCTCCCTCAGCCTCCGTTTGGTCTTGGCGTTTTGATTTGTTTGACAGGGGAGAAAATTATAACAGCAGGGGGAAAGAAATATGAAAATATGACTGGTAATACTTTCAAAACAGAGATATTTTCCTTGCTGTCTTTGCAGAATCCATAGTCGGAGTGTGTATGCGCTTGTGTGTTCATGTTTTATGTGTGTTTACCATACAGTGCACGTGTGCACACATGTGCATAGTGTAGGGTGCAACGACACAACAGTGAATCATCTTAACTGATGACATGGTACGCTAATCGTTTGTCTATATGTTGCAGGTTTGTTTCCATATCTCAAGGGTTCTTTGTGGTCTCACCATTTTTCTGACTTGATTCCATGATCTTCATTTCATTTATTTATTTATTTATCCAGCTTGCTTTATTTCTTTGATTCTTTGAGCCCGGGGTTATTTTGTTTTAATGAACGCCTTATACGTCTCCTTTGTTAGATCCAGTAACTGAAGCTTTCAGAGTAAACTATCTCATTGGAGATGATGGTTCAGTTGAGGAGAGCAAAAACAATCTGTGCTCTGATTATTCATAAATTTGGCATATTGACATGACCGAGCCCCAGTAAACATCTAGAAAATGACACAACAAGGAACCTTGTCTTTCACAACATCTTTGTATCCTTACAGTAATCCATTGTACTGGACTGTTTGCATTGCTTGACACTATTACTTTTACTTTGAAACAACACATCTGATGCTGTTGATAGGACACTTTTCACTACTGTTGAGCACATAATTGAGGCTTTTTTCTTACCACAACCAAAATACAAATAGGTTAATGTAACACTACAAATAAGAAGTGCGGAGGAGATGCTGTTGATAAGCACCAACACTGAATATTGTTTTAGTGTAAAGTGAGTCGAGCTCTGGTTTAGCCATGTTTGTGTTTGAATCCAGACTAATCACTCATCAGCTCCCTGTGTATGTGCAACAGCTACTGTGCACATAACAACTCACCTCCCCAGAGAGTGTCAAGATACAGTCCGCTTCAAAGAACCACACAGCCCTGTCTAATTGGCTCCCAGCAATAGCACAACAGCTACTTTCACTCAGCAAGGCACAGGTTTCCACACGTAAAGATGCAGCCTCACTTAAATCTTGTTTTTACACACAAAAAAACAAATATATTTTTACTTTAATGGAAACTTGGGCGTCAATAATAAATAAACCTTGTCAAGGAAAGGGAGAAGAAGCCAAAGGCAAAAAGTTTCATTCTTGCTTCTACTGTATGTTTCACACACTTACTCAGTGGACACAGTCGTTATTGGATGAGGCAGCACTAGCTAATATATCAGACAACCCTGAGGTGCAGCGAGTCACAGAGATTAAATGACCGCTCAGTATTTGGGCTTCAAGAGTTGAGTGTTGGCCATCGCTTCTATGCCAGAAATGAACTTAAATCACATAGAGGCAAAAAACAGACACAGAAAACACTGATGCTATTGTGCAGTGTGTGCAAACCCAGGGAGGCTGTGAATGTAGTGGAGAAAGGAGGCAGCGAAAGAGGAGGAAGACAGATTAAGGATCCCAAAAAAGAGCAGAGTGACAAGAGATGCAGGAAAGGGGTAATTAAATGAAACAAAGGAGGTGTGAAAGAAATGTAAGCAAGGCACAGAAAGGAGGGATGGAAAAAGAAATGGAAAAAAAATAGAGAAACAGGAAGATAGAGAGTGAATAAGAGAGAGTTTGAGGAGAATCGATGGAGCGTCTGTCCACTGGGACCGAGCTAACAGCGCAGCAGACCGTGGATCTCAGGTGTCCAGTCGATGGCTGATGCATTAGGCTGCTGATACCCGCCGCTTTGGGTTCAAACACACATTTTCTTAATACAACATGAGCCCATTTCCCCCCCTCATTAATCATGTAACCTGATTAGGGCTAGAGGTCTGGCCTGTACTGAACCCTGCATCGCTCGCCTCCTTTCATTTTGTCAGGCTTCTCATCACGTACACACATGTGGATACAGATGTGCACGCATGCAAAAGGCATTCCATGATTTTCCATATGTTTAATAGTAGATGTGTATACACTATTCCATTTAAACTCATACAGAAGGCTGCTTATATCCATACAGCAGCAGACTTGTGACTGCGGACGACTGATGTATAGATACTGCAGCTGCTGGCATACGAGTTATGGTTGTACAAACTATAAGCAAAGGATAAAAAAAATAAAGTTAAATTATGTGGTTCTGGTCTTCCTCTGCATATTTTAAAAACCTCATTTATATTTCTAAACCCACAAAAAATGCAGAACAAAACATAGGAGTTATGCATCCCCACAAAACGCCTTTAAATCACTAAAACAGACTTAAAATACAGAGGATTTTGAAGGTGAAAGTGAAGATAATCTCTTTGATATAACAATTAA
>JAPQRQ010000008.1:15706583-15728260 GCA_037367365.1 Apogon talboti
TATATACTGTATATCAGCCCCAAATGTCCTCGTGATCAAACAACCAAGCTATGACAAGTCAAGTAAAATCCAGTGAAACAAAATAAAGATTGTACAATTGTGTTCTCGAACAATCAGGAAACATGTACTAGATGTTATGAAAGTATTGAAATAAGTAATGTAAACACACAGTTTTGAGCCAAGCTGTGGAAACTATGAAGGACTGTTATTACATCCACACAAAGGTTCAGTTAAACGCTCTGCTTCATGCTCAACTTTCTTGAGCTTCACTGGACATTCTGACATTCTGACTTATCAGTGTATTCATATAGTTTCTATGTCAGTGTATCACATATTAACTACCATTTTCATCTCAGTCTAACACACACAAATATGTGTACATAAGGGGATGGTATTTGATGGTATTTTGGTACATGGCAGAGAGTGCAGAAAGCTTGAGTTAGCCGTCTGTGCCGTTTCCTGCTGGAGATTCATCCTCCGACTATCACAATGGCTCTGATACAGGATACCCATCCGCGCATGCACACACACACACGCATACACACATGCCAAGTTCTTAGACGCATACAATTTGTATGAGAGTTGAGACACTTTGGGTCCCTGTTAAATGACACTGAGGCCTTACTAACAGATTAACAATTTAAGAACAGATTACAGCGAGACTCATTTCCTAGAAAACTTAGAAACTTCCTGTGTGTGATCTAAAACGCTAAATCACAAATCTACATAGAAATTTACTTCACGCCCACTGGACAGTCAGAATCATCACTAAGATTAATGGTGCCACTATTTGCCCAAGAGCAGACTGCGCTGGATGCTGGTTACACTCTGGGCCAGTGGCGGCTTGTCAATAGACTGCCCCACCTGACTCGCCTGAGGTGGAAGAAGATGGTAGGAATCACCTAAAATAATTTTACAAAAACATTCATATTCAAATAAACAATGTCATGTGTTTCCTGTTTGGGGCGCCGCCCGAGAACTCCATAGACTCTTGATATAACCGGAGCGTGCACAGTGGATTCCCCACCTCCAATACAAGAGATAGGAGAGCCTTGGGGTGCCCAAGCACCACCCATAGGCGTAAACGTTACATCCTGAAAAAAAATTAAGACCTCCTTTAGAAATGGAATCAGCGAACAGGTCCCTCAGTAATACTACAGTGTTCAAAGTAAACAGCTGGAAGCACAGTAGGTAACTCAATGGATTCATGTGTGGGGAGTCAAGGGATTGATTCCCAGTATGAATGGTGTAGGTGATATGTTTTAATCCTTACTGTGATTTACTATTTTTTTTAATGCCATGCGATCTACTCCACGCCACCCTCACCCCTGGTCTAAATGCATTGTCCATACTATCAGTGGAAAAGACACTTGTCAGGGACATGCCTGACCTTAACAATAGAGTCATAGAAAAATGTGTATGTTTGAAGGATAGATGGGTGAAATTTGCATATAAAAAATACATGACTGAAAAGGCATACTGTGTATTTTAATTTTGATTTAAATTAATGTTTTAAAATTGTGGTGCATGTACTTTGGTGTATCCTAGTGGTGATATGTGGTTAAAGTGCAGCTGAAAAATGACTTGGATACTGCTACCAAAAAATAATTTCACCAACTGCCACTGCTCTGGGCCATCCTCCAATGAGCCCTTATGATCTCTACAGATCAATGAAGCGTTAAGTGGCCCTTTGAAAATAACATAGTGTTAAATCGGTCTGTCAATCATTGAGTCCACGAGCCGGGCTGTAGCACTTCAACTTAAGAGCTGCCATCTTGTTAACATGGATTTACTCATCAGCTCAGAAGTACTAATGGTCTCACACAAGCCTCTATACCAACACATAGGCTGCAATAAAACATACACACCACACACACAAACACACATATTGCATCTTAAAAAAAAAGTGCTTATTTTAGGCCATACTACAAAGTATTTGATTGAAAAGTTGCAGAATAATAAAATGTAAAAGATGATGCTATTGTTTTAAAGGGCTTATATGTAGTATTTCTACATTTAAATATTGAAAAATGATGTAAAAATTCATTTCGGTGTTGACAATAAAGGGCGTTGAAGTTATACCAAAGAGGTCAATGGATTGGATTGTAGAGATATGACCTGGATTTATTTACACTAATGGGCCGGAGGATTTACATGACCACCAGAGGGAGTAGTGAGTAATGGTCTGCCAAACTCCTATGTTGAGGATAGTTAACACCGGGGGCCTTTGACCAAAGCATCAGAAAGTGATAAGGTGGTATGAGAGCCTCTAAGAAACAACTTTTAGTGTCAAAGAAAGTGATAAAGTTAAAGCTGAATGTATTGTTGTTGTTTTCACCACTGGTCACAGCTCTAAATGAGAAGAATGGAGTTTGATACTGAAATCACAGCATTTCTTCTACATGGATGAGTTTGATTACGAGGCTTACAAAAAATAGAGCTAAGCTAACAAAGCTATAATGTAAACTATCAGCAGCTTTAATGTAAACTATCAGGAGTATGTGAAGATTATAAGACATCTGTTATTTAGGCTGTTAAAATGACACTATGAATAATTGTTTGAAGAAAAAAGCTTCATGATATCATAATTCAGATATCTGTAAACAATGAGCCTTATACTTTATTGGGTACACTGTGTTGATTCGTTGGTGGTTTTGGTAGTTCTAAGTGTGTTCTGATATGTTACTTCCTCCTGCTGTTGAGAGTTTGAAATATCAATGCTACACAGAACCACTTTAAGCCCCACATCACTTCAAGATGTGGCCTCTGAGATCCCACAAATAAGCAAGTCATAGGAAGTTAATAAATAAGAAAGTCCCAAAAACAAAAGTTTTACTGTTTGAATTGCCAGCTGTCATAACGTACGATGTAAACTTGAGGAAATAATAGAGAGCTGAACAATGTTGAATTGATTTCACCCTGTCTCATTTACTGAATTGGACCACTTCTCCCTCTCCTTTTCCCTGATCCACCTTTACCGCAACAAACTCCATCTTTCCAAAGAGTGACATTCACTCTCCCACCCACAGTCTAGCAACACACACGCACATACACATGCACATACGCATTCACACATACACATGCGCACAGACGCACACGGCCTAACTTTGAGGGCAAGCTAGCAAATTCCTGAGGGCTATCAAGTTTCGGGTTGCCTTGGCGACTGAGCACAGAGGCAGATCCATTAATCATTGAGAGGCGTTCACTCCAGAGTGGAGGTCAGACTGATTGCTGTGGATAGGGTGTCATCCCAAAACACACACGCGCGCGCGCACATGCACACACACACGCACACACACACACACCCACCCACACACACATACACACGCATTTACACTGAGTAGCATTGTGAGGATACTCATTGACATAATGTATTCCTTAGCTCTTTACCTTAACCTGAACCACCACAACTGAATCCTTAACCCTGATTCGAACCTTAACCTTAAAACCAGACCTGAACCCTCAAATCAACCCTTTGATAGTCCAGCAAAGGTGACACCTAGCAAAAATATCCTACTTTTGTAGTCTTGTCCTCACTTCATTGGGGTCTTACATTTACTTCATGAGGCTGCCTCTATCCCAGCTTTAGTTAATAATATATATATATAATGCACTAAATGAACTCTGAATTAAAATAAATCATGCAAATGTAACATGCATCATGTGAATATTACTATGAAAGTGAACTTTTAATGTCATTTTCATGTGCTGACTCGCTCTCTACCAGTGCACATGAAATGTCTCATTTTGTCGCTTTCTCTTTCTTTGTCTCTCTCGGCCCATGCACATACAGACACACAAAAAGCAATCTCTCCTTCCAGTGTTGTCTGGGCATCAGGACGGCTCTGGCGGTGTCGTGTGACGTGGCTACGTGGAGCCGAGTGGATTAAGAGATTGGAGCTCCGCATTTATTTTTCAGGGACTCGCTTGAAACACTAGACCTGCACAGGTGTCTAGGAAAACCGAGAGAGAAAGGGGAAAGAAAGAGAGGGAGATGGAGGGAGAGGAAGGAAAAGGCAAACCAACCAGTTATATAAAATAACTCCCTCAATTTGTGTATTATATCTTGTCCAGTGTCTATGTTTTCCTGTTTATCCCACTTCCAGTTCTTGTTTGACATGCTTTGTCGCTATATCTAACTTCTGTAGCATTGTAAGACCTTTACCAAGCCTTGAGAGCACTACCTAAGGCATGAAACACTAGTCCTACAAGACATATTACCTCACTTCTGATTTGATGATATCAACAAACAGCACTGACTGTTGACAGTACACATGTCACCGGTGTACAAGTAGTTCTGGGACAGGACAGATATTGACCCCTTCCCAATTTGGCACTCAGTAATGTACATCTGGTAGACTGGGGTCGTACAAAATAGGAATCCACAGACTGAGGTAGTGATCTCTGAGCTGTGATGTGTGGCAGGTGTTTAATATGGATCTCGAGAAATAGAGATTTATTTTACTGAGGATGTGGGATGTTTGTGTGGAGGGAAGAGTATGAGGAAACCACTATAGGACAGCTCCCTTTTATCAAGTCCCTCTACCACAAATGTATCATGCCTTATTAGATGACTGACCTTTGATAAGAACACAGCAGTGGTTTCAGGTACACTATAAAAAAAAAACCTATGAGTGATGGTTAGCCAGATATGATGAATGACCACTGGCACTTAAAGACGGATTGTTCAGGTTTAGTGTCTCTGAATGCGGAGTGTGTGCTGGTAGGACACATGAGTATGGGATATGGAGAACACGTCCATGATGAAATGATTTAGATGTGTTACCCACCACACCTCATGCACAATCACATACAGTATTATCTTGCAGACACACACACACACACACACACACACAAGCATGTGCATGTCCGTCTTTCTGTAACACACTTTATCCAGATCAGAGATTTATGGTGTCCTGGGAAACCCGATGTAGACGGCCACAAATCAGCGTGGCTATGAAATACAGCGCCACACGAACATTTAAACACACATGCGCGCACAGAATCTAAGCACATTTGTGTCACATGCGGAAAAAGGCACAGTCATGACTCTTGTGAACATGCACGCGCACACAATCACACACATACAGACACGTGCGCATACACACATGAAATATAGGTGCAGCCACTGCACGACTGAACCGGCTCCCAAAGGTGCCCACTAAATTTACTGGCTCCTCCAGCCACTTCAAAAGCTCTCCATAACTTAGAGGCCAGACGATTTTATTGTTTCATGGAAGAAAGGATGGTTGAAAAAAGAGGCAAAGGAAAGTGAAGGAGTGAAAGATAGATGTACTTGGGAAAATTTAAATCCTCCTTTGTCTCAGACAATTAAAATTCCTTTAGTTGTAAGGCACGTGCACGTACATCTACACAATTCAGTGCATGAACTTACACTGCTGAAAGAACACACAGTAAATCTAGTCTCCTGTGTCACACAGCTTAAACACACAACCAGTGTTTTAGTTTTTCATGAACAACAGAAACAGAGGCTTTTTTCAGTCCATTTTTGTGGGTCCTTCTCCATCGGTGTCTGTGTCTGCTGTGTGTGAACCACCCTGGTGTGGGTCTGTCAGTGTACCTAGTTAAAGCTAATGATGTAGACACCCCTTCTCTACAGGTTACAAGGCAGTTAGCTGGTAGCAGAACTTGTTAATGTCCACTCCAATAATAGCACTTCCGTTCTGGCTCTGGCCTAATGATAACCGAAGCTGACGTGTGTGAGCTGTCCACTAAGAATGCACACTTGAGATAGAGATGGGTTTTCAACATTGTTTTTGTATTTCATCTCATGTCATGTCATCTTTTCCCAGGTTTGTACTATTATGGAAAGAGATTGACTTTAGGCAGTACAAGAACTTACGCAAACACAAAACAAATCTCAGCATTTTTATTAATTTATTTTTTTTATTTTACAGTCATTAGGTCATTATTTACAACAGCAGTGTGGCAAAATGAAAAACCTCTTGAGGACGAGGATAACAGCTAAGAAGAAAAAGATGGAAAAAACTAAATGAACAGCAACAACATGCATTACATGGATATCATGTAATCTAACTAACAAACATTCAACAGGCAGCTAAGAAACAGTAGCACCAAGCAAAGTCACAGGCAGCAGTGTCATATACTATCAGTATCAAAGCTTGTCCACAAATGAAACTGACTGATTCCCAAGTAATGTCAAATCCTGTTTTTTTTTACAACATTATTTTGTTGATAATATTTCCTCCGATTGTGTTAGCAGGTTTGGACAGCATCTCCTACAACAAGATATAATGAAAGGATATTCTGTCTAATAGTAAGTTCCTGTAAGTTTGCTGTCCTTACATATAGTAAACTACATCTGAATCTATTCTTTGTGGAGTGAATTAATGGAATAAGACCAGCTATGTGCACTTATGCCCAGTCTTTATAGGCTCTACTTGTGCAACTAAAACTAAATGCTTGCATGTTTTGCACGTCTCCCCCCTTTGTTCGCTCTCTGTACCATAACATTATCAGTAATCAAATACTTTTCCAGCACAATACCTCAGGTAAACCTCTACACACATGCACACACAGAGTGATGCGTTAGATGAGACTTTGTATTTGGCAAACTGAGCTTCCTGGCAGGTGGTCTACCAAATGTTATCTTACTGACCTCCGTCCCTGAACACACACATGCAGAGGAGCACACACACAAGCCAATTCAATAAGTGAGCGGCGGGGATCATGATGTGATAAGGTGGCCTCTGACACGGCTTTACTGACTGAATCAGCCTGAAGAAAAAGAAAGACACAATGCAGATACAGACACACACACACACTGAACGGAATCTAACATGCACTTACTGCTGTTCCTTCACCTTCCCCACTATACGACAACTGCACTGGTTTGTGCTATTTATCTGTAAATAATTTTTGTGTGTGTGTAAAATACTTGAGAAGCACCATCTGCTCTTTGCTGTGTCCAAAGTGTGTCTCTGATCATACAGTTGGTGGTCTTAGCTTAACCAACCCCACAGATTGTCTATCCGTGTTTGGATATACCGGTGTGTACACGTGTGTATTAGCCTCACAAATGGATGGGTTGTTGTGTGCATGCTGCAGCCCACCATGTCAGAACGCCCAGATGGGTTGAGGGATCATATTCTTGATTAAAAATGACGCAGAGAGTGCTGAATTCCTCAGTGTGTGTTTGGTGTGTGCATGTGTGTATGTGTAAATGCATGCGCTACACACACTCCCATATGTTGGTTTTGTACCTGCTCACACTGAGTTAGGTAAAGCTTGGCTCTCATTTCCTGAACAAGTTGATAAATTCCAGATATCCTACCCTCCCTACACATAAAGCCATGTCTGCCGGTATGGAAACAGAAATGTGCAGCAGTAGTGGAGGGTGCACTCTTATTCTATGCAATTAACCTTTAATTAAGCAGGCAGAGGCAGAGGTGAGGCAGCAAGGAGCCACAGAGGAACAATATGCTGTCTGTTCATTTACTCAGCATTATGACCCTCAAGTCTCAGCCTGAGCCACTGCCTGACTGCTGATAGATGTATCTGGCTCGGACTGTTTCAGTGCATTTCAGAATCAAACAATATTTCCTTTTTATGTGCTGCTCAGAGGCATCATTGACCTCAGAGTACACTTTGGTCTGGTTCTGCTTGAACACTCTATCCATACATCCAACGCGTTGGCTCCTGACGCTACTGGAATCCTGTTAAATTTGCATGTTTGTGTATTTTTCATCCCAATAGGATGAATTTAAATATTTTAGGTGGCCATAGTATTATGTTCTCCATCAAACTAGAATATGAAGCAATTACACACTCTACTGTCAATTTGTCTGTCTGTCCGACCGTCCACCCGTCTATCCATCCATCAATCAGTCATAATAGCAACAAGTGAAAATGAAGTATTTTATTTGTCAAGTCTGCATCTTGGGGTCTCAGTCAATACAATAACAATAGACATAGTTTGATGTTGTGAAGTGTGGGCCCATGGGAGGTGTTTCCACCACTGTTGCAAATGAATATCATGTTTACAGACCAGGTAATATACACTGTTGCCTATAAAGTTGGAATAATATTTTTTTACCTCATGTCATGAAATGATTGTGACAATGTGATTTATTCTTGATAGATAAAGTGTAATTGGGATTCAGTGTGTAATCATGGTCAAAGGTCATTACTGATATGTATAAATAGGAATAAAAAAAGGAATGTGTCTGAAAACAAAATTATTCCAACTTTATGAGCAACAGTGTATTAGTTTAACTCACAGTGCTGCTATATTCAGATACATTATGGATCTCTCTGAATTTAGTTGTAAACGACAAAATATAAGTACATAAGCCATAGATATTTGAATGCAGAGGTGTTGCGCATTATATCTTTAACCTCAGTAAAGTGAGCTACATCTGATGCAGTTCATCTTACCCGACTGGATTTACCTGACAAATGTTCTATTTGCTCATCAAATGCCTAGACTAGTCTTTTTTCTTTATGTTTTATAAATCAACCTGTCTCTGAACTGAAAGCTTCAGTACTGAAATGTGGCTTTTTACAGCAGGTAGCATCGAGTGTAGACTTTCCCTTTTCCTGTCAGATATATCTTTGCCCTGCTCTGCCCTGCATCTTGCTGCAAACACTCCTCTGACTATTTATGGCAGCAGTTAACTCCCGTCTCTCTGGTAAAGAGCTTCAGCAGCAGGTGAAGTCGGAGATGCAGGAGAACCATATCCCAGACCTGATCCAACATTACAACGCATAAACCCTACGAGGATGAAAAATAGCATGGCAGTCTCACCAGGGTTAAAGATTAGAGTATGCATGTGTGTGTTTTGGGGGTAGCGGTGTTATACCAGATTGATTCCAGACTGGTGTTTCTGTGGATTTTGGAAAGGGAATACGCCCTACCCTCCTTTTTTCTGGAGTGCTGCTGTTGCACAGCCTCCATCCATTCAGCTGATGGATGTGGCCCAAGAGACTCACAAACATACTGCGACCTGCAACGTCAGAAGAGAGGACAATACCGAGGAGGACAAAGGAAGACAAAAGAAGACAAGAAAATGGAGCTCAGCACAGAACAATGTTGTTAATATTGTTCGACCAGCCAAGTTGCTATTCTGTTCTATTTTATTCTATTGTGTTGTTTCTGTTACATGCAGCTAGTGTCCGTTTTCTGTTCCTCATTCCAACACAGAGATCCATCCCTCCGGCCACAGACCGTTTCAAAACAGTCTTTATTGTAGCTCGCTGTTTCTTTTGATTACAGGAAGGTCTCACTTTACCCCAGCGCTCCATGGCTGAACTGATCATATTACTTACTGTTCTAAGTGTGCCTGTGTATCTGTGTGTAAATATACATAGGTACACAGATATGTAAAGCTCGCCTACTACATGTGTTCCACCAGCGCTTCACATTGAGATCTTGTTTTGCCCAAGTCTAGCCACATCAATCTCGACATGTATTTCCTTTCATTTCACCTTGAATTTTTGGGCAGCGTTTGTCTTGCACTGCTAAAAGGATGTATCATGTTTAGTGCATTTGTGTGTCTGGTTTGAGAAACATTCTCTGTTACTTTGCGAGGAAACCGTATTAATTGCAGGGTGCCTTGGGAAATGTGTCTCTTCAATACATGAAAATAGAACAACGTTAAAATAGAGGTAAGAGGAATAAAAGAACCTAGTTTGTTTAAAATGTTACGACAAATAGATTGTATGTCAGATGCAGGAACACATTCAGCGGTCACAGAAAAGGCTAAAATACAATTCATAATGGTGTAAAAAAAAAAAAAAAAATACTGCAACCACATTTGGAAATAGTAACTCTAAAGCTAAGAATTGAGTTGCATAGTGTTTAATAAATTGAATGTGACTGGCCAATAAAAACCTGCTGTCTGCCGTGGAGGGGTCATCCAGGGGTCAAGGGCCCAGCCCCTGATCCAGACAGACAGCCTCGATTCTGTGTTTTCCGCAAAACACAAACGGGTGAAATTCATACTTCAGCAATGTCAACTTCCCTCTGCAGCGCTGTCACTTACAGCACAGGCCTCAGAGAGTGCAGAGAGAGAGTAAGGGAGGATATATCCTGTATCATTTCCTGTTCTGCCAAGCGATGTCTTTCTGACCTTGTTCATGATATGCCTCCATGCTTCTCAGTATCCTGCTGCCCGGCACTTTTATACGCTATTCTGTCTCTCCGTCTGCCTGTCTTTCTCCCTGATGCTCTTTTATCTGTCTGCCTGTCTTTCCTTATTTGTTCTACCTGTATCCCTCCATCTTTATCTCAAGCTCCTCACCTCTCTATACTGTGCACTCATGCCTGCAGCTGGCAGTAGAGGGGGCACGTTGCGGTCCACTGTGGGTATGTTAGCTCCCCTTCTCTCCAGGCGACACGCCAGCTCGCTGCCGCTCCCACTACACCCATTTTTGACCACACGGTCAAGAGGGAGTGTTTTCTGTTTCTCTTGGACCGAGCTTTCAAAAAGCTTTTCCTTCACCCTGTCTGTCTGTGCCGCACGTCTGACGAAAACTCAGACCCCTTTTTTCCAACCAGAAGTGCTAGTTCTGGCATCGCCAACAGCCCTGTGCCCCCCCCCCCCCTTTCCCGTTCACATACACACTAAACCCCAACCTCCTCTCTGAAACACCAAATAATTCATTTTCGAGGCAGGGATGAGGAGATACAGTATATTTATGAAAACAAACTGGACGGACGCTTTGACGAGAGCAGTTTAAATTGTGGGTATATACCAACAGGAAAGGTGAGAGGCAGGTAAATGTAAACGTTCATTACATTACCATCGACTGCTGGGCCTCTGATGTGCGTTTCCTGGTTTCTTAAAAGCCCTCCTCTGACCAAAGTCTAGCTTCTTCTAATTCCACACAGAGCTCAGGGAATTTATTCAATTACCTAAAATGATCACATAAGAAAAGGGGCTTCAGAATCTGCTGAGGTGCACAGGATAAGCTTTCACAGCTATCTACTGAATCTCTTTAATTCATAAAAAGTGTGTGTGTTTTAAAATGTCAAAGTGCCTCAGAGCAGATTTCTTGCTGACTCCATTAAAATCCACAACGTTCCACATTTTGTAAACAGGAAAAATGATTTAAAATACAAAGTCAGCTATGTGTGTGCACAGCGGTGAGAGGCTGCTACATCTTTATCATTTTAATACATTTTCCATTTTATCTATTTGAACATATTGGAAGACAGATGAATAAATAAATTATATCTAAATATTTTAACCAAAATTAATTTTAATTATAGCATATTTTTACACAAAACAAGCAATATTGACAGTTTATGCTTTCTTCTGTATGATTTAAATACAAATACAAAAGTTTCTTAGAACATTTCATCATAAGACAAAATTTCGAATTCCATCAAATCAGGTAATGCACTTATATTTTAGGCTGAGTTTTCAGTTTATTTTCTTTCTAGTTTCTTAAAGAAGTAAACGTGCTGTGAGAACAAACTATGAAACATACATATTGTCCTTCTTCTGGTCTTCTCTTCTGGAGATTAAGACTCCATCTAAACCGAGTTTAAAGAGGCTCTCGTCACCTTTACAAGACCGGGCCTGAGCGTGGAAACACCACACACATGCACGTGTTAAAAGTACGGGTGTAGCCACAAACACACACATGTGCACACACACGGTGGTGTGTTAATGAGAGTGTACGCTCCTTCTGTTTCTCTGCCCCATCAGGGAATATAAAGTTTAACAGGCGTTTTGCTATCAGTGACCCTGAGGAGGAAACACACTCACCACTGGGACAGCCTAATTATCCAAAACCATGTGGGTATCTGTGTTGTGTGTGTGTGTGCGCTGGTAAAGCATGCATGCATGCATGGCTGTGATTGTGATTGCAATTCTGTATGATTGTGTGTTTGTGCATGTAAGATAACATGACAGCTTCTGATGTAAAGTTTCAGCCGAAGTTTGAGGCGTATCAGGGGTGTTCAGGTGGAACATATGTGGGTGCATGTGGCTGCGTGTACGCAAAGGTTGAGATGGTTGTTACGTTGGGGTGCAAGCTAATTTATGTCAGCACTATAGTGAGCTTCTAGATTTATTGATGGTAAGGCAATACTGAGAGATCTGCTTCTTCAAAAACGCTCTGCAGCTCCCCCTTTACACACACACACACACACACACACACATGCACAACTTAATGCCCTCCACCTTCCAACTCCCACCCTTTATTATACAACATGTCTGTCTTTCACACCGAACCCAACTGTAACTGTAGAGGCTGTGCTGCTGCTGGGCTGACGCAAAGGACATATGGTCCCAAAAGAAACCATTAGAAGTACCGGGGATTTTCTTTTTCTCACACACTCACACATACACATACACATACACATACATATAATACCACTAGCAATAATTTTTGTAGTGCTGGTTCCTGTTTATCAAAACCTACATGACCATTCTGTTTAAAGTTGATGATCTTATTTGTGTAACTTAGAGCACCCATGATTGTCTTTCACCACTATTTTACTACTACAGTTCAACTAAAGTTGTTACGTATTTTAATTCAAATATGCACATTTTCAAGGAATTAGCATTTTCTTGTCTTTCTAATATTAGCTATATCAGTTTTCATGCACAAATCTATGTTTTATTGCTTGCCTATGAGTTTTCTCTGCCTCTGAGTGTCTCCTCACTGAAGAACAGACTTCAAAGTCTTCTTCCAGAATGCTCAGTATTTTTATATGCAGGCCTGACTTCCCTCCCAGCCGCTGTCGTTTCAAAAGAGCTGAAGGCTTATAAAAGCCATGTTAGGGATATTATGTACATCCTATCTGCCTCGGCCTTCATTGACCCTCAAACTGTGTATGTGTGGTTATTAAGCAGAGCTACAGTGGAATTCGTTTACTTTCCCTAATTTCGTTTTTCGGTTTTTGTGAGCCTTAGAGGAGGAATGAACATCCTGAGTTTATTGGCCATTAGAGAGCTCAAGAGAGTGTGTGTGCGAGCGCGCATACATGTCAAGTGTGTATGTCAGGCGAGCCAGTTTGTTTGGCTAAGTGAGGCAATTTTGGTCTTTAAGTATCTCATGTCACTTCCCCTGAAAAAGGGGCAAGTGATACAAGCACTCCATTCAACACACACATGTATTCAGACAAGTACACACACACTGAGCTCCCTAATGTCACACAGTGTTTACTGGATTTGTTTGCCAATCAGGGTATTGTATGTTTGTATAAAACATACTGTGAAAAGGAATTTGAATATTAAGAATATACTGTATGTATTAGATTATAGTCTTACCCTTAAACTGGCTCACCTTTATAATTTAATGTCATCTGCAAATGTAGTTTAGAAACTAGATTAATCAATCACATGACATGAAGAGAGTAATGACTAGTGGAACTAAAATCAAAGTATTAAGTTCCTCTAAATACACTGACTGACATGCTCAGAGACAACAGAAGGACCTCAAACATGCACTTGAGTCCAAACCCTTGAAAAATGAACATAGTTGCTCCTCCACCCGTGCAAACCAAAGAGCAGCTTAATGTCTTTAAGTCAAGTAAGATGTTACCTGATTGGTTCTTCGGGGTGGTCCTCTGATTAGCCAGACCGTCCAGAAACCCCCGAGACTTTGATCTGTGATCGGTGAGGTCACTCAATGAGGTCAGCCAGCGTCTGCAGTGAAACTGAGACGGCCCGTGATGAAGTATTTGAAGAGCATCGTTCCCAAATGAGACGTGACACCTAATTTTACATTAAAAAAAAAAAAAAGAACATGATTGCTGGAATGCATAAACGAAGTAGTCATCATTGATTCACTCTTGGTTCATCACATAAATCATTCCTCAGTCTCCCTGGTCTTATGGAATAACTGTTAGATTTGCTAGTGCATTTGTCTTTTTATTGTATCTATATGTGTCTTTTCTTTTATTTCTGCCCTTTCTCTGTCTTTCTGTCCTTACTAACATCTCTCTTCATCTCCCCTGTTGCCTCAGAGGAAGATGAACTCTGAACAGCTGTGGTGCTCTGTGCCTCTTGTGAGTTATGGTGAGCTGCTGTCCTCTTGGCTTTTATTGATAATATTACACCGGCTGATATAAATATGACTCTGCCTGCAACAAGCCAAGCGCCCCCACTTCCATCAACCTGACTCAAAGCCTCTGTAGATGTGTGCGTACGACTGAAATTAATGTGTACCTGTTGGCAGTCGCAAGTGAATACAGCAAAGCAAGTCAGCAAGATTCACTGTGTATTTATGTGAGTGTGTGCGTTTGACATATCCACTTCCTGACCCTAGGACGCGCCTTCCCTAGGTAAAGCACAACGTCAGGCTACATGCCGTTTGCAGGAAACAGCAAGCTGAGATCCAACATGATAAACGGTTCTGGGCCTTGAGTTGGCTAAAAGATGATCCTGCCCTCGTGTGTGTATATATTTTTTGTCTCTCTGTTCTGGACTGTGACTTCCCGCAGTGCTGTAAATAATATGTCTTTTCACTGGTTAGTGTCTCCATGCAGTGCACACACAGATACATGGCTGGATTTTACTGCCAACTCAGATTTTATGGCTGTCATTTCTTTTTACCCTTTTTTTTTCTAGGTTGCATCAGAAAAATGTGCACGTTTGTACTAGAGAGGGAAGTCTCAAGCGTGTATCTGAATCGTTGAATTAAAAAACACAAAAGAGTAAAGAAAAATATTATTATGAAGCCAATAAAGAGTAGCGACGGGAACTGAGAATGTATTCCAATTTAACCAATCCATAGGAATTATATGCCTCTGAGCTTATTCATTCATTTTTTTTCCATTTCCTCCATTATTTTTTCTGTCTTTTTTTTTTTTTACTACCTTGTTTTTCTGGTACATTGGACTGATATCTATCTACTGCCTTTGTACTGTCAACAAGAAGCAGTCACAACAGCAGTGTGGCTTGATAATATGAACAAAGATGAGAACAGTAATAGTTGTAATGTCTGTAAAATGATCGTTTTGAGAGGGGGCGAATACTTTCTATATAAAATGGGCTTCAGTTCTACAAAGGCATGTATTTATTCCAGTTTTTCTACTTTTTGCCACATAGAAAATGTGCAGGTATCCAACATGAAATCAGTGTGACTTAAATCAAAATATAGCAGGCTGACAACAGAAGGACCTCAAACATGTATTTGGTTCCAAATTCTAGAAAAAGGAACATAGTTGCTCCTTGACCTGTGCACACCACAGAAAAATTGTAGCAGAAAATTGAACCAGTAAAATTAATCAGGCCTAGATTTATACTGGTATTGATATCAACACTGTCTTATTACACTGTCTTATCACAGAAACTAAGACTAAATACACACACACACACACACATACACACAAAGTTCGTATACCACCAGCTGTATTAAAAGTACTGATTAGGTTTTCCGTGCCCTGACCTGAAGGTGTAAATTCTGCATTAATGCCTCGTCTATTAACTGGACTGAACTCTGCCGCTCTCCCATTTGAAGGTTGACACGCAAACACACACCTACCTCGCCCTCCACGTCCACACACACCAGTTCACACAGGCATACAAATACATACTCATAAACGCACATGGAAAGCCCTGCAGCTGCTGTCCACCCACACACTGCAACCATGTCATTCCTTCCTCACACATACACACACACACACACATACACACCGGACCGCATTCACTTCATACTGCCATGCCTCTAACACAGACAGGCAGGAAGCAAATGTGTCATTTATTAGGGCCTGTTTCCAATCTGTGCTGATGATGAATATCTCCGATCTCCCCCATGCTGCTCCTGAATATTCTGAGACAAAGGCCTTTTATGAAATTATGCTGTCATTAAGGATGACTGCTCTGATTAGATACTGAGACTGGATTAGCCATCTGCTCGGCTCTCAGGCAGAGGAATGATCTGATCAGAAGTAATTATCATGTATTCCTCCACGAGAAGTCATCGAAGGCTTCAGTTTCGAAAGGCGATATGCCGTTTTCATTCTGAGCGGCTAAAAATCTCCCCGTGCGAAGGAATTCTTTACAGCTGCAGTGTGAGTTTGATGAAAACATAAATTCATTTGAATTCCTGTCTGAACTTCTACTTCCAAGTAGTTAGCAGAAAGTAAATAGCACTTTTAATAAACTGACTAATGCTACAAATCAGAGGGTAAAGACAGTTAAAACAGACTATAATCGTCAAATATTCAACAGACAAGGGCCAACAGTTATAGTTGAGCTGAATCTGCCCTTATAACAAGATATTGACAGTGGCAGATAGAATGACAGCACTGGCTTTTCCAGTGTCCAGCTAAGTATTTTTTACTTCAGATGACACTTTGGTACTGCGCATCCACTTGTTTCCACTCGTCTCACAGTGCAAAAGAATGGAGACCGTTGTGGGCAATCTCATGGTGTCAGGAGTTGCCACTGTGGAATGGACACATGTAGCAATTTATCACTTGTCTCTCAGCACATGTGTGGGTGGCCCCGCAGTGGGTATTGTTGCAATTTGGGAGCAATTGACAGTAATCCCCTCTTTCTGCTTGTGTGAAAGCTCATCATCCCCCTGTATGCCGGCAGGCACGTCTTCACTAGAGATGACCTCTGGAGCTGGCACAAAAAGTTGGGGTCTGTTGGAGCTCATGTTGTATATCATTATCAGCTCTTCTCGTAGGTTTTCTTGGTGGTCTGGAGAGGCCTCTTAGAGTAAGCCACTAAAACTTTCAGTGAAACTAAGCACTAGGAAATGCTCGCAGGCGCTGTGATTACAATTCTGTGCTGCGTTATTGTTACTACTCAGAGAAAATAACAGTATGTATGTTTTAGTCCTAACACCCACCGTAGTGGACAGCCTGAAAGCACTACGACCATTAATCACATGTGTCAAATAAAAATGATCAGTTGTTGGACACAGCAAACGCAAGATTCACTTGAATGTTATATTATATCTTTTACCAAATAGATGAATTTATGCACATTAACTAATACAATGATTATTTTTATTATTATAGATCCTGAACAGTTGACATCATTTTGTGTAATTGTGGATCAATGTCCAAATAATAAAGATGTAAGAACATAAGAAGCTTTTTCTTGTGCCAGAAGAAGCAGGTGGTGACATATACTTTTATTCTTTTTATATGTATTACATTACAAATACTCAATCATTCGAACCATCTGTGAGATGTGATCTGAGGATTTATAGAAACAGGACTATGAATGTTGTTTCTAGGATGAGAATGAGCTGAGTTTAGTTAATGTCACATGTCAAAGTGTAAACGCATTTGTCTAGTAGCAGAAGTTCCAGTTAAATGGACTCATTGATTTTTGGTGTTATACTGACAAGATGTTTATTTACATAAGTTCGCACTCAGTGAACAAAATTCTCAGATATATATTATTTACTATAAGTCAGGGATGGTGTATTACTAAAAACTTTACAATTACAGTATACAGTTATGGTGTAAGTGCATGTAGTCTGGATTAAAAGAAGATATGTTAAAGGTTGAATGGGTACATCGTAGATAACTGGCAGAAACAATGACAGTATAGGGGAAAAGTAAACTCTAGCAATGTGAAATGATTCATGAGGCGGTTCCTCTGCTAAGGCCCCATCTTTTCTCTCAAATAGCTGTGGTTGCCACATGCTCAGACTGACTATAATTGTTAGTTTCCTGAACAAAGTGTTCAGAGGTTTGCAGGCATTTAATATACCCTCCAGACAGAATTAAACAGCAATCATGAAATTCAATTCTTCCATATAAAAACAAATGAGAGATGCACTGTGCCACACTTTATTTACAAAGTAAACACAAGGCCTCATCTCAACAATATCACATATTATGCCCAGTAGTGAGCAGAACGCAGCACAAAGTTTGATGGATGGTTTGGTTTAATGAGAGCGAAGTCATTTAGATGATTAAAGCAGACAAACTATTAATGGGATTTCTTGCAGGCGTTTGAGTGCAAATGTGGCTAGCGGAGTCGGAGTAACTAACACGCTGAGTGCAGAAAAGTGGGAAAAGATAAGAGTCAGAGCTGAAAAGAACAGACGCTGCAACAGTGAAGCCGTACAGCTTCAACTGGGCCTGATCAGAGGGAGGCCCTGGTCTTTCTGCGGTGGTCTGGACTGTGATGACAGCATGAATCAAACCCCGATCAAAGATTTGTGTTCTTGCAGAAAAGCTGCCTGACAGAATCTTTTCATTTGTACTTGTTTCTTTCAGATGGTAGAGTCTCAAGCTGCAGTTTAACTGATGCTAAAACAATGAATTGAAACCAATACTGATGGTATCTTTTCGGAGTTGCTTCATCACTGAGTGTTCAGTGACAGCTTATTGTAAAGTATTCAACAATAGTAGCAAATGACAAAGCTGTCAAAACCCTCATGTATTTACATGTTAGACTAGTAAACAACTATGTATCTGTTATCATTAGATCACAGTGATGTCCAGATGAATTTTGCTTTCATTTTAAATGATTTAACATGTAGGTGTACAGTATAAATGACAGGACAAAGTAAAGCAATATACTTTTAAGGGGATCCACGATTTATAGCCAAGAATCTTGATGCCATCAAACACATACTGTATGTCCTGTAACTATACGTCTCTCTGTGGTACAGTATCAGCTCAGCCACTGACTCTATCATGGAACTATTTACTGGCCATATGGTTGGTGACACAGGGTCACGTCTGCGTTTCAAGTGAAACCACCAAGTGTTGTAAAAACCCTGCATACAGGGATGGATACAAATTCAAGCATTAGCACATTGCTAATTACTGTGGGTCACTTTTAATAAATTCTTTCCTGACATATGATTTCCAGCTCTGTAGAAAAGGAATGTTGTATGAGTGTAAAACATTAAGCGATGCTGCAGACTTAACTATTGCACAGAATGGGCTGTGTGTAAAGAGATACTTCACTGTAAAGTTGTAAAGTGGCACTTTTACTTGGAGAAGCGCAAAACACACATTTTGACGTGTGACTCTGGGTGACAAAAACACTAACTTTGGATAAATCTGTAACCTGATAGAACGTGTAAAAGCTTTATTATTAAAGCTCAGCAGAAAAGCATTTTATAAAGTACATTACTATTATATTTGGAAGTTCAGTAAGAGCTCCAGGAATGTGATTAAAGCTATATTGGCTTAAATTCTTATGTTATTTATCCCACGAGGAGCTGAACAGTGATCTCACTTTACAAGGTGTGATGATGATGATGATGATGATGGTGATTGTAGTACATTCATTTTGTCATAAACACACACGCAGACATAAAACATTTAGTTTATGTTTTCATTTTGATGCTTTTATTGTTTGTTCCCTTTTGTAATTTATGTTCACATTGAAAAAAAATAACATTACTTCATCACTCTTTTTATCACTTTCAAGGTAGGACGAATTTGTCCACCTTGTTCCTGGCAAAAAAACTAACAAACAGATTTTGGATTTCAAATGCTATTTAACCAGAAGCAATTGCATATCATTATCCAATTATTTCATCAAAAACAGGCGGAGGTTTATCTGATCCTTCATATTGGTCTCATGGTGGTAACAGGCTAAAACCTCAGGTGGAGGTTTGCAGCTCACTGTCATTATGCAACATTACAGACCACATTAAATGTACATGAAATTACATACTGTAGCAACTATTTTACTTAGAATCAAGAATAGTATGTTTTTAAAGGTTAAGGCAGTATGCTAAATATTAAACGTCTTATCGGTTGAGTCAGTATTCCTTTAATTTCACATTTACTACTGAAAGAGTATAGTCTGTAGGTGTTTACAATAGAAAATAAATGCATGGAGAAGCTGCTCACTGTCCAGCGTTGTAAAACAGAACACGATAGTAAAACATAATTCATTGCTGGAGTGTGTTTGCAGTCATTTAAAACAAACCCACAGCGTTGACACGAATCAGTGTATGTGTGCAGCTCCTATACCTGTGTGTCTGCACACTGTGGGTTTGACGAGAGACAGGGCTGAGGGGATTTCACCATAAAGGTTAGAAAGCGTGAAATATCAGAGAAGTGCTGGAAAGCCTCTCCTCTCCAAAATTATGGCTGAATGTTCGCTATACGGTCTGAGTGGCTGGGGGGGGGCGCCTTGGCAGTGCATAAAGGGCTCAGTGTACGGCTGAAATGACCGTACGACTCCTGAAAATAAACAGGAATCAAATGGAGTGATTGATCGAATAAATTAACCTCAGCAGCAAGCAGCACGCTCTCTCCTTCTCGCTCTCTTGCACACACACAGTGGTACTCGTCAAGTCCAATGAGTAGCCTTGTAGAAAAACACACACTTGTTGCTGTTTGCTCCACTGCTCAGGCCAGCTGCTATTTGGGTGTTTAAGTTTGTTCCACAGCAGCGTGGTAGTCTGTGGTGAGTGCAGGGTTGTTTTGGTAAGGCTATTTTGTTTTGCCAGTGGGTAACATATGCAACTGCTGTAGGGCATAGAGTGGCTTTTACAGTAATGTCATGCACTGCAATCCAAAAGAAATCCTTAATGTAATTTGACTGCAATTAAGTGGTAACTTGCTAATTCCAGACTGATATATTAATTTACAAATACACACAGTTTTGACTATATCTTATTAGATAATATCCATTAAATTGTGCAAGGATATGTTTTGTGGATTATAAAGTCAAAACATCCAAAAGACCTATTAAATTACAATTTAATCAACATTATTCACCATTAAATATTTTAGTAAATGTTAATGTTGTGTTGGTGCATAAATTAACAAATGTATGACAAAATTAAGGATAAAATAACATAAGGAGTTGGTCCAAAATAGACCACCAGACAATCTTCATTGTGCCTTAGCATTGATTCTACAAACCTCTGAACATTTGATGCTTTGGTGATGGAGAACACACTCTAACATGTCCATCTTAAATCTCCAGTGGGTGTTCTGTTCGACTGAGATCACGTGAAAACCACAGAATATGATTCGCATCATTTTCATACTCATTAAACCTTTCAGTGAGCCTATGTTACCCTGGAAGACACCACTTCCATTAGGATCGACATCAACAAGTCTGTATTGATTTGCAGTGACCTTTTACTGTGTGGGGGTGAGTGGACCCCACCCAGCATTTTTATACAGGCTGTTATACAGGCACCTGTGTCAAAGCGTCTGCATGCATATGTTTCTCCTCTCATTTACTCAAATTTTTATTTAATCTCTCTCCTATATGTGCATTTGTACATTAGTTTTAGGCTTCTTTGAACACATTTTAACAAGCATCAAAAACAAATTATTAGTTTGCAACTGGAGCTGACCCTCAGTGACGCACATGTGTCAAACCCCTGCATATAGAAACATTATAAACTCAGTATGTATAAAACCTGCATTTTGTCTTCTTTATTGCACTATATTTTCTTTAAATTCCCATGATTTTATACAGTTTATGCACATATAGTACTTTTTAGCTCACAACTGTATATTCTTGTATATATTTGTATTTCTATATTATTTATGCATGACTAGATTTATCTGTCTGTATGTCTGTCTGTCCTTGATGCTTTTAATACATAAGAATTCATATTATCTGATAAAATTTTGTTTCAAATTGATAAAGTCTTGTAGAAAATAATATTTTTTCTCTATATTTTTTTTCTATTTGATTATCATCTTTTAGATAGATAGATAGATAGATAGATAGATAGATAGATAGATAGATAGATAGATAGATAGATAGATAGATAGA
>JAPQRQ010000008.1:15728360-15741101 GCA_037367365.1 Apogon talboti
TAGATAGATAGATAGATAGATAGATAGATAGATAGATAGATAGATAGATAGATAGATAGATAGATAGATAGCTTTATACCTTTATTTTACTATAGTACTATAATACTTTAATTTTACCTTTGAAATGCCTGACTTACTCAGTTTCTGACGCTCTTTATCACAGAATGGACCTGAAAGTTAAAGCGTCCAATCTGATCAACCTGCTGACCAGTCTGGGCCCTCTAGAAATAAAGACAAGACCCTCAACCATCCGCCCACACCCCTCCACCCCGCCCCACTCCACCCCACTGCCGGTCTGTTGGGCTTGGTGAAATCTCCTCCTCGCTCCATAGGACAGCCCTGGCCTCTGGGGTAACAAGATAGATGTAAACAACCAATTATTGGATAGGCCCTCATTCATATCCCCTTAACCGGTATGGACACAGAGGCTCTGGCTTTAATAATTTCTTTCCCTCTCTCTGTCTAACATTTGGATGTCTGTCTGAAAGAATGTTACTCATCAACCCCTTGTTGCGCTTGTCTCAGGTCGATGCATGTAGAAGGCTTACAGAATAAAAGCCACGTCCCAATCCTTTATACCCCCACCTCGACACGTAGGCTATGCAACACACATGCATACCCAAACACACATCTTGCAATAATCAGCTCAATTAGTGGAGGTCGTGGTGGAGAGTGGCCGAGGTGAGCAGTGGGAGGTTGTGAAAATAGGGGGTTGGCTATTAGGGGAAATGTGATCTCCATTCATCAGCAGCTGTAATAATTACTGTTTCAGAGCCAAGGCCCTCTGATCAAACTGATCCGTGGAAACAAGTGGTTTACAAACACTGTCAAGGGCCAGACATAGGATACTGATTTGCCCCGTCACTGCCAGTGACTACACCAGCTCCGACCATCAGCAACAGCATCACACACATGCAGATGCAGCACATGTCATTAAACACAATTGTGTATTATTTGTGTTTTATCTCTGGCGTTGGTCAAGAAATAGATAACATGATAACACGGACAGTTTCTTATACACGCCCAGAAACGATCATTACCCCAGTGTACATCCTCTGAAGACTGGTAGCATCTGTCTTTCCTCTCTAACAATACAACAAACTCCACAAGTGAAGACAGGTTTGAGATGAACTCATATACTGGAGGCCTGACTCATCAGTTTACAGGGACTTAAATGAAATAAAGCTGATTTCCAATAATAATAATATGGACTATAAGGCTCAAATCCCATATCTGAATGACCTTTAATATAAAGAGTTCAGATGTTATATTTTCTGATTTTTAAAAAATGGAAAATGTGTGTACCAGTGTGTAAATACAGCGCCTGTTTCTCCAGGGAGGCAGCCTCTTGTGTGTTTTGGGTTCAGTTACGATGCATTTATGTGTTTGCGTTAGATGATGGAGAGGATAAGTTTTGTCTGAAATCGCGTTAAAAGGTGCGTCAGTCAAACTTTATTTACAGACGCTCGGATTTTCACTCATCTGTTTCACTCTGGGACTTTCTCACATTTTCATGAGATTTAAGTGAATCAAGCTGACAATTCAATTATTATTATTATTATTATTATTATTATTATTATTGTTATTGTTGTTGTTGTTATTTTATTATTATTATTACTGAGTTTTTATTTTATTTTACCATAATAAAACCCATCTATTCTGATAGGATAGAGGTTTGTTGGTTGTGTCTAAGTCTAAATCGCTTCCTTCTCACTCTCCCTTTCAGGCGATCCTCGGTTCCCTGATGATTACCATCACTCAGCCTAATGCCGTAATACTCTCAAAGAACTACGCTTCAGGCGAAACCCAAGTGAATTTATTAAACAGAGGGAGAACACAACACGGAAACAGGGATCAGGCTCTTCTTACAGGACTGTTCATCTGTGGTGATAGACTAATTTTATAATTGGACTAATAATTTATTTAATAAGCAGCGATGGAAGAGCCCGGAACGACCTCTACAGCGAAAAACATTATTTTTTAAATTATTGGTGATTTATTTTAGTGAGACAATGTGATTTAATCGCATTAGGTTGCATTAGATGATTCTCTTTTTTTCTACGTTAAAATGTTACAGGCCTTAAAAATACTTTTTTGGGAAAATATAAAATAATAATAATGCAGCAATAATAATAATAATAATAATAATAATAATAATAATAATAATAACCTGTTTTTCTTTTATCCTCCAGATCTCAGCAGTTCTGCAGATTCTCTTTCTTGTAATTTGTCGGTTCTTTTTTGTGGTCTACAGGTTTATGATGTGAAAGCTACTTAAACAGGTCTGTCGGAGGAGAGAGAGGGAGTGTGTGTCTGCTTCTATGTGTGTGTGTGTGTGTGTGTGTGTGTGCGTCTTTGTGTGGTTTGAGGCAGCCGGGTCGAGTGATGTGATACTGAGTTTGGGTGTAACTGACAATAGTGTCTCTAATGAAGAGGTCCCATGGTGAAGCGATAGAAATCTACCAACTGGTCAATCTTTGGCCCAACAGTCAATAACACACATGGCCATTCGCGTGACACACGGCACCTTGTACCTGACAACACCCGCCACAACTTCACAAATAATACAACTCATGTTCCTCATAATCCTGCTGTCATGAAGAGTTATCTTTTCAACAAGTATTATCCATCAGTCAGTTTTAATACCTCCTTATTCTCCTTAGTATTTCAAATCTGCGCACGCAATTTCCTAAAGTATTCCTTTTAATTGTCACCAAACTGTATTTATTGTTCTATAAACTGTATAATTATTCAGTCTTTAAAGCAGATTTGATTTAAACCGTGTCGACCAAATACCTTAAATAAGAACAGAATGTTTTGGGGTTTTTTTTGGTCTCACCTTTGTGCCGATCGCTGCCGTTTTTCTTCCCCTCTGTTTCTCGACAGACTCTCCTTCTCCTCTTTCTGTCCAGCCACATCTGCAACGCACCCGCGCACTTTATTGCTCTGTTAGGTCGACCGGACACCTGGAGGTTGTGCGGCATTTTCTGCACTGCTGCCGCTACTGTCTCATCTCTCAATTAGACCAAAGGAGTCATCATCATCTACTGCTTTGCACCTTATTAGTCACGCATGAAAATGTTTATGCTTACCGTATTCAGCAGCATTTTTTTATTATTAAATTATATGTTTATTTTATATATAAAGTTATTTAAATATTTTGGAGGCAAAAGTTTTGGTCAGTTTTTACTTTTCAGTCTTTTTAATGAATTATATCTTTACGCACAGTTTCAAAACTAATTAAACCATGTGCGTAATTACGCATCCTTACCGTAATTCATAAAAAAAATGGCTGTCGCGGTTGTTCTTAAAATATGATGGGATCAGATTATGCTAAATAAACTCAAAGTAGAGCATGTTGTGGTTCCTTCTTAAATTCTAATGATTTTTGTACCAGCCTTTTGAAATATCATCAAGCATCTGTCCAAACCATTAAATCAGTATCACATCATTTGTTTTCTGCCATTGACCAGAGTTTCACATGTATGAAAGAATGAACGTAATTAGCTTTAAAGTTCCAGGCGTTGAGGAAAATCTTGATTGATTTGTGAGAGCTGCCAGAGCTGTAAAGACACAGTGCAGCCGGCTCGGTGCGCTCTGGCGCCATCCTTCCTCCAGCTGCGGGATCAGCGCTGCGCTCCTTCTCTAAACTTCCCCAGCTCTGCGCTCTTTGGCTGCCCGGGGTGTCTGTCAAAGTTAAAGGGAAGGAAAAAAACTGTTTAAGAAGAAAAATCTGAGCAATATTTCTATTGGTAGGCGGGCTGGTCGTGAAGGGAACAATCGGGTTGACTTTGCCAGGGAGCCACCTCAAAGCATATCAGGTTACTTTGAGTGACAGCGTAACCATGGCAAATAATTTGACTAAGGCTATTGTCTTATCCTCACCATCCCCGGGTCAGATAACCGACCAATCAGAGTTCATATAAACGCTTGTCTTGCCAGCTTAGAATAATATTATTAAAACGAGCCAGCGAGCCCGGTCTCCGGGAGTAGGTTATGTTGAAACGGCATAGAAAAGGTGGAGGAGGACGATAGACGGAGAAGCAACTTTCTCTCTTTCTCTCTAACCTTATGAGGAATTGTCGCCTGGGGTTTTGCATGGCTGAATGGACTTGAGTTTATTTACGCAGTTGGATATCGCCTAGGTTCTGGTTAGTTTTAAGTTTTAGGCCACTCTTTTGGGGACCTTTTGTCGCTTATGGACTTAATGCGTTTTGATTTAATGAGAGACTGAGAGGGAAGACGTGGAAGTGAGGCACAATATAATCTGTATTGGTTTACGTTGTCGCCATGTCCATGCTTCCGACGTTTGGTTTTACGCAGGAGCAAGTGGCGTGTGTCTGTGAAGTCCTCCAGCAAGGGGGGAACATCGAGCGACTGGGGCGCTTCCTCTGGTCCCTCCCGGCGTGCGAACACCTCCATAAAAATGAGAGCGTCCTCAAAGCAAAAGCCGTGGTCGCTTTCCACCGGGGGAACTTCCGAGAGTTGTACAAGATCCTGGAGAGCCACCAGTTCTCGCCGCACAACCACCCGAAGCTGCAGCAGCTGTGGCTCAAAGCGCACTACATCGAGGCGGAGAAGCTGAGAGGCCGTCCACTCGGGGCCGTGGGGAAGTACCGCGTCCGGAGAAAGTTCCCTCTGCCCCGCTCCATCTGGGACGGAGAGGAGACGAGCTACTGCTTTAAAGAGAAAAGCAGGAGCGTCCTCCGGGAGTGGTACACCCACAACCCGTACCCATCCCCGCGGGAGAAAAGAGAGCTGGCCGAGGCCACTGGACTCACGACCACGCAGGTCAGCAACTGGTTCAAAAACCGACGGCAGCGAGACCGAGCAGCGGAGGCGAAGGAGAGGTAGGAGAACTGACAGCCCCCTAACCCCAACCTCACAAACACACATGGCAGGATATATTGATTTATTAGGAATTTTGTGATGAAGCTGAAATAACTACATTTTTTTTAAACCGGTGCCATAAACAACCACCTTATCCTATGTGCGTCTTTGCAACATTTGCTGACCTACATTAAAAATATATTACATTATCCTAGTGTCAACAAGTTCTTTTTGACTTCACGGAGTGGAAAGTAGTAAGTTCAAGCCTCTTACTCAGGCTGTTGTTCCTGTATGTTTGTGAAAACTGTGCATGCAGGCCACGCGTAAAAAGTTGAAACGAGCAAAATTAAAGGCTTCTTGTCAGGTAAATTATAAGGTTAAAAATTTTTGCATCACCCTTCTTTTATGTTTTAGTAATCACACTTATTATAACATGAAATTGGACTTTCACGTTTTACGTTTGAAAAACAGTTTTAACCCTTCAGATACTGAAGTTTGCAGATGTGTAAGGGAACATCTCAGAACACGTCTAAAAGTTGTTTTGTGGTTTAATTGATGTGGCGGCGTGTGTTGCCTCCATATCTGCCAGATGACATTTCATTAAGACTCGTTTGTACATTTCAAAGTTTGGGAGTTACACGGGCAGGCGTGTAGGGAGGTTTGGTAGACGAGTTTTAGTCAGGTGTTGGCTGGGTTGGTGTCTTCTTTCACCCTCTGGCCTCTAATTCGGGCTGAAAGCTCCGCGTAAATCATGTCTTCCCACTGGAAAAGCCTTAGTCACCACTGAAAACAGTTTTTAACTGTGCCATAAGCAACATACACGCGTTTACCAGTAATTAAGCCTGTCATTTATACAGACTCAGTAAAGGCCGAGAGTTTGGTCACTGATAGGAACACTGCTAACCCTCAGGTCACTGCGGTGAAATTAGTCTGGGATCACACACACACACATACACGCGCGCGCCTTGTAGAATCATCAGCCAAATACAGTAGATTAATTGCCATCCGTCATTGTCCAGCAGTGCAACCATTTAACTTTCTCCACTGGTGCACTACACTGAGCAATAAGCTTTAATTATTTCACTGACTTTGTAATTGTTTGCACTTTGGCACACATGCGCACAATGCAATACTTGACTGATGCATTAATAAATCATTATGATAATCATTTATACATTAATTAGACTTTTATGTCCATGTGCATTGTGTAATTAATATAGACTTTGTAAGCAGTATGAACTGTACTATTTTATTCTGTTGTTATTGTATTTTTTTTCATTGTCTAATTGCATCAACATTTAGAGACATTTTAATTGGGATTTGGTTCTTTTAGTTTGATTCTGTTTAATCGTGATTCTACTCTCTATATATTTTTAAAATCATGTCTCCGTCCTTCTCGAAGCTGTGTTGTTGTGATCGGAATGTGTCTCTGTCTAAACCAGATGGATGGATGATTTTGTTTTCTGTTCGTAGAGAAAACAACGAGAACTCCAACACCAATAGTCACAACGCATTGACTTCTTCCATGAATGGAAATAAAACTATTTTGGGGAGCTCGGACGACGACAAAACGCCTTCGGGGACACCGGATCACACGTCTCCGAGCCCGGCTCTGCTCCTTGGCTCGAACACCGGTTTACCGTCCCTGCACGGCCTTGCGCCCCCGCCGGGACCCAGCGCCATCCCGGTCCCCAGCGGCGCAGACTCGGTGCACCACCACCACTCATTGCACCATGACACCATACTGAACCCTATGTCTTCTAATCTGGTGGACCTTGGCTCTTAAATACCGGGACAAAAGGGAGACAGAGAGCACTGTTTTTGGGGAAGTAATCTACAAGGAGGAGGCGTGAGTCAAGCTTCAAGCACTTGCGGCAAGGTGCAAGGCAGACAGACTGGAAACACTGCGAAAACAGCGACCGTAACAAATCATTTAGTCTCATATTTAGCCTTAAAACAAGTGGGGATAAAATCTCCAGATCAAACTTGTTTCAGAGATTTTCCCCAGAAACAAGTGTTAGTGCAGAGCACTTCAAACGTTTGGAAAATTTTCATTTATGCACAACAATCCCATCCCACTGGCATATTTTTTTTCTCCTTAATTCTCTTAAGGAAAATATGATTCTCCAAATTATTAAACTTGACCCACGAGATTATATGACTTGTTCAGACATTTTTTTTGCAGTGGTGATGGATGCAAAGGTGAGGCGGATCGAAGTCGTTTTAGGTAAAAAAAATAAAAAATAAAAATGAGAAAAAAAAGTATTTTACCGGAATGTAACACCGTAACATGTTATATTGTTGAAAACAATAACAATAAAACGTCTTAATTATTATTAATTACCGATGTTATTTTAGGGGTGTAGATATCTCGACATCGAGTTAAGTGTACCCCATCGCTTTTTATTTTTTTGTTTACATAGGGTTGTTTCCAAGAGAGCCATAAGCAGTTGTTTTTCTTTTTTTTTCCCTTTGGATGGGGCGGGGGGATGTGATGAGGGGATATGATATTCTTAAGTGTCTTATATAACAAGAGCCGTGATATGATGGAATATCTTAATCTCTTGATATTATTTGCATTTTCACTTGGAAAGAGACTGCATGTAAACTTTGCGATACATGATGAAACATAAAACGATTCATACACATATAGTTTCATATACCCTTTACAATAAAAGAAAAGAAATACATTGATTAAAACGAGGATTGCTTTGATTCTTCCTATACAGTGAATGAATGTTAAGTATTTTTGTGGAATTTTTTTTTTCTTGTTCCTTTTTTTTTAACCAACTCGGTAACACTTAAAACTATTTAAACAAAGCCCCTGTTGTTGTGGAGCTTCACCTACAGTTGAATGAATAATATATAAAATACTCTTAATTAGAGAGATGCATTTATATGATGGATTGGTATATTTTAGCTGTGATCCTATTTTAGATGTTCAACAGGTTATAAATCTGTACATGGCCTGTGTGGTGTAAGCATGGCCTTAATAATGTCAGGGAAATTAATTATTAAGGGCAAAAAAATGCGTAAAACTAAGAGCTCTTAGCCTTTGACACATATGCCTGCTCCAAGAAAGGAGTTATTGTCCTGTATGTGTGGGCAGTCACATGCATGAGTCGATATCTGCGGATTATCTACCATCTAATCATAAAGGCTGCAAGGGAAGTGTGTTTCTCCCCATTCCCCACGAGTCACTTCCAGGTTTACTTGAGTTCACGGTTAAAATGTAAATGTGTCCACAAAAAGGCCTCGAAATATTACTGGAAACAATACGTGCAATAATGAGAATTAAAATACACTACACTTCACTTATTGAAATACTATATATGTATGAAAGCAGAAGTTTTAACTGTAACACTTTGCAAAAAAAAAAAAAAATAGGCCTATCTATAAAAAGGTATTTCCCTGATGAGGTCAAAGTTCATCTTACAGACGCTAAACAGCCAAAAGGAGACACGGGCACTTAAAACAGCGCTTAATAAAAACAAAAACTATTCATGAGCATGTGTCATGTGGCCGTCATTGGCAAAGCTGGGCGAAATTTAGACGCACTTTTCCAACCGGGAACCTTGATGTTCAAGTGATGACACCTTATCTTTCCGCACTCGACCGAGGGGAACAAAAGTGCCGTAGTGTTTGCTGGATAAAAAAAAAACACAACTGGGAACGGGCGTTGAAAGAAGACACTCTGTTTGAACAGCTTCAGCCGTGAAACACCTTCAGCTCCCCTCAGACACGCTGCCTGGGCCATTCTTGTAGGATAAACTTGAAACAACACAAGCCCTTTTTTTGTCATTTGGCAACAGGTTCAAGTTTTATCACAGTAAACTATCAGTGCAACAGTTTGACATCATCTACTATTCATGCCTATTATTTATTTTCCCAGTTGGTTTGCTATGTAATGTGACGTGATGGCTTGAAAAAAAAAATCACAGGAATTACGCATAATTATAAACAATTAATAACAAGCATAATAATGTTTTTATTGTAAACAGGTCCGGTTTTGGCAAAAAAAATAATAATAATAATGGCAAATTCCTATCATTATCAGTCAAGCTGCAACTAAAGATAGCGCAAAGTGTGCGTAAAAGAGCGTTTAAACTGTGTCTCCTCTGTCTGTAAATGTGAAGGATCAGTCGCACCTTGTTGGGCACAGCCTTTGGCCCACGAAGGTCAATTACACACGCAGCTCAAAACCCCACACTCGGTAATTAACGAGTACCTCAGTGCGCCTACATATGGCTCTACTCAAAACAAGCATAAAAGCGGCTTGCGAGGAGACATAACACGAAATAGTTGGTCCGTCACCAAACCAACCCTGCAACCCCACAAAGAGCTGTGATGTTCGTCTCCTTTCCTCGCGTACGTTTCCCTCTCTTGTTTCCCATAAGGCTTGAAATGTGAGCTTCAACTGGCATTGTGAGTGCGGCATATGCCTGCACGGGGCTGGGGAGAGGGCTATTAAATGTTTTTTGGGCAGAACATGTTGGGAAAATCCTCCCGCACTGAAGAAAATGCGCACTGGTTATAAAACCCGATATGATTTCTGCCAAGCTTATGGGTATAATTGGCCTCGAAAATCAGGACTAAGGAATAGGAGGAAGGATACACTGGTAGACAGGTGTGAACTGGTCGTTGTTTGTCGCGTAAATTCATCCTCGGGCTGTTTAAACGCCTGTCAGAGCATCACAGAGTGGGGATATGTTGGAGATTAAACGTCAAGTGTTCAACAACTTTAGGCAAACAGTGTTGTCGAACGGAGGTTAATTCCCCTTTGCCCGAGGACAGCAAAGAAAATCATGAAACAATCAGAAGGGAATGTGTGTCCTGGCCCTGTAAAACTCATACCATAAACCTTTATAGAATACGCAAAAGCTTTTGTGGGAGTTGAGCTGTAAAAAGTCTGTTTTTGCTCTGTGACTGATAGGCCCGAATCAACAAATATAGGAATGTTATTTTCATTATTATCGCATCTCTTTAGTACATCATTATTTACGCACATGGTATTTAATTCCATAATTTTCTTGTGCGTAATAAATTATTTTTGTATTTAATTCGTGGACAAAGTGCTTAAAATCATTTATTCCTCAAAGGAGGTGGAAATTTATAATTCACATAATGTGTATCTGTGTTTAGGAGCCTATTTAGGAAATTAACCCCCTAATTTTTATTTTTCTGGAGCTTTTTTTGTGTTTTAAAGGTTTAAATGGATTTTTTTTTTTTTTTGGGTCGCATTGTGTATTTTTTTTTTTTTTAGCTCTTTTGATGTGAGTTGTTTGGGACCTCTCTGCCACATCCAAAATACTTTATATTATTGTTTTTGCGCAACACTTTTGACTCCAGTTTTTTTAGCTCCTAATTTTATTCCTCATATAAAGTTAGCAAATATCAAATGACGCGCGGTTTGGCATGAATAAGTCCTAAAAAAACTATCAGCTCCAGCTTGAAGCGATCTGTATAAAAAAGTAATTGTTGATAATAATTGTTTATAGTTTAAATTGCTTTATTCTGTATGTGAATGCAAAGTAATTGTGAATGAATGCGATAGATACTCATTCTGGTGCAAAAGCGGTAACGATTGTTTATCCTTTGTTTTTTATTTTTTATTTTATTTTATTTTTTGACGAAGATGCACTTCCTGTCCTTATTCCCAACATAAGTCGCTTTATTCATGACCTACTGATCAGCACCAACGCAATTTAACCAGCAATTGATGATGAAAGTAATAATGCTGCACGTTTTATAACAGTTTTGTTCCAGAGACATATTAAATCAAAACGTGCTCTAAATCTAATAACAATAATTTACAATGACAATCTCAACTTTTCAATGGATCACGTGATTGGTCACTACTGGCTGCATGTGTCAGTATTTGAGGTGAATGGCATTACCAATAGCATGTATTTAATTCTATGAAAATAATCAAAACGACAGGGATATTTAACCTGTATATCTAACCCTTTTTAAAGAGATGTCAACAGAATCCAGTAGAAATCCCAAGTACAGTGATGATGGTCATAATGTGACACATTATTGGTCCCAGTGGGAAAATTCTGTATTCCCTTAGCTCCCCTCTAGGGAGGTCAGAGGTCAGATTTTTATAGCAGCAGCCTCAAGACTGGAAGGGATTCACTGTCTTGCTCAAAGACACCTCAGTAAAGCAGGTTCTCGAGGTCGGATCCTGCAGTCTGTGCAGATATGATCCACATCAGGATCTAAAATACAACTGCGCAGTCAGTAAAGTGTCAAAAACTCCACGTTCATACGTCATGAAATATTTCTGAAACACAAGGAAGCGGAGAGTGTTAAATGTTGGATGATTTATGTCACTTGTTGCCCAGAAAGGGTTGTGGTTGTGATAGCAAGTAAAACAGATGGGATTTAGATCACTAATACAGTCCATCTGCAAAGTGCAAACTATTTGTGTAAGAAATATCAGCTTGTTGCACCTTGCGACACAGCGTCAGCGTACGGCCTGTGTCCCGTCTCATCTAATGCGTCCTTCGTTTTCATTTTAACTGGAAGTGATGTGAACTTTTTATCAACTTCTGTTAGTAGTGGAAAGAAACCCTCTTCCCCCTACTGTGGTTAAATGTAACAGCAGACTATTCATCTGCACAGACTAAACTGTCCTGTCGAATGGGAATAACATATTTAAAAACTGAAATTCCTCTGTGATAATCTAAAAACCATGAGTGGATAGGTCTTGCGAGGTCTGCAATGGCATTGCCAGGAGGAGGCCGCGCATAATAAATATCTGAACCTAAAATGTAAAGTAGTATGCATTAGGTAACTTCACCAAAATAATGTGTTTTTAGCGTCAAACTATATGTAACGTTTCAGTAATATGAACATTTTAAGAGTTGTTTCTCAGCTTATAATAGGTTAATAAATGAATGAGTGAGTTAGTAGTTCTTGTGTGAAATAAAACCCACAGTGTATAAGTGGGAAAATGCAAATCTGTTGGGGGGGGGGGCTGTGCAAACATTTGGGACGGATTCAAATCTAATTCAAAGTAGGCTACAGATACTTAGATACTGTCTTTATGGCTGACAAGCAGCACAAGTCCAGTGTTCCTCATGCGTCCTGTCATAAATCAGCATATCAGCATGAACATCTTTGCACACGGCCAAGACCACCCTGACAGAGCGGAGGATCAGATAAATGTCCATCAGAATCACGCTGCAGCATCATACAGCAAAAGTCATTGTTCTGTTTGTGCTTTATGCATCAACCCGCAAAGCTTCTCTGTGGAAAACTTCAGCAAAAAGGAAAATTTTAGAATGAATGACAAAAAGAGCTGTACCCCTATGGGACAGTGTTATCACTGTAATATTGATTGACTGGTCTTTTAATGATTTTTGTGTTTGTTTTGTACTATTTTAGAGGGTTTTTTTACAACACAATGAAATGTAGCATAAACCAGATTTTCATTTTTTATCAGACAAAAAAGGGGAAAACAATAATTCTAACCATACAGATCATAGTATGTGTGGTATTTCTAACTTCTATCAAAGTTATTTATCACTGTTTAATTAAATATTCATATAATCATCAGGGGTCGAGCACAGCGCTATGTTTATTGATGAGAACATTGATGTCAGCCTTTCAACTGCTATTGTGCATTTTTGGTGTATCAGGTGTGTCCCATAAAACAGGATAAAACAGTAGGGGGTTTAGGGAGCGAGGGGGGGAGGAGGGAGGGGTGCACAGGGTGTAGAGTTACGGTCAGAAAAGAGAGCGAGAGAGAGAGAGAGAGAGAGAGAGATGGCCAGGGGAGTACAAGCATTAATGCACTCCCTGTGTGTTGGACGCCTACTATTACAAAACACACACTCACACTCACACTCACACTCACACACACACACACACACACACACACACACACACACACACACACACACA
>JAPQRQ010000008.1:15765800-15777716 GCA_037367365.1 Apogon talboti
TGATGCTCACATTGCACCCCCCACCCCCACCCCACCTCCCTCACTTCCCCAGACTTGCATATTTGATAGTGACTTTGTGCAAACACTGCGTTTTCTACAGTTGTGGCTTGCGAAAAGATAACAGCGGAGCCACTTTAATATCGAGGCAGGATGAGCATTTACACCCATAATGCAACCCCAGTGACTGTGTAAAACTATAAACCCATACATCAGCGCGAGGACTTTCCCATGAAAATATGAGTGTTTTCGATTGGACCGTCAAGGCTGGTTAAGCGCCGCGACTTTAACAGTAGAGAGGAGCTGTGGAGATGGCCCTTTGGCCCGGTGTCACAGGAGCTGACAAGCCGCAATTAGTCTGGCTGACACACCGCTCTATAAAGCTTTGTAATGTGGGAGGCATGAATCCCTCATAGAGCATGCGTAAATTGGCGAGGTCCCTCATCTCTTTGGCCATGCAGCCTCCTCTAACCCAGGTTCAGATGCTGCTGGGCTGGCCGACTGACCTCCTCTATTTTAACATTTAAAGCGGTGAAACAGCCTTGTATTTATAAGAAAGTGATACTTGGGGAGATATTAAAGTGGTGGGTTTGTCCATACGAGTAAATACAGCAGTGCCATTCTCCATAAGGAAGTCTACATGAAGGGGTTGTAACATAACATTAACATATAGACCAGTTATAAAATCACCTTTGAGTTGCCTAGATGTGGAAAAAAAAAGTTCACCTGATTTCACAATAAAGCAGCTGTTAGTTTTTACAGTGAATGATTCAAGAGTGATATGTCTTTCACATTCTAATAAGTCACCAAGTCTGTATTTTTACACATTTTCCTGATGTCTGTTCTGTGGTAAGTGGTCAAACTCTCCCGTGACGAATTTAAGGGCTGTTTACAACACAAAGCAATTATCATGGTGGAGTCAGATACCTTACACCAAACAAAGACACATATCTATTACCTGGCAACCAACATGCTTATTATATGCTTATTGATCATGCATATAGCTCTGTTACTCATTGATTATGACATTAGTTAATATAATATAATAATATATAGCCTAATCGTATTAAAACAGTCCTATAGTTTCAGCTGGGGAAAGTATTGAAAGTGTGTAACATGCAGTATAGATCACCTCCGTCACAACACAGCTGCTCTGTTCATCTCTGTCTTCGTGTCTTCTCTCTTAGCGGGTAAATGCCTTCATTAAATGCATTTTGTAATCGACTAACGTGAGTGATCCATACAGATCCATATCGAGTAAATGGACCCCCCCCCCCTTTCTCCCCTCTTCTGTCTGGTGTGTGTTTGTTTTTGTGTATCTTTGAGAAGGTGTCATCCAGGATTTAATAACTGTCTCAGGTTTGGTTTTCTGAGGTGTTTGTATGGCCTGCAATGAACCAAACCGACTCTCTCTCTCTCTCTGTCTCTCTCTCTCTCTCTCTCTCTCTCTCGCCCCCTCCCCTTCTTAACTGCAGCTTTTGACATTACTCCACTCGATTGCCCGTTTACCCCCAAGTCAAGTTTGCAACTGCCATGAAGTGTAAAAGAGGTGGGCCATGTCATATCCGCTCAGTGTGCAGGAATTGTTGGCCTGCACGGCTGTAATCATTGTTGAGGAGAACAATCCCTGCAAAAAAAAAGGGAAAAAATGGAGCAGACAGGAAGGCAGCATATCAGAAAAAAGTGAAGAAGAGATACACGGTCCACTCTGGAGCTTTGCACGCAGGTTCCATCACTGCTGTTGGAATGTGAGTTTATCACAACAAACTGTTATAAAGATTTTGTTTTATATATACTTCATGGCATCTGGACAATTTGAAGTGTGTATTTAACTTTATTAACTTTACCTATTAAAGCTATTAACTTTAACTTTCCTCAACTTTGGGGACTGTGTCAAATTAACACAGTACACCTCTCCACGAATACGTCCACTTTTAATGCGCTAAAACACACAACAGTTAATTTATACGCCCCCAAAATCTCCCCTGAAAACGTTGTGTTCTCATGAGGTATAACTGTTGTGAGTTTATGTTTTGTCATTTTTTAGCCTCAACATTTCGTTATGCTGAATTTGCTGTCACCGCTACCTTAGGCCTTTAGGTCTATCTAACCATGTTCCTCTGATTTTTAGCCTATTTTACGTGCGTAATGATCCACCGTGTGTGACTGTTTATTTTGTTTTAAGAATTACTTATTCTGCTTTATTGCCCGTTAAGCCTTTCGATCACTTTTAACTTCCACAACAGTTTGTAGCATTTTTTAAAAATAAAATACTTACTTTACCAGCTAAGTGGCGTTGTTGTCTCTTACGTGCATCAGACTCAAAGGTCACGTGTAAATTGTTACATAAAATACAGACTACTGAGCTTTGAGTATTAATAGTTGCGGATGATTTTTATTTTCAGAAGTTCTAGGAAACACATTATTGCAAACCACTCTGTCTGGCCTCAGGTGTGTCTGGATCGAACACGTCACAGTGGCGCAGCAGCCAATCAGAGACGCGGACCTGTCCTGCACCTGGATATTAGTTTACAGGTTAATGACGGAGAGCAGAAGCCGGTTAGTTACGGGTGACCTGCGCTTTTTTTTTTTTTTTTTTTTTTTTTTTTACTCCTGCAAGGATCAGTAGCGGATGTTTCTGAGGCCGAGGGAGGGCGTAAAGGTGAGATGTAGCTATACAGGTAGCAGAGGAGAGGAGGAACAGCTCAATAACATTTTAACCTGCTCAAATAATACAAATAATACCAATGGGATCAATCAGTTTCAATCCTAGATTTGTGTGAATTAAGAAATCATAACAGCCAGACACATAGTGACTTTAATTCTACACTATTCGTCATGTTTTTAGGATTTTGCATCCATGTTTCTAAAGAGTTTATTGCTGATAGATTCAACAGTTTCATCATTAATCATCTTTAAAGTTTACAGGACAAACAAGTTTATATTTTTGGTTTGATTGTCACTTATTTTATGCCAGAAAATGAAATAATACAATTAAAGATTATGTTTAATGAAATGATGAGTTTCAGTCTTTTTGGAAGAACCAATGCATAGCTATTTCTATTATTCCCCTCACCAGGAGGCTAAAATATGATTAGTCTATTGCCTAATTGCTCTTAGTGGGATCATTTGTCTCAGTACTACCCTGCTGCCTTACTGTATCAGTACTTTGTATCAAGTTGGATATGCGCACCACGCACACCCACACCCTGCTACTGAAACCATAATGTTTTCATACGCACGGGGCTCATCATACACTGCTGAAACCACTGAAGCCTGCATGTAACCTGCCAGCCTTCCAGCCCTCACACGCAAATACAATAAGAACCAAAGCGATCTCATCATAACAAACATGTGGAGAAGGCATGTTGTAATACTTAGAAGGTGCTGGAGACTTGACCACCTATAGACTTGACCTATATCTCCATCTTGCGCCATGACGCACTGAAATATTTCATCCTTATTATCGAAATGATCATTTATTATTCAAGTTAGAATTCTTAGCGTCGGGTGGCAGATGTCAGAGCGCGACGGAGATGTTTATGTTTGACTGATTTAAGGAGCCATTATCCCGCCTGCCTATCAAACATTTATGCGTGGGGCAGCTGTAGTTGTGGATCTGTCCTCCATCACGTCTCCTGTGGCCGCTTCATTTCTCATCTTAAGAAACCACGACCTTTCCACTCAGTTAACCTATTATCTTTTAACATTTAAGAGACAGCTCAGGCACAGAGGAAAAATAATCCGAGGGCTTCAAAAGCGTTACCAGTGAAAATGTCGTATTAAATGAAAAATAAAGAGCTATAGTGACCCAAAGTGCATTTGTAGCCTAAATTATAGAAAGAAAGATAAGCCTCAGTAGAAACCTTTTACAGTTTGTCACATGTGTGAACATAATTATTAATATTACCCTTCTGTAAAAAATAAAATAAAATAAAAAAAAATGCATCGTTAATTTACTGTTGATCTCTACATGTATATTATTGGCAATTTAGACGAACATTAGTACGTTTTCCTTTGGTGCAAAGTATTGACGATGACATGTTAGAAAAGATAAAAGCAGAGCAATTAATTGCAATAAAAGAATCATTATTCTACAAATGAGAAGCAATTACTAGTTGTTAAACACTCTAAAGATTTATAGATCTCATGTAAAGTCATGTTGCTGCTCTAAAATTAAAGTTCATTAGGATGTCACTAAAAAACCTAATAGCGATTTACGCTTTAGTTTCAATTTCACTGCTAATAAAGATCCCATAAATTCAGGGATAAAATCTAAAAGTATTTGTTATGTTTTCTTTGTGTTTGTTTGGTCGCTGTTTTGTATTTAACTTCAAAATGTCCCAAAATGCCCCATAAGAATCTAATCAAAATCGCTTGGGAACTGTCTATTTCACACGAAAAATTCTCCACTCCAACATAATATTTTCTCCCTCGGTCCTCTGTGGTCCAGCCGCCATGCCTTTTTGTAATTGCCCTGTAAACAAGGTGGTTTTCATTCTTCTGACCCCTCCATGAACAGCACGCCGCAGCCCTCGCCTCTCCCTTCCACCTCTTCCAAACAGCTCCACACAATGCTGCGTGTGCGTGTGCGCTCTGCGGTATGTGGGCTAAATGTCACGCAGAGGTAATGGGAAGTAGTCGGAAGGTAAGGTCGAGGGTTCACGGCGGGGTTAAAGAGACCCGTCCACGGCTCCTGTTTGCTTTTTCCACAACTCCGCTTCCTTCCTACAGGAGGATGTGTCCAGTGCCACCATCCTCACCCCGCAACAACCCCGTCACTGCGCAGACCGTGTTTGTTTTTCTGCGTTTATTAAATCTTCCCCGGCAGGAAAACAACCAATATCACCACGTCACTGGGGTGCAAGTAAGTTTAGCACTTTGCATCCCTCCTCCACTCCCACAGAAACCTTTTGTGTTCACACTTGCGTCTATTTATAACAAAAAATAACTGTTGTGAGCAGATTATCCTTTGGAACGGTTTTACGCACAACAGCCAGACTTTATTTATTTATCTATCTATTTATTTATTCAAAAACAAATAAAAAAAATGTAGTGAGGAACATTTGTTTTGACTTTTTTGTATTAGGCTACATTTACGTTTTCAAGGTGTCTATTTTCTAATTAAAACGATTTTTATCGTAAGAGAAAATTCAGCATTTTAGTTTAAGTGGATCTTTCTGTCATTTACTTATACTTATTTGACGTTAGGATTTTCTTTTTTGTTGTGATAATCTCATGGTGGAAACTGCAGATCACATGGATTATTCACCATCTTATTAATTATTCAGTACTTTTTAACAAATTAATTATTCCTTAAATTATTCCTTTATGTAAATTATCCTTTTGTTATTTATGACTTTAAGAATGTGGCATTACATGAATTTTTAAATAACAGTAAAAATAGTGATAATAATAGTATTTATTATTATTATTCGTCTGAGCTACAATAATGTCAGCAATGTTTATGTTAAGACTACTAGTACTTAAAACTGAACAAGGAATGTACAAATTCTAATGAAATAAAAAAAAACATCTTTCTGTTTTCTGTGGTTACAGCTTTGTTACTTATTCCTTTTAAACTAATGAGATATGTACATATTATGCAGAAGAGTGTGATCTAAAGTTGCCCAACTCATATTATTTCATACATCATGTCATTTTCTATGAAAAGTGTTCAGATGTGAATGTTTACACTTTTTGCTTGTGTTTACAATATAAAACCATATAAGGTGCAATAATACAGCAGAATCACAATGGTAAAAAGAACAAATAACAAAGCAAATACGTAAAGAAAAGTGTAAATCTAAAACAAATAGCATGCTTTTAAGGGTATTGAAACAAGATGTTAACACTGAGATAAGGGTTAAGATACAAAGCAATAGATCTCAGAAGATAAACATAAAAATGATGACAGGACCCACAATGAGGTAAAGAGAGCAAAAAAAAAACAGAGGAAAAATGAAATGGAGCAGGAGCCAAATATGCTCAAAGTAGTCAAAAGAGCGTCACCTGATGAAAACATAGCAGCAGAAGTACAGCTGGGCTTTGTGTTTGCGCGTAGAGGGCCCATTTTGTTTTTGCTTTGCCTATACCCTCTCCCTCTTCTTCTTCCCCTTCACATCCTCTCTCTTTGTGTCCGTATAGAGACATCTATACTGGAGACAGGAGACTGAGATTTTGGTCGCCTGCCTATCTCCTCCTCGCCATGGCGCCCCTGAGACCAAGCAAGCAAGGAGAGTACACATACACACACAATTTTAGCTGCCACTGAGGAGAACAGCTTGGCTCTGTGTTACACTGAAAACCCACTTTCCCTCAAACAGACAGACAGGTAGACAGCTGGGTGTTATGCTAAATCCCTTCCCCCATGTGTCCCTCCTTACCAGGGCTCCACTCTTACTGTCACTCCTCTCTCTCTGCTGCTGCTCTCTTTATCTCATGCCACATGCTTAGAGGGGAGAGGAGGGAGACTGTATTTGTAAAAATGTAACTATGATATGATTGTGCAATGGGGTGTGATTTATTAATTATTTTGAACAAATCTTTGGGTTTAAAATAGTGTCATCAGTCGACACAAACAGCAGTTTAACGCAACCCAAATGAAGGAATCGTGCGGCAGAGGTGATATCTGTCCTCCTCCACCCTGACCCCAAGTTCACTCCTTGTAAGCACCACTTCACCCCATGCCCATGTTTGGTGTGTGTGTGTGTGTGTGTGTGTGTGTGTGTGTGTGTGTGAGTGAGTGTTTGCCGGGAGCTTTTTGATATCCTGTGCGTGATAGCGAGAGAAAGATGAGAGGGGATGATGGTCAGGCTTGGCCTACTGACTCATCCACAGAGAGTGTTGAGTGTGTTGAAATAGAAATGAAGCCATCACACACACTCACTCACTTTACACACACACACACACACACACACACACACACACACACACACACACATGCAAGCTGACAGCCTCTTCCCATCAGTCTTTTGTTGTGCTTTCCAGTGATGATGATCTCACCACATAGCAGGACTAAGCCTCAATAGTCAGACAGTCACTCAGCCAGCCAGTCAGTTTGGCAGGCAGACAGGCAGCCAGTCAATAAACCCATCAGTCATTCAGCCAGGCAGCCATTAGACTGGTGGCAAGTGAGTTGGCAAATGATCAAATCACCAACTTATTCAGTCCGTTAGGCATGTTAGTGATCAAACAAGGTCCTGTACTCTAATTAGTATTTTATTTCAGCTTTAAACTTGGCACTTATCATGTTATTCCTAAAATATGATACCTGTGTTTTACTGGGTTACTTTTATGAGGAAGTACCAGGTCAGAAAATAAATGGACTGAAAGGTAATGAAAGAGGAAGAAGAAGTGCATTAAAAAGAATGACACAGAAAGTTTACATCAGCTTTTTTTTGTTGTATCTTTTTACCCCAGTGTAGTAAGTATATTGAGCTAGATTTATTCACATTTAATTGGGACTTGCACCATCAGGTTAGAGAGAAGTTGCGACATTAAAAACCCCATAAGACTTTATACGTGCGTAAATGTTCTTTTCGTCCTGTTGGTGCTGTTCGAGGAGACTTAAAAAGAAGTGAAGAAACACTAAGAACATCATGACAGACTCACATAGACTTCAAAATTATTGTTTGTGAATAATTTAGTAGTTTATGAATGAAACACATCTATGTTTTTGTACAGAAACTCTTGGTCACTGGGTTAAAACTTCACACAAACAGAGGTAGTTTAACTACATATACCTGTATTAACTCCAGACTTGATCCTAATTTTATGGTTCATTTGTTTGTTCTCTACTTGTTTTTGGCATTGAATTGTGTACAAACTGTCATCCATTTATATCTTTTTCATCTTTTTAATGTTTGTTTTCCTGTGTTTTCTATGTAAAGCACATAAACTGCATCTGTGCTTAAATAAATAAACCTCTAAATCTTTGCCTTCATATGTCTAATTCAGTGTTTTATTTTTATTTAGCATAGGAGAATATAACATTTTTGCAGGAAGACTGAACTGTATCAATATAAAAGAATATCAAGACACCTGAAATATATTCAATAACACACTATAAAGACGGCACAGACATCCATTTTTTTGTGGGAAAGAATCTCATCTCAGCAGTAAATGAATCTTATCACCATACAATAAATGTACCCATCTTAAAAATACATCAATGCTCGTACTACAACTGGTGAAATCCAGGTTTTTGGAAAACATAAAGCTTCCTTCCTACTTTTCATTTAAACCTGTCAGATAAATGTGAATAAACTGTTGTAGGAGATTAAAGAAAAGAAACAGGCTCCATTGTTAGTGTCTGTAAAAACACATTCTGAGCGCAGAAACTCGAAAGAGAGAATAATATCGTCTGATCGATTGTTTACCAGATAATAGTTGGGCTGTTACTTATTGAACACTACCCACTTGATTGAGTTTCACTTCCCTCAGGCTTTCCCACAACTCCAGCTTCAATTCAAGAGTGCACACTAAACAGATTTATTATTTTATTTTGTTATTCTAAATGAGAGTCAGGCGTTAATATGCAAGCGGTGTGCCTGATGAGCATGAACAAAACAGAGTGCTGGAGTTGGAATATTCTAAGAACAACTGTATCCGTTGTTGTGCTAATCCTAAATGAAATATGTATTCAGTAAAAGGATTAGGGCGTCCAGTGTCATAAAAGAAACCACTTACCAGCACCAAAGGTAATTTGTAACCTTAGCAACTGCTTGTGGAAATGAATGGGGGATTAGGATTGGCTGCAGCCAGCGTTGTCCTCGCACAGTCAAAACGACCTACACACACACACAGACACACACACACCAATGTTTTGTTCATACTTAATAGTAGAAACAAATTCACGCATACTGAGCACATACAGTATGCAAGCATAAAAGCACTGGGGAAAGTTGTACACATGAACACACACAAAAGGAGGTCTCCACAAGTAAAAAGTAAAATGAGGGCAAGGGAAGAAAGAAGATCAGGTTGTGGACAAGTGTAAAAGGGGCAGAAATAGAAGGTAAAACAGGGGGAATGTGTTAATGACCTGCTAAAAGTTCAACAACAGGTCAAATGAAGCGACAGTATTTGTTTAAGTGACAACATTCAGTCAGTTGCGTGTGTTTAAGTTTGTCTGTACTTTTATATTGTCGTATTCGTGTGTCTAAGTGTGTGTACATTAGACGCAAATTCCAGGCCTTGTGTGATAATTCTCAAGAAAGAGAGGCGTCAACTGTGCCTACAGGTTCTCACATTACACTTAATGATACTAACTCTTGTTCCAGCACAAAAGGTTAAGAGTTTATGCATTCATACAGACAGAGGAGAAAAGGCACAGACTGACAAAAACATAATGTAAACACATTTATGGTTTAAATTATAAGCAGGTGCAAAGGGGGGGTATGGAGATGTAGGTACAAAACGAGAGGAAGAAGAAGAAGAAGAAGAAGAAGAAGAAGAAGAAGAAGAAGAAGAAGAAGAAGAAGAAGAAGAAGAAGAAGGGAAGGAAAGCACGAGAGGGATTATGTTCTAAATAACACTTCTGTCTGGTTGCACCTCCTTGTTGGAGACATCTCAAATAGCTAATTGCTTAATCATGTGGAAGTGACAATAGCCCAACCTTGTTCTCATCTGTTCTCTGTCTTAATCCCTCTGTCGTTTTGTGTGTTTCCTCGCTGCACATGTGTGCATTTGTGTGTCCCCTCACTCTCTCTGTCTTCCACTCCATGTGACTCATCATCTTTCTTCTCTCACCTCATACCTTCTTACTTTCTGTCACTCCCTCTGTAAGTGTGGAGAAGCTATTAAAGCAGTGGCAAATGGCTTCTCAGGTGACATTTGCTGACATTCAAGGAAGTGCATTTATCAGTGTACTACAGTTCACCTTGGTGAATGAAATCCATTTGTGCTGCTGTGATGGCCTGGTGGCCTCTCTCTCTCTCTCTCTTTCTCTCTCTTTCCCTCCTCTCCATCCCTGTCCCTAAATGGATGCCCAGTGTACAGGGAAATGGCAAGGTGGCGCACGGCTTCGCAGCTGCTCTCAAATGTCATGCCGGAAAAAAAAAAAATCTTTAATGGGCTAAGTGTAGCCTTTCCAGCCCTAACTTGTCAGGTAATCAGAAATCTCTCTCACACACTCTCTGTTTCTTCTTACCCACCTTTTCCTCATTCCTCAGCTCCCCGGGGCCATGACACACCACTAATTACCTGTTATACCAATCGGAGAGTAGGACGGCATGAAAGAGGAAGATGGCTTTTAAGGCAGGAGGATATCACATCCTCCTCATCACCTTCATTCAGGCACGCTGCATATTTTTAGCGCAGGTATGAATTGTTTTTTTTTTTTTATTCAGCTAAGGGATAACTCTTTGGCACCGGAGTCACCTGGAATATGACACCCTTTTTTATAGATGGGTGATTTTCATGGAAGTGAGGGGATTTCTTTCACCGTGCCAGCTGGAACCACTGTTAACCTGTTGTCTTTTCTCAGAGGTGTACAGGGAAGCATAGGAGGACAGAATGTACAATTCAGAGTGCAAATAAATATGCATTTGTATGAAGAAGATTCTTCCACATTTACTGTAAAAAAAATAAGAGTGAGAAGCAAAAGTCCAAACATGTTTAAAAAATATTGAGTTTACATTGAAAATACTGAAGGATTTCAGTATATTGAGTTTACATTGAAAATACTGAAGGATTTAGGGTGTAAGGTGCACTTTCATTATCAATATGACTGACATTTTGATATTTATAGGGGTAAAGCCTTTCTAACTGCATGGAAGAATACATTTTTATTAGTGTCCTATTTAACACAACAAAATTCAGCTGTAATATTGAAATATGTAATGTGACATGTCTTCCTGGCAGAGGTTTCCATTTCTCCCTGTGGGTGTCAGGTGATTGACAGTAGCACTGTAATGCAATGCGAACATGATCCAAAAACACTTGCGTCAGACACAAGAAAATAACAATAAAACAAAAGCAGTGACAACAGCGAATTAAGACTGCAGACACTGTTTTTAACACTGACAAAGAGTTTAATAGCTCCAAAAGGCTTCTCATGAAACAAAGAGCAAAGCCCGATGCTTAGAACTGAACTGTAATTATTTCTGCGATGTTCCAGCATCTTAAACAGTTTAAGGTAATTAAAAAGTGGGAAAACATTTGCAGAGATTTGGTCTGACTCTAAATAGAAAAGGTAGGAAGGATAAACTCTTCATGTTGATGTTGGAGCACCTGTGGAGCAGTGATGGAGCTTCTGTGGAGAAAGTAAGTAACAAATGGAGGCAGAAGTCTACATACTGTATATGATTTCTGTTTTATTTTTGTTCTTACTTTGAGGAGATTTTATTTTGTGCCCAAATATAATCACTCTTTTCTGACATTCTCTCTTTTTTTTTCTTTTTTTTTTTTTTACAAGTCTTCAGTCATGCACAAAACAGCTGTGTGTGTTGTGATTAAAATGCTAATGCCTGCTGAGGTGCTGCTCTCCAAAGTGCTTTGTACATGGACAATAGCCCAGGTCAGTGTGGTGAGGCGGGCAGGGGAAGGTTGATTGTAGGAGAGGTGTGGAGGCCAGGGGCAGCCATGAAGCTAACACACCCAATCTACCAGACCCATTCACATATGCACACACACACACGCATATCCACATGGTCAAGTTCACATAGGCAGATAAAAGCACACAGTATTAATGGAAACGGGTACAGACACACAGCCAAATAACTACTTGCCTGGTGGCATGTTATGACACACATGTACTTGTAAAAGGATGCTCAAAAAAAAAAAAAGAGGCTGAGGTAGGATGAAGGATGATGTAAAATTATACGGAAATGAAGAAGTAAAGGTTGTCAGGAAAAAGGGGTGTAGGAGATGGACAAGATAAAATGATTGATGGATGTGACCTTTCTGTGCCATATA
>JAPQRQ010000008.1:15778593-15789423 GCA_037367365.1 Apogon talboti
ATCTGTGCCACCTTTTCTTCTTGTACATGATGAAATACAGACAGGTATGTAATCTAAGTGGCATTTTAGTTCCGGAATAACACTTTTGCTGCTTTCTAGTAGCTCTATAACAATTCATGACCATTAACAACAGGCAGTTCACTAAAATGTGTGTTAATGTTTTCAAGGTGATTTGAAGGATGTCTAGCTTTTCATACGGAAAAATAAAATTTTGACTTAAAATGATTAAAACATTTTTTGTTCTCCTTTATACCGAGGCATGCAGATAAGATGGAATAAGGAGTTTTTAACAACGTGACATTTAAAAAAAATACATCTTTCCAGAAATGTTATCCTATTAATTGCTTGATAATTTGTAACCAGCTTTTGGGCTGGCCGAACTGTTGTCTCCATGGAATTGGCTAAGCAGCAGAAATATCCAAAATGAACTTTGCATTAGTGGACAGCTTTGTTGAAAATGCTGCTTGTTGAAAACCTCTCCTGTGAAAATGATTAAATTGAAGGTCAAAGTTATGTTGCATTTTTCCTTAGCACACATACACATGTATCCTCCAGTGGAAGCAGCACAGTGCTATGTTTACTGTATGTCTACACAGAGTATAAGCACATGCTCACATCAATCACACAGCACATATGAAGTACACAAAAATCATTAACTGCTTTCTTTTTTTCTTTTTTTTGTGAAGCAAGGTTTTATGAGTTTGCCATTTATTCTGCCAGCTCCGTGCACTACATTTCCAGAATAACAGACCCTTTAAAAGTCAGCCCTTTCTTCTTCCCCATATTCTGGCCTTTTAATAGTGCTTGGCCTCTTTATTGATAAGCAGGTTTTCCATTCAGGGGAACATGGACTGCCATACAAAGACTTGAGAACAGGGAATGACCTCTGGGGTCGCACATCATTTGAGAGAAATAATTCCAGTTTTTGCAGCACGGCAGTATAAAGATGCAGGTCTCATGCTGTTGACGTATTGTACCACAGCAAAGCTACGGGAAGGAATGTAAAGCAAAAACACAGACACGGGGACAACTTTATCTTTTCACCGAGCTTGGCTCTCGCTAGCTTGTGGCTCTCTTGCCCTCCCTCTGGGTAGCATAAATAGGGGTCTCTTACTGTGCAACACGGGTGCTGTCAGGGATTCATACCCACACAGCTGAGTGAGACCCATCTCTCAGGACCCTTTGTGCATGTGTGTGCATGCATGTGTATGTGCAAACTATTAGCGTAGCTCAGCTCAAAGAAAAGGCCACAAAATATGTTGTCCACACCTCTCCTCAGACAGCCTGTCCATGAAGTGCATTTCTGTGTTAGAATCTGGGACATATGTGCATGACTGTGTGTGTGTGTGTGTGTGTGTGTGTGTGTGTGCTTGCGTGTTAGCATGCCCCCTGTAGACCTTGCTATGCTACCGACAGTGAGCTGACGTGAACATGACTGAGTGTGTGTCTCAGTTATGATAGGGGAGGCAGATAAAATGTCAGTCTGCCTCCTTAAACCGCCTCTCCATCCACTCAGGAAAAACAAAATTATTCATGTCTGTTGCCTGTTGTTCTGTTCGCAATACTGCTAATTTCTGGTCTACATCTTTATCAGAAAACACTGGTTTGTAATTTTGAGAACTCACAAACATCTAAAAAGTATTGTAATAAAGAGAATCCAACACCAAAGAAGTCTGTGTTTTTTATATTTTATACACCAAGAAGAGAATTAATGAAGTATGAATACTTCTTACTGTAGTTATTATATATAGTATATGGTACATTTTTCAGGTATCTGTACTTTACTTGTGTAACTGACAACTTTTTACATACACTTTCTACAGCCAAGCACATGTATTTTTCCTATGCCTTCCAAAATAGGCCCAATATAGGAATTTTGATGAATTTTTCTTATTTTTCATTACATTTAACTTAATTTAACCCAAGTGGATAGAACAGTAACATTAAAAATAATGCCTTAGTGTATCCATTGGTGCATTGGTGTATATGACACACCACAAACATAACAGAACAGAAAATGACACCTTGCAAAACATGACAGGGAGACTAGAAATGGTGTCATGATGTTTTAAGATCAGATAAAAAAAAACAGGATTTCACATTAATGCTAATAAAAACAAAATATCCTGAACTTAAGGAACAATTTAAGTTTCAGTTTTTTTCTTTCCTTTTACTGAAGGCAGAATTGTTTAACAGTCTTCACATTACACTCCAATGACCTGATCTTTACACAGAAACATCCGGTTAAAAGGACCACTTGTTTTAATTTTACACTTAGAATACATTCCACAACTTGTAGTTTTTTTTGCCTTTACTCAAGTAAACAATCAGTACTTCTATTTTTACCATAATTTTTTTTCTTTTTTCTTTTCTCTACTTGAATAAAGAGCATGTGTATGTTAGCTGCTCCTGGTAATTGGTTTTAAAATGTGCATTAAAAGCATAATATGGTTGTGGAAATAATCCTATGAGTCTTACATTGAGACAAATAAACCTATATATACATCATATACATACACACACATACACACACACACAGAAAATTATAATCTAGTATCTCCCTCCCTAATATTTTGTAATTATTAATTATTAGAGAGTACAGTGCTGGCACTTCTTAAGAGGCTGATGGGGCCACGGTGATAAGATGTAACGCCACGCTAATAGTACCATCCACCAGCACAACGCTTCAAAGATGTTGGGAGTGGCAGCCATGACACTTTGAGGCTCCGCTGAGGAGGCCGTGCAGTAATCATAATTGTTTCTAGATCAAGAAGGCCATAATTAATTTGCCTGTCTTGAAGTTTGTGAAATAATGGCTGCTGGTACAGAGGAGACAGTAGAAGGCTGCATGTCTTTGTAAGGAAGCATATATGTCTATGTAAGTGTGTGTGGGGGCTGCAGTTTCTCTCCGAGTAGCTTAGTTATAATGCAAAAGCAATAAGGACAGAAGAAAAGGCGTGAAGCAATATTTAAATGGTTAGCTACATGCTGTCTGTCCGCAAGAGGGACCTAGGTGGTGTGTATTTGTGCGTGTGTGTGTGTCTTAACGCCATCCCATTGTGATGGAATTGAAATGCCATAACAGCGACAGTTTGTCCGGCTGCTTCTCTCCACTTAATAGTTCTACTGCGGTGGTATTTAATGCAAGGGCCCCTGGCTTTTTAAAAACTATTTAAAAGAACGCGCACAAATCACAGTGTGCAGAAAATGACCGTCTTAATGAAAACAGTGTTCCTCCAATACTGCCCTGCGGGACGCCAGGGACCTGGGGGGAATTCTTGGGAATGCATGGACCACAGGGTGCAGAATAATGACCATGGAACCTGGGCTGCACAGTGCACGCTTGATATGCTAAAAGGCAGGACTGGTAGCCTAAGGGCTGAGATGGAAGGGCAGAAACATACATACATAAACACTGGGCGGAGACAGCTGCTCCTTAATAACCTTTGGTAAATGGTGCCAGAAGCAATTAAAGTGCTCAGGAGGAGGAGAGAAAAGTATTTTAACTGATATATTGAGTCAGATAAGATTTCCAAAACTTGCTTTCATAACTAAGTTTCATAAGTAACTAATATTTTAAAAGTGTTACTGCCCATAACAAAGTGAGTTTATGATAAATCACTTGTTGCAGCAGTGGGAGTGACTGTCTTAGTGGGATGTTGTGGAGGTATGAAGTGACTGGACACTCACTGTACAGCCAACAGTGAGAAAAGCACTAATGTAAGGAAAAGCAATGGCACAGGGTAAAAACACTATGTAAAAGCCCTTCCTGTAAGACCCAAAATACTAGCATAAATTACATTTAAAAGTTAGAAGTGCCAATTAGCTGACTTTGGAACAATAAACTGCATTTAGTGCAATATAACTGCAATGGGACTCATTTTGCTGATGGTAGCTCAGTCTAATAATAATAATACATCAGATTTGGTTTTAGTTCTACATTAATAACACGAATATGCAGAGGTAAATAGTAATGTTCATGCTGCCTATAATGGATATAGGGCAATAAAAAGCACAATATTTGCCTCATACATGTGGGTCAGTATAAGAATAAAGTAGGAGAAATACTCAAGTACTGTACAAGTACTAAAACGTGTAAACAATTATACAATTAGTAGTGGTGTCAAACATTTAAAATTTTCAATCAGATTAATCACAGGGTTGCTGTGGATTAATTTTGATTAATCACAATTAAATATTCATTTTTAATCGATATTAATCGTGTTTCATTTTGCATGAGCAAACAGACTCAAGAACGAAGGGAATATATGGGTGCTTCACGTGTTTGTCGCAAGCTGGGCGACACATTAGCTGAAGTGCTAGCAGAATTCCAGACTAACGTATGCTTCGTGTTAATGTGGTATTTTAAGATAGAAGTGCTTTGGTGAAAAGAAAACTCCTTCTTGCAGAGTGTGCATAATACTTTATGCTGGTTGCATGTTCCGTCTTGGGTTTTTTGTGGTCAAATTTCCCATCGAGAGGGCCAACGTACTGTTTAGCATCTTCTATCTTTATCGGTTTGTTCTGCTGCCTGTCACTACCGGATCAACTGCCCATTTGCGCATGCGGGACGGTAACTCTACTTGGACAAACTGCCCGAAATATGTTGGCAGAGACGTTCAGAGTCATTGTGCGCTGCAGATGAGTTAATTGCGTTAAAATTTTTAATCAGATTAATCATGATGATGGATTAATCTGCGTTAACGCGTTAATTTTGACAGACCTAACAATTAGACAAAGTTGTGATAAAGTTCAGTGCGGGAGTTAAAGTATTTTGTATCACTCCATCTTTTCTTGTCAATGCGTCACAAGCACAGTTGTTCTAAATGTCAGCTTCATTGGCCTTTCCTTGTCTTAACCAATATATTTTAGTTGGTTAAAACTGATTGATGATAAATTAACCCTTTCTTAATATTTTCTGAAGTATTCTGGTTTCCTTTTTCCTGTTCAATTAAATTATGATATTAAACATTATCATGACCTTGTGTATTTTTTAGAAACTTTGAAATTCACGTCAAATGTCCATTGCATGTGATTTTCACATTTAAATGGATTTATGCTTTACAAGCTCTTTACTAAAGTAATAAACAAAGATTGCTGCCAACATCATCCAACATGGAGGTGATGATGATAGTGATGATGATGACAGATTTGATGATAAGACAACAGCTGTCACTGATGATGACTGTGATGACAGTGATGCTTCCTTTGTGAATATGTGTGTGTACCTGACTTATTTTCTTCATCCCCAGATTGGATTCCAGAGCAAAGAGGTGTGTTGCAAATCTTTGCAAGAATGTCAGGTGTGTGTGTGTGTGTGTGTGTGTGTGTGTGTGACAGAAAGAGCGTTGATTACACCCTCCTCTCCAACACTGAGAGCCGACATTTCTCAAGTGTGTGTAATTATAGTGAGCACACAGCCTCCTAAGCGTCCTGTCAATCTGAATCAGAAAGAACACACACACGCAAACACACACACACAATCACACACATACAAATACAAAAAACTATTGTGTTTTGAGAATGTGCTTTTTATTGTATTCATTTAGTTTGTGTGGCCATGTAGTTCTTACATTAAAGGAACAGACAGAGTCACTTTTGGGGACTCAGCTCGCTTATGGCTGTGTATGTGTGTGTGCATCTGTGTGTGAAAGTGCATGTGTGCACTTGTGTGTTTTCCGATGTCAGGCAACCTGCAACCCTCTGTCCTGTGTGAGAATTTGGCTCCAGAGATTGTGTACATGTCTGCACAGAGTCTGCTTTTCACTCTCCTTCTCTTGCACAATGACATGGTTTGGGTTTCAAACACACACAGCCTGACAGTTAGGTGCTAAACAGAGGCTATACCGATTACCCTTTTGGCTTATAGCTCAATTATGGTCTAAATGAGTATCGCCTCAAGGCCAAAGCTGTCAAAACGCCCCGTTGCCTGAGAATTCAAATGATGGAAATACTAGAGAGACGTGTTCACAACTCGTTCATCAAATATAAAGCTGATGGTGGATGATTATGTAAACCTGGGATTAGGTTCCATGACAATGTTTTTCAGAGATCAATGACAACATGTTTTGGAAAAGGGGAAAAGTACACCGCTTGATTGCTCTGCAGTTTTTTAAGGAAACCTATAAACAAAGAGAACATCTTCACAACATGTGTCATGTTGACTAATCAAAAACAGGAAGATAAAATAGACTTTTACAGTACATCCTGCATTTAGGTTGAGTGGGTTATCCACTAAACAGATGGTTGGGGGTTCAATCCCTGACCCCTGTCCAGAAAAGTGGACAAGACACTGAACCCCAAGTCCTCCCTGTTATAGGACAGGTGACTGGTGTATAAATATGTGCATGTTAATGTGTGCAAATGGCAGTAAATGCAACGCAATGTAAAATGCTCGGAATACCATCATAGTAGAAAGATTCATTTACCATTAAAGAAAATGATTAATGATGAGGTGTGTTTAAAATGGTCAGTCTCAGACACCTAAAAGAGTTGAAAATAATGATGCAATCTCGCTGATATACAAGCCAACTATCACTGCTTTCTGTAAAACTCTGCATTCTCGTTGACATATCTACTTGCATAATTTTAATCTGATTGGAAACATTTGCGCGTAGTATTAACCTTTTACACATTATGGATGTGTGTGTAGGTTTCACAGTCCACTGGGGATTTATTTTGGATTTCCACTTTTTTTGTATTACAATATCAGGTTTTTGGCTGTGACTACTCATGAATAATTGTCTCTTGTTGATATACTTAGTAGTACGAGATTCAATTTTCAACTCAAGAACACTTAATAAGGTGTAATTCACCCATTACATAAAAAAAAACAACAAAAAACTTTAAAGACGATCAGCCAAGTAATTCTACTGCACCTTAATTCAGATAAAGAACTTGTAAATAAAGTAAATTTATCAAAAGTAAGATCTTAAATTATGTGCATGAATGAAAACATGTTGACTTTTAACAATAAATTCATCAAAATGACATCAAATGGACTTTTGTGACATTGTATTTACCGGATCATAACATTTCCTCTCTACGTTGGACAGAGAAATCTTTTTTTTAAATGATCTGATGTGAGAGGACACTCGATTTTGTTAAGCTGTGTTTGTTGTTCTATCTTTACCACTTTCCCGTATGATGTTCTGTGTGTTAAACATATTCATGATGGAAAACCCGGCGGCTGCTTGAGTTTCCTCACCTCACTTTCTCCCACTTGCTATGAATTAAACAGAGATAGCGAGAAGAGAGTGCATGGTGGAGACAGATAGAGAGCGAGAGAGATGTGGTAAATTACATTGTCAATTCAAATCCTGCCACTAATGCATCTCATTGAGTCTGTGTTGCTGTCATCCTGGATGCTCAGTTATCTGTGTCAGTGCAGCCAGCAGAGGGGGGCTGCCATGTTAACAGCCCAGCGAAAGTAGTGCAAAGTTTAGCTATAGCCAACAAGCCCTGAGCCAGGAAGAGAGAGGAGAGGCAGTAGAGATGAAGCAGACGTGCAAGACATGAAAAATTCATATTTCCTACATGACAGTGTGTGTATGAATGTGCCTGCAGAGCTGTATCAGTTTAATTACAGCTAGAGCCCCGGCCTCCTTTTCGACATGGCCTCTTTCCTAAAATTAAAACATCCCTGTAACTTCTCTGTCTCACACACACTCACACACCCCCACACACGCACACATCATGCATACACACACACATCATGCATACACACTCACATCATTTGCATACACACTCAATAGTGCTACAAATATGCACACTACGCCGCTGCAGTTGTCATCCCCTCTGTGTGCTCACGAACCCCCCCCTTCCCTTCACCATCCCCCGTCCTTGTTCCTCGTCCTCAAAACTATTTGAAAATCAATTATCTCAACAAACCAGCTGTAAGGAGTGGGTGCCAGCCACTTACTCCTGAAGTGAATAACTTATTTGAAATTCATTATTGTGTCGAGCGGTGCGACAGGGCCCTCCAAGATTCTTGCTTTCCCCCTTCCCCTCTCTCTCTCTCTCTCTCTCTCTCAGTCTCTCTTTCTTTACATAAACTAACTACTGTGCTGGACCCCTTGTTTTGTTTTTTTTTCTCTCTCACGTTTCCTCCTCCCCTCTTCAATATGAACTGACCGAATGTCATGCAATTTTAACCAGCTGAGCACTGCATGAGCACACCCTGACTAACACACACATACACACATGAGGCTGCCTTGATTGGTTCACTTCATTTATTTATCACATGCAAATCATGGATGTTTCTGTCCTGCCTGTCTGTTTCTACAAGCCTGAATATGAATGGACAGAGCAAATAAAGGTTTAGAAAAGGATGGAGGGACGAATTTTGTTTTGTTGACTTTTATCCATGACTGTTTTTTTTTTTTTTTGCAGAATACATAATAATTATAGTGACACAGTAACTATGGAGGTTATGTTTTCATTATCGCTCTGCACCAATTTTTGTGAAAAGTGATGGCAGGTACGACGGACAACCCCATTAACATGTGTTGTCTGATAGGACAATGTATAGCATTGCTGCTTCAACATGTAAACTTAAAGAGGTTGTCAAAGTGGATATTGGGGTAAACAAAGCTGCTGTCTCTGGGGTAAATATTAAATTTCCTGACCACACTGGAGCCTTTGTGCACTGTTAAAGCTACAGTAGCAGATATCAGAGGAAGAAAACACAACAACTTGAGAAAACTCCTCCTGTAGCTCTATCCAGAGGTGGGATGCAATGGAATATACACAGCTGATTACTTTAGATCTACAAGTCTTGATTATTCTAAAATTTTATTCATGTTTTCATGTGCATTTATGTACTTTCAACACCTTACATTTTAACACTGTTACTTCTTAATCTTTATATTTAAAGACCTAGAACTAGTTTTGTGACAAGTTTTTCTCTACATTTACCCAATATTATCACCATTTATTATTTTCTCCACTGTATTTTTCAGTGAAAAGCATTGATTTTGTATGTATATGTTCATAAAAGTGTTCAAAACAGAGAAAACTGACGCAAAAGTGTCTTTTTCAACAAAGTACAACCACTGTCATTTGTCAAACTATGTGGGTTTTATTGGAGAATCAACGTTGCAGAAAATGATGGTGTATCCTGAGCATCCAAATGGGTCATATCTGAAGTTGTAAAAAAAACAAAACAACTGAATTTTACCTGAATATTTTAGATGCATTGATAGGATTAGTGGTTCAAAAGTTATTAAACATCAGTGTCAACGGATGCTTTTGGTTGTTGAAGTTTTTAAGGGTTAATGCAGTTGTTGCATGCCTTCCCCACAAAGGATAGAACACAAAGAACTAATAAAGACAACCCTATGATTCATCCATTGTTGAGTATCACACATAACAGGATCTCATAAAACTGATTTGCAAATTGTAGTAAAGTTGATGTCTATTATATTCAGTAAAGTTTCTTTTATTCTATTTGAAGAGAGCGTGTTATTAGTCTTCAGCGTGTCTTAAAAGTCATGAAGAGCCTGAATCTGTACTTCTTCACTTTTACTTGAATAAATAAATTGAATCAGTGCTTCAGGTTCTACCGTAGTGTTTTTTTTTTTTTACTCAAGTATCTGTATGAAGAATGTTTAGACTTCTGCTACCGTTCTCTGCTTTCTCTTAAGCTTAGACTGAGCACAGGTTTTCCTGCCATGATGCTTATGTGACAACCCACAGTAGAGACAAGCCTGAGTCAGACAGATTATCAATGACAATAGGTTATTACACCTAGCAGTCGTTCTTTTTTTTTTTCCATCTTTCCCTTTTTCTGTCACAGGCAAATACTTGAATTACAATACGCTGAAAAGGTGGGGAATTTTAGCCGAATGGTGCCAACAAGTCTGTTTACTGAAGCTGTGAAGAGTTTCCATCTGTACTGTATGTATCCTCTACTCACAGCCCTAAACTGTCTCCCATTTTCAGAAGTATTTTATCCAGGTTCTTTAGTTTTCTATGTGCTAAGAAAATAATAAACAACATGTGGGTCTATATGACAGTTTGAGTATGTACCACCACCAAGGAGCCTTAATTGTCTCACTAAATCAAACAACTTTTCACGATTAAAAAAAATTTGTCGGGGTCTGCCTGTTTTTATGGATGTGTTCCAGAATGTAACGGATAAATACCAGGGATTTCATCTGAAGTGGCAGTACTACAAGCAGCAGTCCTAACTTTTTTCAGGGGTTAAATATCCAAAAAAAAAATTATTTTTTTTTATTTTTTTTTGCCTCGACACACACTGGATGAGGTTGAGAAAGTCAAGGACGTTACTACAACAGTGGCCTTCAACTACACACCAAAGCCTGAAGGTGAGTTGATGTAATAATGTAAGAGACTCTTCTTTCTTTCCGTTTTATTCTCATTCTCTTCGTCTCCCACTTGTCTTTGCATGACTTGCCTCCTCAGTCCGTGAGTCCCTCCACAGATATAGAGGAGAGTAAATGAGTGTGACAGGGTTGTCATGTATGTTCCAGGAAAGGCCAACATGGGCCAGTGCAGAGACAGGCCGTGTCATATCCAGACATCTCTCCGTTATGCTCTTTGTTTCTGCCACCAGCTGGACTCGCCTTCTCTCTCCTTTTCTGTCACACTCTATCCTTCTCCCATCATCCTTTTTTAATCTGTCCTCTGCAACTCTCTTCTGTTTTTTCTCGTGTTACTTTTCCACTTTCACTCTTTTACAGATCTCCCTCCTCTTCCAAGAAAAATATGACTTTGCTCCTCACTCCAGGCTAAAAAAAATCTATCTATCTATCTATCTATCTATCTATCTATCTATCTATCTATCTATCTATCTATCTATCTATCTAT
>JAPQRQ010000008.1:15794941-15805615 GCA_037367365.1 Apogon talboti
GGGTGGGGGGGATGAGATTGATGTGCAGTATTTCTCTCATATAACATCATATTGATAATGTACAGCCTCTGTGACTGTGTGTGTGTGTGTGTGTGTGTGTGTGTGTGTGTGTGTGTATGTGTAAATGAGTGTGTGTTTGCATTGCATTTGTTATGACAGCCTGCCAACCTGCACCCCAATTCCCAAAATCACTCCTGTCTCTGTCTCCCCAACTAAGCAGCATCACTGTCTGGATGGGTCTCAGTGTGCTTAACAGCCCAGACAAGGTGAGGGTTTCTGGGCCAGGCTGAGGTGGGCTGTCCCCGGTGTCAGCCCTGGAGCCTTCACTGTCACCGCTGGAAGGGAGACGAGAGAGCCCTGACATACAGTTCCACACAGTTGTATAAACACTGAGACGTCTTGTCATGTTTTAGCTTTTGAAGAACTTTTAATGAGTTAGGAATAAATAGAATTCCTTCTTTTTTACTCTTCTTCTCCACCGTTCGTCTTTGCGTCTTTGTCTGCGTCTACCCTTTGTGTGACTTGTCTCCATTCCAATCACAGCTCGCTTCAATGATCGCTGAGTCACGTCTGAAATAGAATCAACATGGCAGCCTGAGTCAGCCAGGACAGCGAGCCGAGTACAGATTAGTCATCCCGGTGAGGTGCTTTTTCCAGGGACGATGACATATCTATGCAATGAGGGGGAGAGTGATGCACCGGGGGTGTCTGCCTGTCTCAACTAGGGATTACAGATACTCTTGAGTGTGTGTGACCACTCTCTGTGTGTGCTCAACTCTATAAAAAGACATGACTCTATGGCTCAGTCTCAAACACAAAATAACTTTGAGGTGTGCTTTGTTGTGCACTGCTTTTCATGATGATCTGCACTGATATGCATCAACATACAAGAGTGAAAGAAACAGACGTGGATCGGTGTAATTGAGTCAAATAAAACAGTCCAAATTATCCTCTTGTCATGATTCATTTGCGTGTGTGTGAAATGATTTCTCTCCTATTTGCGACAAGCTGGACAACAACTTGTTTCCCAGTTGTGAGGGCTGTTTTGGAGCTTCCCAATCAAACATGATCCGCTGACACTAATCTTGTTTGCGACTAGATCGGTCACCATAATCCTTTCCACAACAAATAGGCTTCTACAGCACACAGTGAAATCCACCCCCGATCAGGTGGAGATGTGTTCACAGCATATCGCCCATTTAAATCCGTCAACAAGAGATACCTACTGTATCTGACTCCTCACCACGGTAACTTTAAAAGGAAAATCTCCCTTACCTTACAATCCACAGTTCCCTTTCAGTTTCTGAAAAAGAACATCTATTTAGAAACATCCTATTTGGTATCATGTTGTCATTGTGATACAGGCTGCAAAACAACTTATTCATCCCTCGGGGGACGACAATAAGCTGCTCTTGAAGCTTGTCCTTTTCAGTATAATGAATAAATATTATCAAATAACTGTGGTAATAATAACTGTAAATTGAAATTAGACAAGATTGGTTGTTGTTGTTACCATTTTCTCTGTTGGGGTTAACGTGAAAAACAACCAAACGAACATTATTTACTGTATATCATTGTATCAAAGGACAGTTAATATATCATTGACTGTTATGAATTATAAATGACACTTTTACAATGAAATAACCTCTTATTCTTCCGATTATTGTTTACATTTTCCCCTGAAGGTTCAATCCTCGTCTCTCTAGAGAAAACTGGATGATAGAAATACAGCACATGCAGGTTTAATACCATCAGCAGATCACTGGCCTTTGACTTAAAAACACTTCTCTTTTAATCCAACGCTGATGGTGGTTGGACAGAAAAGTAGTGGAAAGGTAAATAGAGTCAGATTTCCTCCCCTCCATGTTTGTCTACAGTAGAGGTAATGTGTTTATGTCAACGAGCAGGTTTGTAAATCTGCTTGTTGGACATTTTCCCATGGAAAACAGATGGCCTCAGCATTGTTTTAGGCGTTATGTTGACAATAGACGATTTAAGGACACTAGGGTGAGCTGGTGTGTTTTGATGACACACACAGACGCACACATACACACACTTGACAACCTTGTCCCTCTCTAACCTGGACTGAGGAGGAGTATGAGTGAGTGACAGATTAAATCAACTTTCATTTCTAATTCTCCTCAGAGCTCCAGGGTTATCCTGCACCATCACTGCTGGAGGGGGAGTGGAGGGGTCGGAGAGGGCATGGACGGGGGGTTAGATCGAGAGATGGGACAAAAGCCAGAGAAAGAGAAAGAGAAAGAGAAAGAGAAAGAGAAAAAGAGAAAGAGAAAGAGAAAGAGAAAGAGAAAGAGAGATGCTCAGCTTTTATAACAGAAAAAAAAAAACAATGTGCAAAGTATCACGTACAAAGGTGTGATGAGGGGCTTTTAGTCATAGCAGAGGTTTTCTTTAATTTTCCTAACATCACTTTCCTTTTTCTGGTGTAATTTTCCACTGAAAGGTCATGTAACTCATCTCGGCGCTCCCTCACTTGTGGCTTCAGTGAAGAAAAGTGGTTGAGTGGAGGAGCTGAATTATAAATCTAAATATATACATAAACCTTGGTCCTTTGTTAGTTTGTGCTGCTCATGGTAGAGCTTGGCATCCTCTTAAAAGCATCAGCATTCAGATCGCTTCAGTCCCACAGACTTTCAGGTCAGCTAAAACTATCTAAATGCCAAGACACTTTGGAGGATCTAGGCTGTTTCACATTGTGGTATAGGCTGAGGTCACTAAAAGCAAACAATACTGTTTTCATAACAGCAGCCTACGTTGAAAGTAGTGGGATGTCAATCAAAGCAGATGTAGGTGTTTGCAAGAGTTTGTTCAGTCAGTGAATTCACATGCACTGCAATGTTCTGATTATCATTAGAAGTGATAACCCAATTATTTCAACTGTGATTAACTCAACTTACATGATCTAAACATTTCTGTTGGTCCACATGTTTGGAGTGGTAGTGACTCAGATAACCAGCTGAGTGACTCATAACTATCAGCTCGCTCTTGTTTGGAAAAAGCTTTAGTGTCAAGTCCATTTGACATCTGTGGTGGAGCTTTATGTTTGTGCCACGTCATTTTCATCAGCAAATACAATTTCTGTGTTTCCTGACCAAATGAATAAGAATGTTTCTAAATGAATGTATCTAAAACCTACCAGGCCTACATTATACATTATGGTGTTCTTACATTATACCAAAGGATTACGGTTGATATACACAAATGCATGTAACGACAAATAAATGTTACGTGAATAAAACTTTAATAATTACATTAATTTAATACAGATATATGGTTTTATCAGTAATGGTCTTGAAAACAACAACTCCCATGATCCCACACAACTTGTTTACATCACCTAACTATGTGTGTTGATATTGATTTGATAGAGAAACACATATATGCAGAAATTATATATGGTGCATTTAAAGGCTGAGGAAAAAGTCAATATAAAGTCCATCTGCTGTTGTTGATAATAATAAAGCGAGTCCTTTTGGTGTTTGGACTAAAATGTGTGAATACTAAAAACTGTGGCCTGACTCTTTGGTTGTAACAATAAACGGCTGTAAACGTCTGGATGTCTGTGTGTTTCAGAAAGATTTCCATGTTTCTCAGAGGACTACAGAGAACATTCACATGTGTTTACGCACATATTTGTCATAGGTTGTTGTCGAGCATTAAGACTTACAGACAAGCAACAAATTAACAGAAAAAGCCTGATGGGAGTGGTCCCTTCCAGAAGGACAGCATCTCCATCCACAGGACACAAACGCTTCAGTGTTTCATATTGTGGCTTCTCAGCCACCAGAGATCAACACCCATTGGAGATTTTGGGCTGATATATTAGACAGCATAAATATCTTTTAGGAGAAAGGTCCATGTATTTAATTACTGTAATTTCACAGTTTAGGATAAATAAAGTTCATTCATTCATTCATTCATTCATTCATCCATATATTGAAGGGTCCATTCCATTTTAGGATCTTCTCAACAGAACAATAGCAGATGAACAGAATCCAGGACAAAGAGTGACGTTTGCATCCTGATTCCAGTAACTTCTTAGAGTTACAGAGAACGTAAAAAAAAGTCCTGTTTTACTTTAATTAAAATAGACCCTGGTATCTGTCTCTACTTTTAACCTCTAAGTAATTGCTGTGCCTAAACATAACCATATCAAGTAGGCTATAAAAATGCAGGGGGGAATGTAACTATATCAAATATGTGATTTACTTTAATGCAAAAAGTGGAATGCATGGTAAAAACCATATGACACTGATAATCACATGTATAGAAATGCTGATATCATATGTATCCATGCTTTGCAGAAGTTCAACTTCAGGTACAAGGCTATTTGTCATGTGCATTTAAGGTACACGTACAATAAAATGCAATGAAATGGTGTTTTCTCTGGCTCTTTCTCAACCCTTAAATTTAATAAATAATGCAATAAAAACCATAACCGTGAATAATTCAATAAAATTATAAAACGACCACAGCAGCAATGGTGAATAACACAATGCAAACATTTTGCTCTGTCCACTGGTGACATGTAGAATTCACAGACTTATATAATCAGTTTTCTGGTAGCATGTGGGTACTTTAGGTAACGCCTTATATGACACTTTATATTTTTCTTTGTTTTAATTTGTCACCATCTCTACTTTGATTGAAATACTAACAGATGAGACCACATTCATAAATAGTAACTAACAGAATTTCCCAGGACATTGTAGCAAGAGCAGTAAAAATGTATTTTTAATGCTGCCTATGTAATTTTTTTTTTTACATTATAGTGTATGGATATTGAATAAATAAATGATCATACACTGTTACACACATATGTCACCAAACCCACTGAGGCTGAGTCAAAGCAGGAGGGAGGTGAGTTGTTATAGGGGAGTGATTTTCATCAATCTCTCACCCTTTTCTTTCCCCTATTATGCCTTAGTCCTTTTCTCCTTCCCCTTCCTCTTCTCCTCCTCTCCCTCCTCCTTTCATTGTGGGCAGTGGTGAAATATCAGTATTGTTTACGCAGAAGATTAGGCCAGAATTGGGCAGAAGGCGGTTGTTCTCTGACGATGAAGATAAGATAGGGGATGGTGGTGTGTGTGTATGTGCGGCGTTGCATGTGTGTGCAACGTGCTACCCCGCCTTATCTTTGCAGCAGGCGGAGCAGCTATATGAAGTTGTTCATTGTAATTACCCGTGGCAAGAGTAGATTTCATAGGGAGATTTAGGGGAGAAAGACAGAGTAAAAGTAAAGGAGGAAAAAGGGTAAAAAGATGCAAGATGTAAAGAAGGTTACAGTTAATCGCAAAATACACACATACCATCGCACATACTTCTTTCCTGCCGCCACATCATTTTGTCTCAGCATTTTACCACTTTCATCTGTGATATCTTAATGCTGCCATATCTTAATGACCTTTTGTGTACCATCTTAGCCACTGTTCTAATAATCAGCATCTCATGACTCATCTCCATCTTTCCTCTCTTATTCAATCAGTGATCTTTTCTCGCTCTACACGTCTATTGCTCTCCACTATAATTATCAACACTGGATGAGAATGTCAGGTGCAGTCGACCAGATATTTATCTTCAAATGGAAAATCAATCCAGAATCTTACAAAAAGTGACTTATTTTCTAAGATTTTATAAAACTTTTCAGTTCATGGCAAGGATACAATTTCACATTTCAGCACAGCCTCTGATTTTACAGAATTAAATTTCACCACTGATTTAAGACAAATTACATAAAGCCTTGGAGGAAAGATTTTGTGCATACATAGCGTCACCTGATGGAGCACATATCACATAGGCTGAGACCTTATTATAGAGAATGGGATTTGATTCTGGCTCTGGTCATTCGCTATGTATTGTTGACTTTTCTACATATCTTCACTATCCGTCCTCATAAATCATAAAAAAAACAAATGTGTATGAACATATTACAAAAAGCCAGTCTAAGAATTAAACCCTAAATTTGATCATTTATGTTTCTAGTGGAAGGATCAACCATGTGGCATTGGATCACAATCCTCATCCTTCTTGTGTATAATTAACTCTTTTCCATTAAACCTGGTTCATTTTCAACCTTAATCTTCTGTAAAAATCATGCAAAGCAGAGTGTGATACTGATCTGTTAACTGATGAAAGCTGATTTATATTTATCTTATTACTATTAGGTCAACAAATTGATGTGAAGTTGTGATGATTATTCTTAATATTTTGGTATAAAACTGATTTTTTGGGTTTTTTTTTGCAGCGTTAGTATAACCAAAAGCATATGCTTTCAGTATTTTTCAACAGGATTTCCTAGACTTACATATTTTAGGTATTTGGATGAACTGAACACGCAGTTGTATGAAATTTGAGAAACAAACTTGAATCAAGTTGAATTCTTAACATTTGCATTTTCAATGTACACTTCCACCATCATATAAAAACAGGTCACAGGAAATACTTTTATAACAATAATACAATTTTGCTGTTTGGGTGTAAGTGTTTCATATGGAGGCCTTGGCTCAAGTACAATAGGGCACTTCTGGAAATTGGAGTTTATTTACTACAAGCACTACAGACATTGCACTATTAAATTCTATGACAACATATTTAATATAAGAAAAAAAAAAACTTGACCTCCAGCGGATCCACTGAATCCTCTTGAATAGCTATTTATGATAAATGTCAGAAAACACCGAATAACATTCCATCCAGTAGTGGTTTTATTCTTCAAGAGAGTACGTAATGTGCTGAAATTCTTTTATACCCTTCAAAACCTAACTGACAATCATTTAAAACATTCATTACTTAACACATATGTACACAAATTAGTGTATTGAAAATCTCTAAAAATAATCAATACACATTGCTCTGTCATTGTAGTTGCATTGCTTTAATGAGTTAATACAAGTATTTTTATTTCCCACATTTGTAGAATAAGCTGTTTACGTTTCCCATATCTGATACAGTTGGCAAATTTGCAGTTTGACCTGCAGCTGCTAATCTGTTAGCGTCACTTATCTGAGCCTTTATCTACTCAATGTCAACACGATTTAGTGACTCACACTTTACGACACACTTCACAACACTTCACTATTTAACTCCTCATTAGCTCTGCCTAAAGAAATGCTAATGTTAAACTAATGCAGTGTTAAGCTGTCACTGCTGCTCTGTAGGTGTGTTGTGTGTGTGTTGTGTGTGTTTTTGCGATCTCCTTACCTGGGGGAGGGGTTAAACTGTTCTCCTGCTGAAGGAGGAGAACAGGAAACTCATCATAAGCAGAGGAGATACAGAGCAGAAGAGGGAAAATTAAGTCATTATTCTACTCAACTATTCAGCTTCACATTAGTGACCCAACTATTATTGTTACCATAAGTCACTGCTGAAAAGTTCACATTTATACTCTCAGTAATGCCACATTGAGGATAATGCTAATGTGCTATACTGACAATTATTGTTAAGACTCTACTGGCCCTTTTTGGTTCCTTTAGAAAAAAAAAATGCATCTGAGTTTCTAATTCATGGTCATCAGAGGTGTTTTACAGCATGTATTCATCTTAGCATTGTTTCATTAAACTTATGCAACGTCACAATGTCAACAAGATGATAATTGGGGCTCATGTCTAGACTCCATGCTGACCAATCCATGTGTGAAAATGATGTCTCACGCTCCTTTCATAGTTCCTGCTAGTGTCGTCTTGGAAAATGTTTGCGTCACCAGGGAAGAAAATATCCATTGATGCTCAGACCTGGTCATTGAGTCTATTCAGGTTCAGCTGACCTCAGTTTTTGGACACATAATGTTGGAGAACGTAGACCTGACCAACTGACGCAATCCCAGATCATAACACTGCCCCCACATGCTTGTACTGAAGGCACTAGGCATGATGGGTAATCTTTTTTTTTTTTTTATTATTTAACCTTTATTTAACCAGATAAGTAAGTTGAGAACTGATTCTCATTTTCCATAACGACCTGGCCAAGAGGCAGCACACAAACAGAATGAACAACAGAACAGATTACAAGTACAACAAATCACACAATGCCATATAACAAACAGAAAGGCTAAAAACAGATGCAGTGGTCCTGAGGTGTAATTGTAACTGACCTTTTAAATGACGAAAGCGTTACGAATGAGGTGAGTTTAAGGGATTGTTGTAAAGAATTCCAATCAGAAGCAGCAGAAAACTGGAATGAGGATCGAATGAGGATCGAATGAGGATCACTGAGGATCGACTGAGTGCACTACGGGCTTTGGGAATGAGGAGGTTAATGAAACTGCTGGAACGAAGAGTACAGGTGGAGTTCTGAATAATGAGTAGTGAACACAGATAATCTGCCTCTCTCTCTCTCCCCCCCCCCCTTTTTTTTTTTCCTCGTTACCAGGCAATGTATTTACACCAGTTTTACTTTTGTTACCTTAGAATGAGCTGTTTATATCAACAAAGGCAGTGGGTTGTTTCCATGTAGTTTTTACTGAATGGGTTTCTGGTGGACAATCCAAGTTTTCACTTTGAACTACACAGTTTTAGATATGTTATGTATTAACAACACATGGACAGAGCCTCTGCACAGCTTCTGCTGACGCTCAAAACCCCAAGACCCAAGCACACTGCTCTCTTTTTCAGTATGGCTTTCAGAAAACCTAATGGGGTCTTGTTGATTGTTTAACAATTCATCATGAGTTTAAAACATCCATGGTTATCAAGGATAGAAAGTTATGCTCTTCTGGAAAGAATTGCAAAGAGCAACGACAACCCCTGAAAATACAGTGAGCGTGGAATGGTGTCTTTCACTGGATGATGTGACATTATTAGTGTAAAATGCAGTTTCCAAAACACTTTGATGTCACCACAAAAATGTCATCATTTCCTCACCCCCAGAAGTGCATCCATGCCTTTGTGACCACTTAATACAAAGAAGTTGAGGTCCACAGCCTTGTTAAAGATTGATAATATTTTGCTAAGAAGTGGAAAATTGAATGTTATTGTGTGCAGGCTATCAGTGAATGGGGCTTTGTGCTTTCCTCTCTTGTCCTTTCACCACCTTGGCGCTGGAGTGTGGAATGTTTTTTTTTTTTTGCACATAAGAAGCAACCTTGTTACAAAAAGAAGAGAAGATGATGATGCTCAGTCAACTATTTTGCTCACTCTCTTTCTCTCTTTCACCTCCACACACTCATACTTACTTTCACTGTGAGTACAGTCTTTATTCCTGGAATATAATAAGGTTTGAATACTGTGGATACAGTCACTATGGCATGTTAACTAAAATTTATGTGAGGAAATGTGCCATAATGAATTGAATAAGAGACACTTGCAAGCAGAATTGTAAGAGAAAGAAAGTGGGGAAAAAAAGGTCAGAGAGAAGCAAACAAATACAGCAAAAACAAGTTATAGAATAAACAATAATGAGATTTTTTTAAAGGAGAAATGCGAGTGGAGTAGACAGTGAAATAAATAGATGTTTTGAAAATGGGCAAAAATAGAAAAGAGAGACATACCAAACATCCAACCTAACAGAGCAATAACCTAAAATGTTTTCTTTCCATTTCCATCCCTGAGGTCATTGTAAGCAGGTAAAGGTCAGCAGGTAAGCAAAGAAGTGAGTCAGAGCTTACAGATCATGCACATCACATTTCTGCCTCTAAACACAACATAACATTTATTTTTTCACGGAATAAAGCCTGACAACATTACATCTAAAGCTGTGGAAATAAGGGGGGCATCTTGACTATGTATCATGTCATGTTCCTGGAAAAACCCTGAGCCAATCAGCTGTTTGATCAAGAGACTATCTGCTGTTTCCCATCATGCACTGGAGTCTTGCAGTCCCAGGAGAACAACTGCTGCATCTTGGTCCAAAAACTGTGTCCTCCTTGCTCTCATGATGTTATCGTTGTCTGCGTCGTCATGATGTCAGAGCAGCTTGGCATCAAGTCAGACGCAAATCTAACCAACGTACATTGTGATCACTGGTGATCATGTCTGAACAGGTCTGTGCTCAGAGAGTCTGTTCTGATCCTTTCACTGCTTGGCCTGTACAGTATGCACAAAGTTGCAAGATACTGGTCAGTTTACTACTACCCAGCGTGTTGCTACTTTGACAGACACAATGAATTCTTTATATTTTAACTTCTTTAACTGATCTATAATGGTGTATTATGCCTGAATTTTCTCACGATGCAAGCGTAATGTCCGGCCTAAAAGTTTGGGTTTGCAGTATTTTTGGGGCAGTCTATTAGAACACCAGGGACCTTGAACATGTGTGTTTGTGTGCACAAGGTTTTGTAAGTGTAAAATTGTGACCCGAATGGAGAAACAGACTTAGACGAAGACAGGAAGGGATTCAGTTCAGATCGCTCATCCAAAAGAATAGGTTTTTTTCAAATAAATAAATAAATAAATCACCAATGTCACAATTGTATATGTTATTAATTTTCCAATTTTTTCAGTTCATAGAGTAATTATGTTTTATATTAAGATACTAAACTGAAAGAAATGTAAACCATTAGTCTGGTTAATCCCATTGTGAACAGGAGAATGCATACATGTGAGGAAGACAGCATTAGTTGCAGAGAAGGATGTTCCAGTTATGTTTGGGTCAGCTGCAGGTGACTGTTTTTGCTGCTGTACTTCTGTGAACCTCTCCTCTCCGCCATCATTTGCAGAG
>JAPQRQ010000008.1:15821605-15833588 GCA_037367365.1 Apogon talboti
GTTTTTCACATTCTAATCCATGTTTGTGATCACCGTCAGTGGGAGGTGTGCCTTTGTGTGTGTGTGTGTGTGTGTGTGTGTGTTTTAGGGTTCCTTCTGTCTTTACTGCTCCTTAGAATGTCTTCCTCTGAATCCTTTGGTTTTTATAATTAAGTCCATTATATTTAAACAAACACATACATGTATTTTTTTTAAGAAATAAGCTCTTCACTGGGGATACACATAAATGAAATACATTACATTTAGTTAATATGGTTATATTTTTAAAATTTGACTCCAAAAAACCCTTCAACTTACATTAAAAATACTTGGGATGTAATTCACCAATATGTTAAAGAACATACTGCACATTTAACATTCAACAGTGTGACCTTTTTAAGCCTACATTTTTAATTGGGTCTCCCTCCATCTCCGTGGCACCTGTAGTGTAATGTAGCAGGTGTAACAGGTAGGTCTTCCCCGGAGCTCAAAGTCTGCCTGGCAAAGCTTTTTCACATATGGAGACTGTGCTGGCATCCGCCTGTGGGCAGAAACAAGGACTCCCCTCAACTAAACGGATAACAGGTCACGGATGGATAGAAAAGGTACTTACGGTCAGAAAGATTTCATACCTTAACCAAGACGGGACCATTTAGGCCCCAAACCCCACACACAGAGGTCTTGGTAGATCCTCGCTGTGGGGTGGGACAGACAACACCCCTGAGCGTCCTCAGCCATTGTTGTCTATGATTTGCCGTTAAATCCAATTTATCGCTGTTATGGAAATGCATCTCTACCCTCAGGCGCAAAAGACAGGGTTTACTCGGCATAACCCCTCCGTTTATCCATTCCTCATCCGCTTGTTCATTTGCTACGGTGGCACAGCTTAGGTTAATGTAACATCAGCCTGAGGATACAGTACAATGTAACATTTAGCTACTGTAATATCGGACACAGTGATTTATGAATGAAATCAGTTTTATTTAGGCAAAATGCCACAATGTAAACTCTACATTTGACCGATACAGATTAATGCAAACAATTTTGGATCAAAAATCTACCATTATTATCTTCTTCCTAAACTTGTGCTGTTTTTAAGTGATACTTCATAAAATCTAAAACTAAAAATTCTATAATAGCTCCTATTAGTATAGATTTGGTTTCGTCTGGTCATAATTTGATATCATTTTCCAGAGTGAGCATCAGGCTTGTCTGAGAAGTTTTTTCATGGAAAATATTACACTAAATGAACAACCATACTGTATGTTTTGTGTAATTATTATAATAAGTATAAGTATTCCAGAAACAGATGCTGACATTTTTCAAGGTGAGGAACACCACAGTTCATCAACCACAACAAATAAAATATCTGCTTACTTATCACTTGATCTACCTTTTTGGGGTGAAAAAGCTCTTTCAGTTCAGATTATGGGTTAAACTGTGTATGTTATAACTTGTACCTGTTTCCTAACAGTACTCTACAGTAACACTCTGATGTTTGAAAGATGCAGACAAACACAACCTTGTCCCTTCTAAAAAAAACAGACCGACAGACGGCGTCGGGTAGGAGTCAGTGTATGTTTCTCCTCCACCCCCTGTGCAGTTTGCTAATTGCTCACAGGATGATATGTAGCAGCCAGAACAACTCCCTTTGCAGTTTTCATTTCAGCGAAAGTAAACAAAGGCTCACTGAAGACGTGGGGAGGAGCCGTGTTTGCAGGTGGCGTTTCTCTGTATTATTGTATGTGTATTCACATCTGTCTGCCTGAATGTGTGTATCCGTGTCAGAGGATACTGAGGTGTATGATGAGATGCATCATAAGACAATAAAAATTCATTACGACACACATACGCAAGCCGCAGGTACTTTGGTTTTCTGCGGTGCAATCCGATTGGCTCCAGGTGTCAATGAAATGCAGTGAACGGCAGCAAGGCCGAGATATCTGAGATAGCTGCTGTCTGAGCAGAGGATTTCAAAGTGTTAGGATACCCTGTTACACTTCTAACACTCTGTCTGTCTGTCTGCTTCACACACACTTGCACAAGGAAATGCACACACAACCACCCACACACACACACATCAGATCAATACAGACTAGGATGATGACACTGAGATGCTCAATGTGAGGCCAAGAGCCTTTTCTATCTGTCTGTCTTTGCTCCAATCTCTCCTCTCCTTTCCTAATACCAGTCTACTCCCTTTTCTTCCTCCTCTTTCCCTTGGCTGGCCTTAACAATCTTCTCTTCAAATAGTCCACCATGGAGCATTGTCTCACCTCCACTTGTCTCCTTCTCTGCTTCCTCCTCCTGTTTTCTCTTGCTCTGCTCTCCAGCCTCCCCCTTCCCTCCTCATTGTCCCTCTGAAACAATTGGCAGATGTAACATTTAATTACGGCGGTATCTCCTCAGGCACTGTTGAGGCACAGCGAACCTAACGCCACTCAGAGCAAAGGAGGAGTTGTGTTACAATTTGCAGTGAAGTGATTTATTCTGCGAACAAGGCGGGAAGGAGGGGTTGTGAGAACCAAACAGAAAAGGTAATTTCTAGATACTCGCTACAAAAAGGTCAAATGCTTTTTAATGACTGTGTTTTCTGATAATGCAGAATAGAGCACAGCGGCTACACTGCCAGCGCTGTCTGTGTGGGGGGAAGTGGGTCCAGCAATAATAAAGTTGCAGATTGGTATCACATGGCGACATTTTAATGGAGTCTTGTGGCTGAGGACTTCATTTGCGGCAGTGTTCGGCCTTGCCACAACTGTCACCGTGTGTGATTTCTTTATTCCATGCAGGGACTGTCGTTGCTGTTTGCCATCAACTCGAGCCAATTTTAAAAGAGCAAATGAAGTGTGGCCCATTAAATGTTGCCATTCACACAATCATCGGGGGTTATTGAATGTGATTAAAACAAGAGAGACAGATATGACTGTGTGAGCAGACTGAAAAAGCTATAGCTCTAATACCTGGCATGCATTGAGGGCATCAAGGAGGGATGGGAACAGAGGAGTAGAAAAAGCCATAAGGGAACTGATAAGGACAGAAGGGGTGGAGTTAATTAATGAAGACGACAACCATGGCCATAGAGACAACATGCAGCCTATTACAATAGGCAAACTGCACTGCATTCTGTGGTCTTCCACTGATAAGTCAGATATATTTAGCAAACAGGGCCCTTTGGCTGTAGCCAATCCACACAGTAATACAGCCAATGTTTAGCCATATTTCATCTACACTGCAGTAACTTATTATACCACTTAATTTTTATTATTTGTAAAAACAGCTAGTACTTGTGAACACCAAATGTGTAGGTATCCACTATTCATTCAGCTGTTAAGAAAAAGTGTAAGAAGAATGTTGCCAATCTGAACACCTCCAAACACCCTGCCCACATGACGGATACTTTAACCCAGAGGCCAATCTGAAACAAAAAAGATATTTATTGTATTACAAATTGCTTATGGATTTATAGATCAGGATAACGTTGCCAATTTTATTAGTGGAAAACAAAGAAAAAAATACAGCTACATATTTTGCATTATTTACATAACATTGTTTCTCAGATTCACTGCTGGAATGAAACAGAGGCTATTGATCCTTCAGCATGGCCCTTAATAGGCATTATTCATTTTCAAAGGTGAAAAGTATTCGATAGTGACTTAACATGGTGGAATATAGTGTCGGGCTACAACATATACGGCCACTCAGAGTTTCATTTTCACTAACGTGAAAACCCCCCAAAGGAGGGTTTGTGTAGATGTGGTTTAGATTATAGCTTTGCCTATACAGTATATACGGCAGCTTTGCCAATGCAGTGTATTTGTATTGCATGTACAAGTCCACTGGAATTACCGGTCTGCTGCTCAGCACCACCTCCACCACCACCCACCTCCCATCCCCATCCCCATCATTCACACCCAAAGTCCTGTTTTGAAAATTACATAATTCGCCTTATTAATGAGTGTGAATTGTACTCGACAATTAGAGATGGGTGGAAAATGTTAAGTTGGGTGTAGAGAGAAATGCTTCCAATTACATGGCGACACGGGGCCTTGTACCTTCCCAGCCTCCACCGCCGGTAATTAAATCCACAAGCTTCTTAACGAGGCAGCCATGAAATAAGAGTTGAAGGGTTAATGCGACTATCATTTCTCCCCACAGAACGACTCCATGAGGCTGCGCACACACGCATTAGCATAAATATCTACCGCAAAAACACAGAGCACTCAGTGCGCCTCTCTACCTTACACGGTGTCTGTTGAATAAATGGAAAGCTAAAATATAATTTAAAAAGTTAACTGTGACCAGGAGGGGAAAACACAGCAGACAGCATCAACCTATTTAAAGTGACAAGTAAAAACGCATTCACATGCAAATACTGTTCAGAGCAAAAAGAACCGGGATAAATATTTGTCCCAGTGGTATTTACATCCTCTGACCATCACAAAAATAAAAATAAAAATCAACTTGCATCCTTTTTTTTTCTCATTGTGCTGTTTCTCACCCCTCTGTCTAGGTGTTATCCTAAACTCTGACAATACCTGTGCCAAATTGTGCCACAGACGAACAATACAAGCCAGAGAGTGTGTTGAGATGATGAGGGAGCTGCTGCTGCCCCTGTGTGTCTGCAGAGGAGAGAATAGTCTGTCACCGCAAGGCCACGCGTTTAGCTTCAACGCAAGGTTAAAAAGAAATCAGTGTGCGTTTTGGGAAATGCGCATGCGTAATAGGTGAGACACTATAACTTGTTGATGGACCAGAAGTCAAGCTGAATCAAAATTGTCCTATATCTGCATTAAGTAGGGTTTTCTGTTCTTTTTTATTAAGCAACAGTTTGTGTAATTGTTTAAGCGGTGCGTCAGGGTGTCAGGCTGTGATTTAGACACTTTAGTTTTATCATGGGCCCCGGGGTATTTTTCTTGTACTATTATTTTATTTCTCGGCCCAGTGACATCTGAGAGAGCACGGTCTTTGGCTATTTGATAATTTTGTTAACTTTTCACCTCCGTTCAATATCCTGTCATGACGGCTGCGGGCTGCGATTGCTTGCCTTGTGCCATTATCAGCAGCAGCCCGTGACTTATTGTAATGGGTCCCTTCACTCACGGGGTGGATGTATTTGAATTCATAATTGCGGCAGAATCTGCGTCTATAATCTGCAGCTCGAGCGGAGCGGAGCGCGCGGAGCGGCAGTGTGCGCTCACCCGCGCTAATGGAGGAGCGTCTCAGTGAGGAGGCACTGACAGCCCCACTTCACCGTGTGTATGTGTGTGTAAAAACATCCGTCTTATAATGCCTTATAAAATCGCAATTAAGTGAAAGGAATCTAATACGAATGAATTGTATTAATTTTGCTGTAAACCATACATACTAAAGGAACAAATCATAGTTTTTTAATACGAATTAAAAAATACTCTGGAGCCAGCAGTAATAGCTAGATTATATGATAAGATTATAAAATGTTGATTTTTTTAAAAAAATGTGTTTGCCCATTATCTACTAAGCAACCCCACAGCCAGGCAATTTTTCTGTCAAATATTTGACACCTAAAAAACTTACACAAATCCATCATATAAGGCCTGTCCTGGCGCCTTAAGATAGTTGCATAATCCGCTGACACAATGACTTTCCCATTATTATGTTTGGCCCCTAATCCTCTGCAGCAGGAGAGGTCAAATCTCCCAAATTCTGCGGTCGCGGCCTTTTACCGCGCGCCACCAATTATTGATACCTTATTCCAATAGGCGATGAGTTTCATTTGTATTTCATTCATCCCGGAATGACCTGAAAATGTGTCAGAGAGCTGACATTGTTGAAAACCAACGATGTGGGGAAACCTCATCATTGCACCGGCCACGCTGCTTCTCTCCCCCAATAATTAAAACACTGTTAAAATATCAATGTCCCGCGAGAAATGAGCGCACTTCTCCTCAAAATGGACCACGGCCATAAAAGATATATGAGGATGTTCACGCTTTTATAATTCAGTGAAAGAAATGGAGTCTGTTCATGGTAATGTGATTTAAGGTATTGGTTCTTTCTAATTTCAGTGGTCCTGAATATATCCTCGGTATCCAACCTGCATGAAAATTAACTCTGCTTTTGCACTGTTTTTTTTTTTTTTTTTTTTAACGTTGCCTGGCAATATCTGCTGGTAGAAATGTTATTTTCTATGCGGGTACCTGGATCGTTTCACACCTTTGTGCCTTATTAGGTGCGTGGTAAAGGTATCCCTGTACGCATCATGCAGCGCACACATGCATTACTCTGTATGGTTTCATTACCCGTGTTTGTTTTGTCGACCTGTAAACAGTGGAGGATGATCTGGTATCTGTAGCTCGCAGCCATTCCTGGGCCAGACACAAACACATTCCTTTTAATGAGGCTGCAGAATTGCCTGCACAGTCCTCCACTCCAGACCATTAATATTGTATTGTTCATATCATGAACTCCTAGGTTACACCGAGCATGCATTTTTCATTGCGATAATCCTTAATTATTTTTATGCACCCTTAATCTTTCATATAGTTTCAGTGTTTTGCTTAAATATTTAATGGCATGATGATGCGGCTTGTCTTTCAGGACTCGGCTTTCTCAGACGAGGAGAGAGATGGAGAAGGAAGAGGTGGTGCAAGAGAAAAAGAGAGAGAGAGAGAGAGAGAGAGAGAAAGAGAGAGAGAGAGCGATGAGAAAATGGATTTTAACGCCTCTCCCAATATAAGCCTCCTCGGCACTGTCTGGTTGAGTGACTAGGCCTCCAGTGGAGACGCTGTTTTAATTCACATCAACACTGACCTCATTCAGAATAATCCTCTCTCCCTTAATCGCTTTTATTCTGGAGCTGCAACTCATTTCTTCATATTTAACAGCAAGCGAAAATAGATGTCACACAAACCGGGACATAACTTTAAATAAGAATTCAGAAATCACTGTTTTCTTGTTGGAATTCTTGCAAATCAACAACAATAATAGGTCATCATAACACCTGCGATTTAGTTTTGTTGTCATTATATTAACTGATGTGTTTTTTTTAAAATCTATGTGGTGTGGTTTCATATAGTCTTGGATCATAAACAACAACAACATAAATGTCTATTTAACTTCATTTCTGTTTTGTCTACTTAACATAACAGTGATTGAGTTTAATTTACTTTCAGGTTTCTTCATTCTTAAATCTGCGTAAGTTCAGACATAGTTCAGATCACTGTTGGTATCTTGTGTAAATGTTAATGAGAATGAATTAAATTAAATAAGGTATGGTAATGATCTGCTGCAGAACCACTGTTAATCTCAGACACAAACCATCTAAGTTCTTGCTTCTATAAAGTCAGATAATTCAGGCCTCTTTTGTCTCAGGCCAAAGTTTAACGTACCTACAGATATCCGGTTTGTCTGTTGATGCTGTCCTGGAGAGTGAGGTATCACTATACTTTGGCTTAAAGGTCTTGAAGCTGAGTGGCAGATGGGCAGGGTTGTTGCTGGTTCAAAGGTCCATACATGGATGTGTTTATCTCCACACCTAGCATGGAGAGAGTGGAGTTTAATTCAAGCGTCACGCTCAGGGATCTAATAATCCTATCTAGTGATATGATAGGAACCGAGATAGGATAAACCTCTACCAATACCATTAGTGATAATGTTACTATAATAATACCTATAGTTTCCTTGTTGAGTGTTTGTGTGTGTCGTCATATGTAGGGTAGTTCTGGATAATCTGGTTATGGATCAAGCCCATGATGATTGATAGGCTATGGGAATGAGGCTGACACGAATAATAGATTGGGAATCAGTTGCTTTATGATTACAGTTTGTTTCTGAAAGCAACACACTGATAATATATAGTACATCACACAATTATATACTGGTGTCATATAAGGAGTGGATATTAGAAAGAAAATGAGAATAACACAAAGGACCTGCATGATTTAAAGACTGAGAAAGCGTGTGCCAGATGACATTTGGACATTTTAATCTTCCTTACACTTTACTGACTTTATAGGTCAAAATTATAATGTACAATATCAGTAGCTACAACTACACCATTGCCCATAAAGTTAGAATAAAATATTTTTACCTCTTCTCATAAAAATATTGTGACACTGATTTATTCTTGATAGATAAAGTGTAACTGGGACTCAGTATGCAATCATTCCACCTGGTCAAAGCTGATTACTGATGTGTATAAATAGGGGGAAAAAAAAGAGGAATGTGTCTGAAAACAACATTATTCCATTTTTATGGGAAGCAGTGTATAAAGTATTCTTGATAGACATGTTAAATCTTTGGAGAATTAGTGCATGATTCCAAACGAAAGTGGCAGCAGAGCATCCCCACTATTAAAAAAATATTTATTTTTCATAAAACCTTTCATAAAAATAAAAATATATCCAACTGGGGCAAAATTGTATGGCCTCAAACATTGGAACAATTTGTAAACTACCTACTGACCTTAATTTAAGCCAAAAACTAATCAAACATATTCTTCATTTTGATCAGATGAATTAAACTTTCTGCATACAACGTCACTAGTTTAGAGGAAAAAGTGTGCACAGTTGTCAGTTCCCAGGGCTGCTAAGTTTTCACTCCAAATGAAACACAAGTCCAGGTCTGTGGTCGGTGAATGCATCTGCCCCCTCCTCCACCCCTGCTGTCCCCTCCTCTCCACACCTGTCTTATTGTACTGCAGAGATGCTCTTATCCCTTCTTCCTGATTCACTTATGCTCTGCTTTCACTGCACTTAACTCTCATGCTGATCATTTAGACCACCCACGTTCTCACTGTATTAGCCTGTGGGACATTTTTGGCTCTTGACTTTAACTCAAAAAAAAACCCAAAAAAACCTCATCATCTGACATATTGTATAGCTCACTAGCATGCATGTAATGAGACAGCTGAAAGTATACAATAGCATTTTTGCGTCTCTCTTAATATTCAAGGATTTTAGGTTGCAGCTTCCCTACCTTTTCTTTTCTTTTTAACCATAACAGATTTTTTTTTTTTATTGAAGCCCATCATCATTGAAGTCTTAGTAATGAGTGATGTTGAAGCTCATTTTGTTAGAATACCTTAATAAGCCTGTCTTTGTATTCTTACACTACTTATTAAAAAGACTTAAAGCCAAAAGATTAAAACAAATGAACGTGTATAGAATAAACAGCTCAGATGCAGACATTCTGGCAAAACAAACAGAAGATGAGACAACAAAGTAGTCTTTTTTGCAGAGGCCTCCAGTTAGTCAGAGCATAGAAACTAAAAGTGTATTTTCGGAGCTCAATCCAAACATGACTAATTGTATTTTATATATTTTTGTTATTGATGATATAATACAGACTGCAGCCCTGGATGCATTGACGTAATTCAGGTGGAGTGTAATTCCACATAGATTCAAGAGCTGTGTAACATGGCTCTAACATCATCAGGAGCCATTCATCCTAAAACCCTGGACCCATGATCTGAGCTCTAGGACCTCCAACCAAAAACAGCCCCTCTTGAGTCCCCACGGTGAATTCATAGTGGAAGAGGCTGGATTATTGTAGATTGTCCACATGTATACTCTACAGAGACTCATGGTAGGAGGATAAGAGGACAGGATGGGGCACCACCTCAAAGAAAGAATAGTAAATAAAATGCTAGGAGAGGATGCAAGAAAAGGAGGAGCAGAAAAGCATGAGCACGACAAGAGAAATAGGAGGAGGAGAGAGTCTTCAGTGCTAATTAGCAACCTAGCACAAGCCCTTCCTTGAAAAATACCATGATGGTAAGGACTAAGACACTCACGTACGCACACACACTGAAGCACTGGGTTGTGTGGGGTGTATAGCATCCTCTGAGTGTTAGGTAATTGGAGCGTTGTACCTCTAGAGAAAACTGCTGATTTCATAGGAAGTGCTAACAGGACCTTTGTGTGCCATGTTTCCCTTTTCCAGGGAGCCAGTGGGGCCAGACATAGAGAGAGCCATGGACCTATAGTGGGAACAGACCCGGCCATACCTGAGTAGGGCCAGCCACAGCGGTAATGAACCTCTTCACATGGTTGTTCACCCAAAAGGAAAAGAGGTGGATAAAGAAAGGAGGAATGAGAAAGAGGAGGGGGTGCAGCCTAATTTCACAGCCAGAGAATAGCAGGTGGGACAAAAGGTCTAGCTTGAGGAGCAGAGTTAGGGGAGGGGGGCTTTATTAGTGGTATTCTCCTGCCCCATTTACACCATCTCTCTCCTCGGCAATGGAGCACTTATCACAAGTGTACCCATCCAGTTCACCAATAGAAACAAGCAAACGCTATCCGTCAATGTTTACCATTAAGGATCTGTCATTTGCAGATCCACCATATGTGGCAGATTAATGGGACGCAGGCCTCTTTCTCTCACTCTAACTCTCCAGTATACACCTAAACGCACTGTGTGGCCAAACTCTGCGTTATTCTGAGAAACAGAGAATGAAAACAAGCTACAGAGAATGGAAACAAATGATAAAGAGAGGAGTGAAATGACATTGTTAGCTGGACAGTCACACCAGCAGATTTTGGTTTTTCCTCAGTAGTGTGGATTTTTTTCAACTACAGAAGAAAGAAGAGTGAATGAAAGTGTGCAACCGCAGATTAACCACATAGACTGTAAATGTAACATTTAGGCTGAATGGCATATGAGAAAATTCTGCAGAACCTGAATAGAGGATAAACCTTGAATTTTTGTTCTCTTTCTCTTGTTAAATTAAAATAGCCAACGATCTCCATTGCTACGTTGCCAAGTGTATTTCACAAATCATTCATGTAAACCTGTATGTGACACTCGTACCATATTTACCATCTTACCTGACTGTCTCTTTTGATTTCCCATATGCTTTCAATCATATTATGAGTTTAAATTATTAATCAATACCGGATTTGCTTCTTACCAGACAGAGTCTGTTTCACTGTCACAAATTCTAGTATTGTGGGCTTTGCTCAGCACACTGCAATCCTTCCACACACTCAAACTCTGCCCATAGTTAGGCAGTCAAGCTGCTGTTGAGACACTGACTTCTTTTCTCCAAAAATGCACACTGGACATCTTTGTCACCAGCTTGGCGTGAATAATGACACTCTGCCAAAGGGAAGTGAGGGGAGTAAGGGTGAGGGTGATACTCAGGTGGTCCTGACTCTGTCTTTCTTTCTGTCTCTCTTTCTCTCTCTGTTGGACAAACATCTCTTCACTGTGGACTGTCTGTCTGTGTGTGTGTGTGTGTGTGGGTTTCTTCACCCTCCCAGCCATTTCTGGCATTCACTGGGGTCCTAAGTAAGTGACTGAACAGGGGGTGTTGGAGCAGGCGGAAGGAGGGAAGGGCAGTCAAATAATTCAGGTTCTCCCCTTTTTTTGTTGTCCTCTTCCTCTAAGCAACACAAGAGAACACAAAACAACACAAAAGAGAAAGTTGTGTTCCTTTTCCTGACCCCCTTCCTCTCCCTGTAACCCCCACACATACGACACACACATAGAGAAAGGGGTCTTTTCTTAAATACAACGTCTCCAACCCATGTCACAAAGGCCCCCTGCTCCTTGCCCTGTGCCCGAGGAACCATAAGGTCTGTGTGTGTGTGTGTGTGTGTGTGTGTGTGTGTGTGAGAGACAAAACATCATTAGTCTTTATAGAGAGAGAGGATGATAAATGAAGAGAGTGACCAAACGACAGGGGATAGAGCGAAAAGGACAAGTGGGCCACGAGAAGTGGGATCAGAGGCCAAACTGCCCCAGAAGTTATGGCTGTTTTTTTTTTTTTTGAGAGAGAGAGAGAGAGAGAGAGCGACTGTAGTTTGGAGGGAGGAGGGACAGGGGGAGGTAATGAGTAGGAGAGGCCAGACTTCCCAGAAGTTATCCCTCATTTCCGTTGTGCTTTTGTGCCCCTATGGCCTCCCTATGGAGGGGCTCTGATGGCTATTGTTTGGGCTAGACTGCTGGAGAGGAGAGGAGAGGAGAGGAGGAGGAAAAAAGTCTAACAGGACTAATGAAGAATATGAGCAACTGTATTCAG
>JAPQRQ010000008.1:15835799-15849900 GCA_037367365.1 Apogon talboti
GAGAGGAGAGGAGAGGAGAGGAGAGGAGAGGAGAGGAGAGGATAGGAGAGGAGAGGAGAGGAGAGGAGAGGAGAGGATGTGATTTTTAACCAATTGTCAAACAGTTCTGATTCAACTCTTAAACATGCATGCTCTAAGTTAACAACTCAATCCATACAAAATTCTCATTCAAAACACAACAAAATTAAGCTTATTTTGTTGCCGCTACAGTAATTTCCAAAGTTCTCATATTTGCTAAATCTGACAAAAGAAATCTGAAATGGTTTGAAATGTTAGAAATTACATAGACATCACTAACTGGCTTTCTTTGTATGACACAGGTTACTATTTCAGATCATTTATCAGAAGAGTCTGTTTTTGTGTTATTTATTCATTTATTTTTGTAGGTTCTCTGGCAGTGCATAAAAACCCATAAAATTATCTTAGAGGCCTATTTTCAGCATTGAATCTTTGGGTGCATGTTATTACTGTAGTACTGTCACATCTAAGTTACTTTTGTAGTGTAATATCTTACAGATTACTAGCAACATAATTATTTCAACTAATAAATTACTTGTTTGAGAAATTCGGGGAAACAAAAGTCATAACGGCTGACCCTGAAATACTCCAGAAGAAGGAATTCCTGCAAGGCGAAAAATGCAAAGAAACTGAAATAAATATATTCCACCTGTAAGCATCTTACCAAAAAGAAGATATTTGCAATCATAATTCTGCTGAAAGGAAGACAAAATTATAGTAATGAAATCATAACTTCAGTGGAAAATGTCACAAAAACAGGAGACATCCTTCATTTTCCACATGCAGTGAAACACCACTCATTGCACTTATAAAAAAAAAAATAGAGTTTAATCATATGGGTAAATTGCATTGTTCTTGAGATAAGAGGGAGATTATGTGCATTTTATTATGACATATGTCATGTATAGCAGGGGAAAGGAGATGGATACTGAAATGTCATAGCAATCAACTGGCTGTCAAAGGTGTAATTTGATGGCTGAGACGGTTGGACACTTCCTGTAAATGATGGGAAAGTGTGATGTGAAAGAGATGCTTAGTAAATGTAGGCTCAGTGAGAGAATCTCACACTGAAGAAAGCAGGCAGGCAGATGTAGATCTACTGCAGTGACCAGCTGAAAACAGATAGGCCCCAGTAAATATTAAAGACAGAGCTACAGACAGACAGACAGACAGATAGATAGAGACTGTGGGACTTATGGAGTTTCTTATAGAGTGAGAGGAAGACAGACAAAGGCCTCGAGCGTCATACAGTATAGACAGACAGACAGGTTGGTGTCACAGAGAGCTGATGGACAGCTTTGACTGACAGGTAGACAGACAGGTCTGTGGCAGCCCAGTCAGTCCCATTATGGCGCAGGGGTGTTCCCTCTACAGTGGAAGCTGTCACTCCTCTATCGCTCAAATGACAAGCCACTCTAGCCGGGGACGCGCTGCAACGGGCTGAGAAAGCATGTCATCTTTTTCTTTTCTTCCCCCTCTCGGCGATGTCTCGCTCGATAAAGGAGCAGCCGGGAGAACAATAGTAACGACGGACTAGAAAAGGACAGAGAAAGACAGAGAGACGGGGGAGAGGGCGAGAGGGAGAGAGCGAGACGGGGCGTTTTGACATCTGAATTACATTTCTATCGCCTCAGACATGGGAGAAGAATGGGGGAAAGAAAGAAGGAGGGAGGGAGGGAGGCGGGATGGCAAACCATCACTTAGATGTTTATTTTAACTTCACTGTATTTGCCTGGCATCTAAAAAACTCAAACCTCTGTGCCTGTGACGTGTGCCCTTTGAATGTGGCTGCAGGAAAGGAGCGAACAATGAAGTGATATTCATGATATTTGGCAAGCATGACAGATGTAGGGGAATTCAGTTTGGAAACAGTTTTTACATAATTCACTAACTTCAGTAGTTTCACAAGGGCACACACACTTAGCTGTCGACAAATACCACACATCAGGCCTCACAAAGAGACTCTGATATGTGACACATACGACAGCTGATGATGAAGACAAGGACAGATAACTGACAATACCTGTCTATGAGCTGCATGTCTTTTTCTACTTCTCCCTTACAATAAAATGCACATATAAAGCTGTATCTTGCTGCTGAAAAAAGGGGCAGCAAAAGGCAAAGAAATCATGCATCCATTCACATATGTGGAGTATATCTTTTCATGCTGATGGTGCACCTTTTGTTCATTAATGTTCTCATATCCCCGCATTAGTAAAAACCAAACGCTTATGCTCAATCATTTGCAAATAAAAACAAAAACAAGGCAATCTTTTAACAGAAATGCGCCAGTCACCATAGTGCCGCAAAAAACAATAGACCTCCTGCGCACCACACCTGCGTCAATTAGTCTCACGCTTAAGTAGGTCACCACCTTGACGACAACTGACACACACTCCTTTTTACTATCCTATTCCAAGATTTTAATTTGTCACATCTTTATTTGTGTGTTTTTAAGAGCCTGCATGTGGAGCATGTACAGTAAATGTGTGAGTATTTCTGTGTGCGTGTGTGTGTGTGTGTGACACTCTGCTCTCTATAACCTCATTAGAATCTTTCAGGTCCTGCTGTGCACCCATCCACACACACTCACAGTGCTTTGATTTCTCAAAGTCTAAAGATGTCAATCGCCTGCCTGCTTGAGTCAGAGCAGGGGAATTCATACACGGAGGCGCACACGCACACACACACGTACACACGAGCACGCACGCACACACGCATAAACGATCCATCAACGTCCTCCTCCCACTCCCCTCCATCTCTATCTTACTCTCTCTCGTCACTCCCCCTCAGCCATTCCACTATTTGAGAGTAATTTCATGTGCCAGCGTGGTGCATAATACACTTTTAATGGACAACTAATTCTCTGCCATTACTTCGTCAACATGATTACGGGATCTGCCGCTCGCAATCCTGAGGAGTTGGGCCCAGGCTTTTTAAATATACACAAGACATTAATGTGTCTCTATTCAGCTTTACATCAGGAGATGTCAGCCATTTACATAATGCTGCCATTGAGGTCTGTGACAGCCTCTCTCTCTCTTTCTCTTTCTCCCTCGCTCTCTCTCTTGCTCCAGCTCTATTTTTCAACATGATTTCTTTCCACAAAGGGCCTCAGAGCACTGCCTTTTCCCTTCTGCCTCCCTCTCTCTCCCTCCTTTTCGATTCCATGAATGCTTGCACTTTCCTCCAATGTCATGGAATAGAGGTTAGAGAGAGAGAGAGAGAGAGAGAGCAAAAGGAAGAGAGGGAAACAGAGTGAAAAAAGAGAGAGAGAGAGTGAGAGAGAGAGAGAGAGAGAGAGAGAGAGAGAGAGAGAGAGAGGGGAGTAGGGATTATGTGAGGTTGGTTTTTCTAAAGGGGTGTGAATGGGGAAAGTTGCCTTTCCATCACCTGTACAAAGACGGGATATCAGAGGATAAAAAGGGATGAGTGTATAATTTGACCACTTAAATGTCTAGTTCATTAGGCCTGTCAGGATTGCACTTCCCAGCCTGTCGGGAGGCATGGCAGATATGCAAATTTATTCCCCGTGGTAGACTCTCTTCACGGTTTATTTTTTGTATTTTTTATTTATTTTTTTTTGGTGAGAAAACACAGCAAAGAATACAAAACACAGGCTGTGCAAAAACAGGAACAAATGACTTCTAAATCCTCTACTTTCTTATCTTTTAAACAGGAATTAATTAGATTTGATTTAAAAGGATTATCAAGAGAGTATGAGAGCTACTGTATGTTACAAAAGGTTAGAGATGAGAATATTAGGTTAAGCAGAAGAAAGTAGTGCACTGATGTTTTTTTTCTGGAATTTCTGCACTCAGGTCATCACTTTTCAGATTCATTATAGTATATTTTCACATTTAACAGTGCAGGTTAATTGAGAACAAATCATCATTTACACTTCTGTAAGCAAAAGGCCTCTTGAAATAGTAGTTACGGCATATTCTGATCGGGTCAGGTTACTTTATTTGTACCTGTATGAAGAAACTAGCTCGCAGTTAAGAGTAGACATCTTGACATCACACAAGAAAATGTCCAGAGCTCCAATAAGCTCTGCACTTAAAAAGAAAAATCATTAAAATAGAATGAATTAAAAAACTAATAACCACTAAAACAAAAATAGGATGATTTTATCAAACCAATGCAACAAGGTCCCAAAAGCCTTGAAACTAAAGTCTGATTTTTCTTATGTAATTATAAAGTTGAAGAAGTACAAGAAACAGGAATTAAACAACATCCACAGATGTTTAAACTGGCATAGTAAGAATATAATACACACAAAGTGGTCGGGTGACATAGGAAACATATTCTCCCTGGTGGCAGGAAGTTCAGGCAGTGTCTGAAGTCCAGCGTTGAAGATAATAAAAGCCTCCATCCGGTTTTGCTAGGTGTGGGTACCTTTTGGCCTTGGTACACAGACTTGCGTGCGGTGTTTGTTCAGTGGGGTCTCCAGTTAAATCAAAGCCACGAGGTTGTTATTGTCTCCGCAGGGACATTTCCTATTGAGCTGCGTTTGATGTATGAAAGCAGGACACTATTGGCCACCGGAGCCAAATACAGGAAGTTGTCTTTTATGTTGTCGGACGCCATTTTGTCAGGTCACGGTGGGTTTATGAGTCTCTCAGGAGCAATGAGAATTTTACAGATGTTTATTACTGTACAGAGTCTGTGGGGTAGTGGCTTGAGGGCAGTAAATAAATTATATATTGGTTGATAAATATATTAACATCAATAGATAAACTGCTTGTGTAGATCCTAAAACTAACTCTAAAACTTGAGCATTTAAAACAATTTTGTATTTATTTTATTGGCAAAAACAGTACATACAGAAACAAAACTGTGTGGAGAAAAAAAATTGAAAAGAGTGTTATTCATACAAACAAGAAAAAATATACCATATGTTCCATTATTGACTGAAGTATCATGCAGCATGTTTCCTGGTATGTACAATGCATACTTGACATGAACAAGCCAGCTCTTTGACCAAAAGTGATAAAACCACATGAGAATGTTAGAGCTAGCACTGTAGTCTGAGCAGTAATTGCCTCTAATGGAAAGAAATATAATAGCAAGAGAGTAGGAAGGCCATATACCAGCTTAAGAGCGAGAGTACTTTTCTTTAGAAAATGGACGGAAAAGCCTAAGCGAGAATAGTGTATTTATGTCTCTGTGTGTGTGCACAGCTGGAGGTGTTGCGTTTACTACCCTAAGGTGGTAACAGGTGTGTGTCCAGATGTCTAAAGAGCTTGGTGCATGTGTATTAGCAAAGGTTTGGCCTATAATTTGACACAACTGCCACCATTAAAGTCAGGCTTTACTCACATGGGTGCATGCAAGGGGGTATGCTCATGAACACTGATGTACAGTATATGAAATTGCATACAGAGGCAGATCCAGAAAAAAATGGAAGGGGGGCACTATATATACATACATATGTGATATCCTTCCCCGAATTGTCATATTCTTGCTCAGCAGGACTGCTTGCTTTGTTTACAGAACAAATACTGTGCATTACTTAGATGTACATATCACATCCTGAAAAGTACCAAGCCAATCAGAGAGCAAATAGGTCGGTCCGCAGGACAGCTAGTCAGGTGGCTAAGTGATATTACTGTAACTGGTTGGATAAAAGCAGCATTTTTGCCACGATGTTTCCTCTGGGTGTATGAAAGAATATTAACCAAGGAGCCCCTGTAAATGTTTCTATAAAATACTAACTTTCAACATATTCAACACCAATGTTGAATATGTTGAGGCTTGTGCTGCACAAGCCTCATATGTACATGAACTTTTATTAAAGACATTTTTAGAATTTGGAGGTAATACATGCCAGAATATATTCATTCTTTTCACACACACATGCCTATGCAAGGGGGTGGGGGTATTGTAATTGTTTGGTCGTCTGTCTGTCCGTCCATCTGTCCATCCATTCAATCATGTAGCGACATTATCTGAAGAATGCATTGAGGTATCCACACCAAATGTATACTGTGGATGCATCTTGGCATGGAGCACAAGCCTATTGAAAATGGGTGATCTTGACCTATTTTTTCAAGGTCAAATGGTGACATGTCTTTTCAACCACAAAACTGCATTATCTGAAGAATACATTGACAGATCTGCATCAATTTTGTACTGTGGATGCATCTTGGCATGAAACATAAGCCTATTGAAAATAGCTCCATTCTGGCCAAGGGGTGTTATGTTCTCACTTCTCTCTGCTATATTTTCATGTGTTTACCCTGACTTACATCTATGTCCTGGCATTAATTAACATAACATCAAACTAAACCTTACCCTGATCTTAAAAAATTTAACAACTTGAGTTATGACAACCTGCTTTTTACCCATATGTGACGTGTGTAAACTCAAGTAATATTTTTCCATAAACACAGAGCAGAACAGGTTTGAGTTCTTTTCTAAACATGACTGATCATTGCACAAACTCACAAAAACTAAAAGTTAAGAATCATAACGGTTCCAATCACATTCTGTGACTTTTACAGCACTTTTCTGTGGCCACTCAGTGAAATATTAATCAATGAAATGCAGATATAAACATTCCCCTTTTCAAAATGAATGTCATAATGTGAGTGCTCTCACATTATTGTCATGACTTCTCATTCTCAGCGTTAGCATCTCTGGGTGTGGGACAGTGACAGGTAAAAACACATGCTATATATGATAACAGACAGTTCAATGAATAGCTGAACAGTGCCATTAGCAGGGTGAGGGATGTAGAGCTATGCAGATCACAGAGCAATAGAAAGATGATATTGCTATTACCCAGTGTTGACACATGAGATTGCATTTACATTTTCATCCAATGGGAGGCTAAACACAAACTGTTGTTTGTGAGAGTAAGACACAAGTGGTGAATGCTAAAACAGTAATCAATATGTAGAATAACCTTCATTGTACAATGTCAAAAAACTAATATCTGAACCCTTATTCATCCCCCATGTCATCTCTTTTTGTCTCTTATTGGCGTTCCCCTCATACCTTTTGCCTTTTCTCCCTCACTTCCTCCCTTTTTTCCAGCCGGCCCACTCTCACTCTGTGGAGCTTGAATAGGTTTTTCGGCGAGACACTTCTCTGTGTTTGTGTTTCGTGTTGTCAATGGCAATGGCGTTATCAATTAGTGCAGCAGTGGGAGCCCAATTAACAGCATCAAACAGCTAATTAATAGAGCTGTGTGAGTTAGTAGCGCACAACAGCACGCTGCGTGACTCTGAGCTAGCACAGCCATGTTATAGCATAGCTACGCTGCAGGGGAGGCGGGACTATACAGTCACATACAGTCACAATGCATGAGCACAAACAGACACTTGTGCACAAAACCACATAAACATTCATTTGCAAACCCATGTGCACACAGTTATATGTAAACGAAGGAAAAGAGACAAACCTCACATACAGACATATTGTAATGATACAACTTCAATGGAACATAGAGAAAATTACATAAATAATATAGATAAAATAAAGATAAAGAAACATAAGCTATACAGTGATTAAACAAATAATGATAGAGTGAGATTTAAAGTGAAAGACCTTTCTTTATTTTTTTCCCCAAACAGCAGTGACACTCAACACTGTTAATTATGCAGATGAATTGGGCTGTAAAAGCAGAAATCAACCAGTTAACGTTTGGTCAAATTATTAGTGACTACACAAAGTTTCCCTTTAACCTTTTTCTCTGACCTCTGACTTGAGTTGAGGAAGCAGTCAAGTCTCTTCTTTTAGCATGTAATAATCAGCAATGGAAGCTGGCACAACACCTTTCCACCTTTCCTGAAAAACAGTTTTTATACCAGAATGTTTCTGTACCAAGGCCACAAGTTAGATGTAAGAATAGCCTCATGCTTGAGTACATTTTTTCATAGCAGTAAAAGTCAGAGATGGAGCAAGTTGTAAAAATGCTCTACTTAAGAGAAAACGAGGAATGGCGGCAAGTCATAGGGAGAAGTGGACACTACAACACATACAACAGAGCAAAAATAAAGAAGAGGACAAGAAGTAGACTATAGAGGAGGGGATCAGTTCTGCACGAGTAAGAGCGAGGTGAAACTCAGTTTAGCATCTCACCAAGCACAGTGAGGTGCACAGTTAAACACAAGCAGATGCAGAACAAACTTCCATATGTAAAGACTAAACACATGCTCAGGCCAATATTTTGGGGGGGATTCCAATATTTTTAGTGCGTACTTAGTGCAATGCATTTGAGCCAATAACAAAAGGAGAGCTTGAGGCTATAAGACTCTTGACAGATGACATTCTGCCAGGGCCAGAGGCTAGGCTCAAAGTAGAACAGCGGATTCTCCTTCTGCAGGATAAAGCCCAGTCATAAAACTGGAGCACAGAGTCTAAACTCATTGGCTGTAGAAGTGGCTGTCCTCATGGGGCAAACACACACTTACAGACAGACTGACACGCATACACACATGGGAATGCATAAGAAAACTATGAAGTAGGCCACCTCCCCAATCCTCTGCTTCCTCATTACTTAAAGCACAACATTTAGGATTTCAGAAATTCTCTCTCTCTCACACACATCCACACACACACACAGACACACACACACATTCAATCACTCACTCACACAAGGTTGTGGTTATGGCTTAGGGAACACTCCAGCTCCATTCAATCACACAGAGTACTACGACTGAATCAGCTAAAGGTTAATTGCACCAGTGTCCTTGTGCTTATGGACGAGGAATGGGTGTGTGCGTACATGCTGGTGTGTGTTTGGCAGGATGAGTGTATCTGTTAAAACCCTTACCCAAATGCCGTATTGAAGCAAAATGTCTTTTTGTCGAAGCCGGATTAGTGTGGACATAATCTATGTACATTTCCCCCTAAGGAGGCAGACAAGTGGCTACTGGAGTATTTACCTCCCCCAAACAGAACAGCAGGAAAATTGTTTGGAACAGGTGCATGCCACCCTGTCAGCTGAAGAAGACTGTGAGAAACACTGCTTTATACTGAGTGACTTCCATTTAAACATTGTGTCCCAATTATAGATTGCAAACAAGAAAAAAAAAAAAGAACACCATAGCAAATAAAAGAAAGAGGGCATGTACTCTATCTAGCAGTGGTTCTGTTTCAGATATAATATTCACACCTCTAAAAATTATTCATTTGAATTATGAAACAAATCTAAGAGGAGTGAATGATTTTTGTGGAACCGTTTCATACTGATCGACATTACTTTTCTACAAGGAACTGAATTAATATACTTTGAACATGGAGCTGCAAATAGGATTTTTTTAATCAACACCATGAGGTAATGTTTCTATGAGTCTGTAAAGTTGCAGTATGTTTTTAATGAACATGTGCAAAATGTTCAGTGCTAATTGCATTCATTTTAACCTTTAATATCTGCAACCTTAATGTTTTTTATGATTGCTTTCATGCACTCCTCAATCAGCGTAGCCTTGGTTAAATGTTTAAAAAGTAAACAAAGTGCGAAATATGTTCTGCTTGCTGTATTACTGTCATGTCAAAACTTCAATCTTTCCTAATTTGAAACATTTTTACTAAATCTAACCACTTAGATTAAAACTTTCAGTATGCAAAGAAAGACTTATTCCTACTTATTTCCCTGTGTTCTAACCATAACGAAGACCAGCGGCTGAAAAAGTGACCTTTAAATACTTTGCTCTGCATAAGGAGATGATATTGTAGCATTTACCTACAAAAAAAAAAAGAAAAATTAAACGAACGGTGCATTATTCACTTTAACATATGACAGGGACAAACATAAATCCATAAGGAACTGGTGTTTCTCTTAAAATTTATGTGGCAAATAAATCAGCAGTACAGAGAAAAATAAACCATTAGTTATCCTATTAAAAATACAGAAAGCAATATACATATGTCAGTTATATATAATATACTATTATATTATATTATATTATATTATATTATATTATACATATATTTTTTTCTCTGTAACAGTAAGTGAGGTTAGATTTATTTTGTATTTACTTTTACATATAACAAGTCACTCACCAAAACTGACTAGCAGTGAATAAAAATGTCCCGGTGCTGTTGCGTACATATAGACATTCCTTTGTTTTACAGGAATATGAGTTAAAACAGGAAGGGGATAAATGACCAAGTGTTTTATTTTAGCATTTGCATTCACTGCTGAAATCCATTCTTCCATTCCATTTTTCCTGGTAGTAAAGTGAGTGATAACATGAACCTTTCAAAAGACTGCTAATCAGACCATACTTTATCTTATTGAAAAGAGAAATTTTAAAATGTCCAACTGATTTCATCACCGTATGACAAAGTGCTCAGCAGTTCAACGGTACATTCACTCAAGCACTCAGACCTAGGAGTTGCACCAATAATCATTGCTATATATGGTTGAGTTGGACCTTCATTTCAAAGCCACAACAGGCTGATTTTGCCGTCGTGGTCTGGGAGGCCTAAGAGTCACTGGCAGAGAGCCGGGCTGCGGCCTCGTTGACCTTCAAAGCAGAGACGAGGGCCCTCTCCATCCCGCCAGCACCACTTGTGGGAGGAAGAGAGGCTCGTTGACTGGCCCCTAATGGCACCCTGGCCCACGGGAACATGGGTTGCCAGGTTAGAACTGTTGCCCTGGTGACCGCAGACACGCAGGCCAGAGAAAAAAGGGAGGCAGAGAAGAACTGGAGGCAAATAGATGGAAAGAGGGGAAACAAAACAAGGTGAGGAGGCAGACAAGCAGGTGGGCAGGATGGAAGGAAATAAGCCATGAATGAAAGTTGGGCAACATTCACTATAAGATGGATCTGTTGTCAGACTGAAAAAAGAAGTTATTCAATTTTCAACTTCTATTTGTCATATTTATCTATTCATAACTAATGTAGTTGATTATATGACCATGTACAGCACCAAGAACATTTATATTTAGCATCGAAGAGAAAAGACAATAAACATAATTTTTCAGTTTCATTATATATATTGAGGAAATTTACACATTGTTATGTACTTTCAGAGGTAAAATATATACCATTTCTGAATTAAAAGTTTATGGTTAGGTACATGTATGTTATATTTTTTCTTGATTTGTGTACTTCCTATTACATGTTTCCAACAGTGTTCAGATTCAAAGAAATCTGCATTTGATTCGATGCAACGGCCTTTTTCATTTGATTAATTCTTATTGTTAAGACATTGTTGTCAACATTAGTCTCAGCCATTTCATGAGAGTGACATTATATTAATAGTACTAAAATAGAAAGCAAACATTGTCTCTAAAAATCTGTCTGAGTCATATATTTACCTTGGAGATTTTAAGTACCTTTGAAGAAAAGATAGTATATAGTACTGTATATATTCCACTTTTCTCCTTTAAACTCATTGCATGTCTAGATTTGATCAAATGCTAAACATTGATTTTACTGGTAATTGCTGCCAAATTTTCTAAATGCCTGTCTTAGCAATTAAACATCCAATCTGCTTGTTGTCTGTCACACTGGGCCTTACACGCTGATTGATGACCTTAATGACCATCTGACAGACAAAGTCACTGTCTCACAATAGCACAGGAAGGAGCTACTTGTATGCAGAGGCAGGTGTTAATTCATCGCGGCTCCTACGGTGGCTAATGTCGGCCCTCTGCCATTAAAAAGTAGGGAAAACACTGCCACAAGAGACTGTCAACATTTAGAGCAAGGACTCTCCACCAACACAAACCACTTGTGCTGTTTCTATATGTCTCGGCGTCTCCGTTCTCCCTTTCTTCTCTGTGTCTCTCTCCTTTCCACCCACCCTGACTTAATCAGCGATAAGTTGAGTGCTTTCATCAACGGCACAGCCCCCTTAATTAGCAGCCCATTGCCATAAGCCGATGTGTAAGCATCACTCTACTGTGTTAATGTGCATGTGTGTGTGTACATATGTATATATTTGCAGCCTCCAGATTGACCTTAGCTCCTTGTAGTCAGTCAGCTAATAAGTCAGTCAGTGAACTTGGTCTACTGCATATCCAGATGGAGAGGTTTAATGGGTATTGGAAATGGAAGGGCTGAACACGTAAATGGGGATATCTATAAAGGCTATACTGTATAACCAGGCAATGCTCTGAAGAACAAATGGGAGTCAGTGTGCAATTTTCTGTGTGTGTATGTCTGTTAAGCATGTTCACAAGCAACAATAGGTGTTTTTTTTCCCTTTACAAGATACATCATAACAAACAAACCCACACATTTCTAACTGTAAATGCTGTATCCAGTTCCACTCAACCTCAGCAACTCAGGTGACTACATTAATACTACAGAATTCCACCTCCACATATTTCTCAATTCCTTGTCCTGTAAATGGAAAACACTATTGTTACCAAGGCCAGTATCAGGTGTGTGCAAGTGTGCATGAGCAGGATTGTAAATGTGGCGTGTGTTTGTGTGTGTGCGTGGAAGGTGGGTGTAGTTCCCACTTTGCCATGTCAATTCATACTCGATGGCTTTCTAAATAAAAAAAAAAAAAATGCTCTCAGGGACTTTGCTGCATTCCACTTCATGAGTATAAACAAGCCTCTGAAGGGAGGAGTACAGGGAAGGGGGCAAGCAGAAAAAGCCCCTTAAAAACACAGAGATAAAGAGGTGGGGGTGGTGGTGGGGGGGGCAGAGCAGTGGGCAGGAAGGCAAGCAGACAGAGCTGAAAACCCAGAGTGACTCCACTACCGATAATGAGCGGATCATTTAAAAAGCCCTCCTCAAATTGCCTTAAGGAGAAGAAGAGAGAGGGAAAAGGCTTGAAAGGTTTTGAGAGAGTTTGGGCAATGGATGGAGTGATGAAGGGGAGTTGAGGAGGGGGCTGTCAGATGCACATATTGAGTCATACTGAACGCTCACGCTCAGCATATGTACACAATGTGGCTCTTTTTTGTCCATGTTTGTATAGAAATTTGCAGTTGACCGGTTATCAGCCTGTTTGTGAAACAAATCTGATGATCTGCATTTTTTTTTTTTTTTTTACAATCATTTTGTTTTCCTAATCCAGTGAATTGCATGAATTGAAATATTCTCGGGGTTCATAGGGTTTGTTCAACATGATGGTAGTGATTCTGATCAATAGTAATAATTACATAATTACATAATACATGACAGATCTGAAAACTTGCAGAATGCCAAAGACACACGGATACAGCATATATCACACCAAAAAAAATTCATTCAATTCATTTCATTTCAATTTCATGTTGATATACAGCAAGAAATTTAGCAAAAATATAAAATGCAGGGAAGCCAAGCAGCAGCAGGAAGTATATGTAACTGCAGCTATGTGATTTGTAATGACTTTTTATCATAGAATTGATTATGGCAAAAACTGTGCATAGTGTTGCAGTTATAAAAATTAACCGTAATACTCCGATACAACGGATTTGATTATTTAATGCATGCAGTGGTGCTCAACTGGGGGGGGGGGGCGAACACTCTCCCAGGGGGGGCGCAAGCATAGGATAGGAGGGGAAAAAAATCACGAAAAATCATGGACTCACTGGATATTAGTACAAAGGAGATGCAGCAGATTCCCTCCATGTCGAAATGCAAGCAGTAGGACTATTACAGTGTTTCTCAACGGGGGAGGTACCCCCTGGTAAAGACCCTGTGTAAGTACCAACGTATAACAGAGGCACATACTCCACCCCCATTAACTCTTTCATGCATGAATTATGAAAAAAAGTATCTAGATTTCTTTTAGATTGATTTTATTACTCAAAATAAGACATTGAAATGCATTTCAGATGCATTTTAAAAAAATTTTATGGAATGTCCTTTGCGGTGGACAGTGTTTTTTTTTTTTTTTGTATAATGCTGTGAAACTCTTATCCAAAACCCATAGCTGGATCTTAGGAGGTTAACTTTATGAGATCACAGAGCCATCAAACTTCTAAAACTAAGATGATACTTTTTTCATTGTATTGCGTAGGGTCTATAGAGACTGCCCCCATGTGGTTTGGAGAATATTGCCTTTATAACCCTTTGGAAAGTGAGCTTAAACTGTGTCCATATGGAGATTTTTTTGTTTCTTTATCCATCAATCAAAGAGAACAAAAAGGCAAACAAAAATATAGGTTTGAAACAAA
>JAPQRQ010000008.1:15868087-15887323 GCA_037367365.1 Apogon talboti
TAATTTGGAAATTATGAGCAATTTAAAAAAGTTGGGGTGTCGAAACACCCCAGGTGACTAACGTAGGGTTAAATGCACTTCTGTTGTTTGATCCAGAGCCCTTGTTTACGTGGGTTCCCTTCAGGTTCCTTACACTTTACCCAGTATGCACCACACTGGGTTAACTAGTCACTATAAATGTGAATGTGAGAGTAAATGGCCTGTGATGCACTTTCACCTGATGGTAGCTGGGATAGGCTCCAGCACCACCATGACCCTCCGGAGGATTAAACGCTTCCGAAAAAGAACAAGTGAATGAATTTCCAAGCTGTATCTTATTGCAGTGAACCCTTCCATCAACTGGCTAAAAATACAGAAACTATAAATTCCTCGAAAATACACCATAATTTACAAAACCCATTTCCAGAAAAGGTTCTTAAAATAACTTTGGGTTCATGGTAAAGAGCATCTTACTATTTTTTTCCGCCTTGCTCCTTACCTTTAAGTGCACATCCCAGACCTGAGCCTCATACTGCTGGTGTTGAGAGAGGCAGAGTCCAGCCTGCTGGGCCAGCTGACAGAACAGTCCAAGAGTTTCACCTCGTCGTGGGGCGAACACCAGCGCCATGCCCTGAATAGAAAAACAGGAACATACTGAGTGCTGGGAGTTGGATCATAACTGTACATTCATAGAGTAAAATCCCAATATTTTCTCCTTATCGCTATTTATGGAATTTATTGCTTGGTTTCACACACAAAAAATGTATTATACATTCACCAGGACACATTCTTTTCCCTTTGATTTCTATTGAACATATTAGATGCTAAACCAAAAAAATTAAAGCTCTACTAATCCACTGAACCCTGGAAATATAAACACACGTATGGAGGTGTAAATGCTGCTACTCATGTACACAATGCGTGTGTTTGTGTGTCTCGAGAGAGAAGAAAGACCGTGTGTGTGTGTGTTTATGTGAATATGCTACATCACAGGCGACTCACAAAGAGGATTACCAACAGGTTTAAAGTTTCTTTGAAATCCTGCAGCTTTCGGTTTAATTTCATATTTTGATCGTGTTATTATTGTTTTAATTAAATGGAGGCAAGAAGGATGAACACGTACTGTAGATAGAAAAACACACGGACACAACAAAAGCCAATGTAGCAGGAAAAAATAAAAAAAAGGCAGTGAAAACAGCAGGATCACCGCATTTGACAGATGATTTTTCATCTATATATAAAGCTGCAGCTCGTCTGCAAAGCATCCTCTCTCTGACAAAATACCAAAAACAAACAGACGAAATTCCTCGCAGCGTAAATCTGCTGATTAGGGGGACGCACCGGATGGACAACCTTTGTCAGAAACAACAAATTAGTGCCATTAGATGGGAGAATTAATTGCTTTGTTAATTGTTTAATCAGCTTAGCAAATTATTAAATATTTGGCAAAGCTTGTTGTGGCAGCGACTGTCTGATGGCCGACATTCAAATCATATTAGCCCCCGAATTATCTCTGCTGGATTAAAGAGAGAGAAACATGAAGAGAGACTTAACACACAGATGTACAACAATGGCCAGATGTCATGTCTGTCATATGACGACTGCAGCTTCAGCAAGAGAGACACTTATTCAGGATTTGTGTTTACGTCACATGAGAAAACAGCTGCTTTAAGGCGGAATTTTAAGGAACTCAGTTACTTATAATTAAAAACGCAAAAGTAATTTAGTTTTCCTTCACCCCAAAGCTGAATTCCACCACATTTTTTTAACAAGCTATGACCCTATTACTTCTGATAATTTGCAAATAAATGTAATATCCAGAAAAACAGGAGCATATAACCTACAAAAGGAGCTAAAACTAAAGGAGCTGGTCTCTTTAAATACATTCAAAGTCATTTTAAATGAATGGGAAAAAGATAAATCTAGATGTAGATGTTTTTCTAACTGATTGAATTGGGTTCTGCTTTGAGATGCTTTTAAGGAGAATTGCTGTATACTTTTAGTATGTTTTAATTTACTGCTGGTGTTCTATATTTATGTTTTTAGTATGGTGCTTTATGTATGGTTTTGGGGAGGATGTATGACTGAAATGTCTATTTTCTGTAACTTCTGCTGGTGCCATCTTGACCAGGACACTCCAAAAGAGATTTTTAATCTCTCATTCTCGTATTTTTTTCTAGTTAAATGAAGGTTAATAAATTAATAATAAATAATAATAATATAAAAGGGAGAAGATTTTTTGGAGGGAGATTTGGGAAAAACTTGCAAAAACGTATTAGATATACACATTGTTCAAATCTATGTCTGAAATATTTACCATGCCATGACACTTAACAAGAGAAACATTATCCTGTATTCCATTCATCTGCCTCTTGTTCCTTCCCTACTCTTTCTTCCCCTCCGATCCTCACACCGGCTCCTTTTCTGCTCTTTTTCATATATAACGCTCCCTGTGACAGTCCCCTCTGTGTACTTAAAACAGACCCCTCTTCCCCCCTTTTCCCTCAGATGAATAGAAATCTCAACCCTATCTCTTCCAGCCTTTTGCTTTTTTCCCCATTTGCTTTGGCTGTCACAGCGTGGGGTCTTATCGCGAGGCCAAAAGGGAGAAGTTGCCTCGGATTTATGATTAAGGGAAGGCAGTGGAGAGAGAGACGCAGATCAGAGCACTGCATTCAAGTTGCTCATAATAAGCATTAAAGCATTACATGATATTAATCCTGTCTGACTATTAATGTGTATAGGGTTCTGGGCAAGGCCTAATTATGATTGAGAAGAGTGGGTGGTGATTTAGAGGGAGGGGATAAGCAGAGATATATACAGTAGACACACATAGGCTAACACACACACACACACACACACACACACACTTACATTGGGTTGCAGTAATCTCCTTATAGCATCAACCAGGCTGGCTCTGTACTGGTCGAGAAACAAACTGAGAAGGAGAGGGAGAGACAGGTTAGAATGCATTCTTATGATAGCAGCTCCAGATAAAGCAGCAGCCTATTTATTTTCGTTTGTTTACAAATAAATCCACCAACAGGAAGAAGGGAAAAACAATTTGCATGAGTAAGATGCTCTCCTTTTTGTTTACGTCTGAGTTTCCAGGTGTATTTGCCTCAGCCTGACAAGGTACAGAAGGGAATGCAAAGCATTAGAAAATCCAACATACGAAGATATAATCACCTACGACAAACACACGTGTGTATGCACATATACGCTATTACCTGAACACTTCAAATGTTTATGAGAATTTATAGGAATTAATACCTGGAATATGTAATTTTATTGAAGTTAATGAACAGACGGTAAGAAGAATAACAACAGATGAGAAGTTTAACCCTATTATACATTTCTGTGCACATTTTTTGGGCACACGCTTAACGTATAATATAAATACCACGTTTAATAAATAATGCAGAGCCATCATTATATCTGTGATTGATAAAATTCAAATGTTTAGATAAGTGGTGCGATGAATGTGTTTGTCTACATGTGTCTGTGTGTACATATAAATTACATCTGTAGTCAGGTTAATAGTGATTATGTAAATATCAGTTCATGACGCAAAAAAAAAATAATAATAAAAATCATCACCTAACATTTAACAATGTGAGTCAAAGTAATGAATGGGAATGCAAATCAAACCTTCTTAAAGCTACAACAATGTACAAAATTGCCTATTTCTGTTGAAGTTCATTTTTTGCTGAGATATTTGATGTGAAAACAAAAGAAAATCAAAGACGAACCCACAGTAACAGGTTGTTGACATCAGATTGCTCACTTGCATATTTGTGAAGGCATCAAGCATCTTTATGTCTGTACAGTTTACATGTACAGTTTCAGTTTAGAGATTATAAAAAATGCAATAATGTAAAATATATAAAAAAACATTTTACTAATTTCAGAGCTTTGTTACAAGTGCTAAAATTTATTATAAAAAGACAAAGTGACAGTGTAAATTGTTAAGGACTCAAAAGCATTATAAAATATGAAGTAACCAAATTAATTGTTCGCTTTTTAAACCATATTGTTTTACATAACAATGACAGATTGACAATGGGGTGAGATTCACACAAATCCACAAAGTCTCTGACGATCAGCTCTAATCATTCTGAACAAAGTAACACCTGTCTCTATGACCACAATGACAAATTTCAATCCATTATGCAAGTTGTGCGTATGTGTGTATTGTGCGCACCTATTATCACAGATGAGAGTGGAGTAATTTGACTAAAACGCAACAATACAGTGCAGATTTGACATAATCCCGCACATCCGTCCAACTGGACAGTGGAGAGGCAATCTGGACGTAACTTTCCAATCATGCCCTCTGACCTTTACCAAAATCCCCCTGATCCTGAAAGCGAATGAGAGGTGCACAACACACAATCTCCTGTTTGACTGTTTGTATTGCCTTTTTGTGTTTCTACACAGATGTGTGTTTCCTGTGCATTAAAGAACAGCTTGACAGCCAATATCACTACAGAATACAAATCAGAGAATACAAAGAGATGCTATTATCAACTATCATCGCAGCATTTTATGTGTTGTATGTTAAAATAGCTTCTTTTCCCCCAAGGTTAGACAGATGTGTGTGTTTATTTAAGTTTAAAGGTGAGAGGTTTGCGTTTGGTTTATTTTGCCACAGATATCAGTTCACGGAAAAGTGTCTGCTTAAGAAAAACAAGGAAGTGAGCGCGCCGGGTGGAGCCGAGAACTGAAACACATACATACAATCACACATTTAGGGCAGAGGAAGGACACAGAGTCATTACAAGGTCACCTCAAACTGCAGAAAGTGAGAAAAACTCAGCTAATGTCTTCATTTGTTCCACACGTTTTCATTTTACATGGAATTACTTAAGGAATCTAAATTTCATGTAAAGTTTAGACATTTTGGAAATAGTCTTTTAAGCCTATTTTATCCTACTACTTAATACTTAACTGGCAAACAGATTGAATATTTTCATAAGATTTGGCCACATTGATGTTGATAAAAAGCAGTTGATCAATGACATTTATACACTCTCTAATTGGCCGGCGTTCCCCTTTCAGATCACCTCGCATGCCCCTGACATTCAGAGTCCTATTGTCTCAAACTGACCCCTCCCACCCAGGACAGCCCAGTTGACCCAGTCAAAACTTATGGGGTCAAAGGGCGCAGTGCGTAACAGCTATATTTGTCAGCTTACACATGCATACGATCATACAGGACGTCATCGAAGCTGTCACCGTGTCGTCAAAGAGGGTGAGACAAAGGGTGTAGAATAACATGACAACATCCACACCACCCTCAGTCCCTGAGGAGGGGTCATTCAGTTAATTATTACACATTCGACAACTTTAGGTCATGTAGCCTCTTGTTTATTTATGTCAAAACCGGACCAGGCAGAAATATACCGTATCCTGTGAATTGGTATAAACTATTTAATTATTATGTAACCTTTATTCCTCTATATCCTTTATTTAACCAAGTGAAATCCTCAGTGAGATCACAACAAACAAATAACTTTCATACACTACAAATAAATACAACACATTATCGAAATATGTACATTAAAAGACTAGAATAAGTATGAGTCTAAGAACTAGTTCTGTGCAACTATAGAAGTAAGAGAATTTTTTCCGGTCCCTTAAAAGAGGCTTAGATTTCCTCAAAGTAGCAAGTTCTAACAGTTTCAGGTCCTTTACTAAATCATCCTACTGAGGAGAAATACATCAAAAGCTGTTTTACCCGACTCTGAATCACCATTTGTAGGATGTTCTGAGTTCAGACCATATTGCTTTTGTGTTTTACACATGTATGTAAATAAGATAAAATGGAAGCTGCCAACCAATGAGAGTGTGCGAACATACAGAGGAGACTTAGCAAACAAATACAGAGTACAGTACAATTATACTGAATGACACTGAAAAATAACCAGTGTCAACATGTATATTCTATTCTACGTTTCATTATCAATGCTGGTTTTGCCTAAGTCAGATCAGTTTCAGGTATTAAACCAACAACATTATTAAAGGATAATGTGTTAATGTCCATCACCGGTCAATGAAGGTAAATACAATTTGTGTTGCGGGGTTCTTTTCATAATTGATTCTGTTTTCTGTGTTCAATTCTGGTGCCATGCTTTTCTATTCTTTCTGAAAAATCGATCAAAATGACCCAGCCTCAATCTAACTGAGAAATTCACTGTTGCTCCTGGAAGAAAAAGACTAAGCCACTTGAGACTGGAATAGTAACACCTTGTAACCATCCACACATAAAAAACACACAAAGACTAAATATAGCATTGAGGGAGCGTATTGCAGTGAGTGCATTAACCCAGACCCTCTTAATAAGTTGGCTAATACTAAAACTATCCGACAGCACAACACTGCTTTCATCCTTCTTCTTAGAAAGGAGCTTACATGTTTCTTAGCAAACACTAAAGATGGCTCTCAGTGATGCTTCTTTTCTAAAACAGAATCAAAAATCAATACAAAAAAATTATAAAGATCTCTTTTAAGGTTGTAGTAGCTACAAATGCAGAATTACTTGTAAATTGTAAATGGATATCGGTGATCACTGTAAATTTGACAAAAATATACTAAAGAAATTGTGACATGTTGATAAAATACGTCCCACTGACATAATTAAGACCTGATATTATTATACTGACTCAGCTGACTGTACTGTACTTTTTCTTACTTTTCATTTTTTCTCTCTCTCTAATGCTTTTTTAATATATGAAAGGTTAATTTATGTTTTCCAGTGCAAATATAAAACCAACATGATTAAAAAAAAAAAAAAAAAAAAAAAGAGTACAAATACTCCAAAAAAACAACAAAAAAAGCTCACAATATTTTGGTGGACCACCTTTAGCTTAAATTACAACATGCATTTACTAGGACATCCTTTATGCTATGCAATACTTATGCAGTGTCACAATGAATATCATAATATTTACTGTCATTCATAGTTGCATTAATTTTGAGATTACATTAATGATGAGATGACCATTATGTAAAGTCTTCTCCAGCTCATCATTGCGGTTCAGGTCTGAACTCTGTGCTGTCCAATTCATATGTGAAAATAAGATAACCACTCTTTCACAATTTGATCCTGATAAAACCTGACATTGTCATCTTTGAATCCAACTGTGCCATCAGCGAGGAAAAAACCTCACCTATGTTCAGGCCTGTTCATTCCGTATATTCAGGTTCATCTGACCTCATTTTATGGACATATAATGTTGCTGAGCCTAGACCTGACCAACGGAACCAACCCCCGTTCACAACACTGCCCCTCACAGGCTTGTACTGCAGGCACTAGGCATGATGGGTAATCACTTCTCACCCTGATGCATCCATCGCTCTGGAACTGGGTCAATCAGGACTCATTAGACCATGTGACCTTTTTTCCATTGAAACACAGTCCAATCTTTATGCTCTCTATCAAACTGATGGTTGTTTAAGAAATGAGAAGCTACTGCATCTGTTAAAGGACCAAAGAACTTGTTCCAGTTGAAACAGTTGCAGTTATCATCTTACTCACCTATTTGCTTAGCCAAATCTAGATGTGACTTTTTTTTTTTTTTATTTGGCCTGTTTAGAAGGGCATTTCATGAGTGCATTTCTGCCGCGGCCCCAGAATCCTGAAGTCCTGAATGCAGCAGTTTTTGTGTGATCACATAGCCTTCTTAGCATCAGTAAAACAGTAACACTGAACATCCAAACACTGACATTAACTGTGCAGCCACCATTTAATATGCATTTGTGTTCATGACGGCATATTCAGAGCAAGCATTTGACTTTAAGAAAAACATGCAAATACTACAAAAATGCAACAACATTCACAGATGCACAAACACACGTGTTGTATCTCCATATTTATCCACACACACACAGGGCTTTATCTCACTGCCCACACATGGACAGCTTCTGGAGAGAGCAGACATGCCGACATCCCAGCCAAGGATTCCCTGCCACCCACATGCCCACTGCAGGAATCTCACTCTAACACACACAAACACACACCCAGACAGGATGAGCACCAGTACATCTACCCAACAGCCTTCTGTCAGTCTCTGTGTGCTATTCAAGTAGATTTTCAGGTAGTTGTACTTTACTTGAGTATTTATTTTGCTGACCGCTCTTTATTTTCCCTGTCTGTAGCTGTACCTATTACTGCTTACATTTTAAAAGCTGGTGTGTTTGTTTGTTTTTAATGCGATTTATTTTGTGTCATCATCACATATCATGAATGAGACAATCACACATTTATAGGTTAACCTGTGGTGTAGAGAACAGTGGATAAGTAGTGACATACAAAAAGTTTCTGGACACCCCATGCATTTGTGAAATATTGCATTAAGAATCACTCTTAAGTCACTGAACTTAAGTATTGCGCCATTCTCCAAACTCACATGCTCCTGTCAAGGTCAAAACTGGATGTTTCAGAAAGATAATTCCCCATGAAACACATCCAGGGTATGACATGTTGAAACTATTTTTTCTTAATTTTTTCTTGTTAACAATAAACCAAAAAAAATCATTTACATTTGTTTGTGTCTATCTGATGCAGCCACACCTTTTGAAACACACACACAAAAAATCCGCAAATATTTGTTGCTAATATTTAACCCTAACCCAAAATTTTAAACTTTTAAACAAAATTAAAACTTTCCACTACTGTAACAGATGTAAAAAAACAAAAGAAAAGGTGCCGTCTGTTTAATACGTGTTCGAAACCATTAGAACTTAAGCCAAAGTTCACCTTGACACAGAAAAAGCAAGTACAAATATAACAAATAACTTTTACATTTAGTCTTGACAGATTTCAGACCTTGTACTTTTACTTGAGTGAAGAGGTTGAACGAGTACTTCTGATTTTTTTGTATTTCGTTTGAATGTGTGTACTTAATGACTAGTGGTTTACAGAAAGTCTAGAATGCAGATCATGTTTAATAATTTAGACCGAATCCGATGTCTTTTTGGAGTTGTTTCACTTTGTCACTTAAAAAGATTCTCATGTGGTGGGAAGTATCGGCTTTATGCTTTAACAGCCCTTAAATAACATCTTTAATGACCCCATCTCTTGTCAGACTAGACCATTTACTATGTTATTCCCAAATTCCCATCTTTCCTCTGCATTCATCTCCTCTCCTACTGTTCCTGCCCTCCTCTTTTTGGCTCTCCTCTCAGCGGTGGTTACACTGCCAACAGTAGGAGCTATAATTAATCGGAGTGGAAGCCGTGTTGTTGACCTTTTCGCAGGTGATCATCACAATGACGCGCCCGTTAATCGGTCAGCCATCACTCTTCAACTGCCACCACTGCAATTATCACAAAATCACTCACTCGCATAGACACACAGAAAAAAGGTCACCACACTGAAAATCATCTTGCAGCACACATACACAGACATACAAAAAAAATGCATATATCGCTGCAGAATAAGGCCAAATAAAGTGTGAAGAATTAGCAATATCTAAAGTACATGCGCAACCTACTCTGCTCTCATTCCACATGTACATTTACAACAATCCACTGTAAAATATCCTCTACTAGTTGTGTGCTTTTTTTCCATCTCTGCATGTTGTATCTCACTATTTCCTGTAATGACTGTGGCTTACAATAATCATAACTGCACTTGCTAATACTGCACCTTACACACACACACTCGCACTTGTACACTTACAGACACACACATGCAACAGAAATCTGGTTACCTTCAATGTTTGAACCCAACATATATTTTTAATATGCATGTTCATGTTATTATGTTTCTGTGAGCGAGGATGGAAGGGTTTTGGTCATATATCAGTGATAATAACAGTATAAACTGATGTGACATACCATATTTTAATTGAAAAATTCCCCCCACTTCTGCTTTCATTGGTAGTGAATCAAAATTGGATCTTTTTTTTTTTTTGGTGGGTTGCCAAGTTACTTTCGGGACTGTAATATGAACATAAAGTTGATGCTGTTACACCTCTGTTTCGTTCTCTACACCTCTTTGTGGCTGCATGTTTATGTTATATATTCACCAGCCATTTTATTGGGTACACCTTACTAGTATCAGGTGTATCTAATAAAGTGGCCGGTGAGTCTACTGTATATGCTGCTGCTTCAATGTTTGACAAGTTGTCATGTGAGTTACTGTTGCATTTCCATGGACTCAAACCTGTCTGCCCCTTCTCTTCTGGCAACTCATTGGATATTGTGTCTTTTTTGGACCATTGTCTATAAAACCCTAGCAACGGTTTTAAGTGAAAATCCCCTTAGATCAGTGGTTTCTGAAACACTCAGGCACCAACAACCATGCTACATTCAAAGTCACTAACATCACCCGTCTTCCCCATTCTGATGATCTGTGTGAACTTCAACAGATCATCTTGACCATTTCTAGTTGTTGCCATGTGATTGGACTATAAGATATTTCCTTTGACCTGCAGTTGAACGGATGTACCTAATAAAGTGGCCGGTGAGTACAAGTAACATGAGGCATTGAAAAAGTGAGTGGATCCTGCTAATCACTTAAGGATTTAATCGGTTGAAAACGTTTAAACGATGGTGGACACTATAATGGAAGAAAACATACACAATATCAGCTGGTTACATTAAAAACAGTCTCTGCACACAAATTCATACCTGCTGTGCATATTCCCCTGTACTGAAGCTTCCTTTTACATTAAATTGCAAATGCTCTTCATGGTTTATGTGATGTTCACTACAAATTTCAACAGAATCTCATGAAACATAAGCAATTGTTGAGGCTTAAAATACACAAACCAGGATTGTTATATGTATTTAAGTATATAAGTACATTAGATATTTACAGGATGTTTAAATCAGTCTAATGGTGAAGTACTGTGTACTTAATAGTGTAATGTGCCAGTACGCTGAACATTTTATTAGAGCATCTATCCATTTATGGTTTAAGGGTTTAAGTCCTGGAGACAGACCCAGCTGGCTTATAATTCCGATGTGGTCTCCTGTGGTCTTTCATGTTGGCTTGTGGTCCAGACGCCTTAAACAGGGTAAGTGAGAGAAACCACCATGCACTGGTGCCTGTTACTGTAGAGAACCGGGCGGTCAGTGTTGGCATGTGTATTTTAAGCCTCAACGATGGCTTGTTTCATTCAAAATTTGTATTGATTATCCAAAAAAAACATTAAGATAATTAGTGAAATCATGTAAATAACTCTTGCTGAAAACAAATGAACAAACATGCATAATTTTGTCTCCCAAACAAGGAATTTCTAACCATTTTTTTGCAATAAAATTTTGATTTTGTGCTGTGTTTATGTTTATGTTTATGTTTATATCTTCCTAAATATAACTTGAGCTAAAAAAAACATGTGCACATTTTTACCATATATAAAGACATTATTGGAATTTACTTGAAACTTTTTTATGCAACTTCATATAATATTTACTGCAGTTATACAGAAATTGTTAAGATCTTACAATACTCCTTCATTATTTATTTTTAATAAGTATTTCTTACACTTGTACCATAGTGGAAAAAGCCCGAAGACGATGAAATATTAAATACTAAAAATGGAAATAGTTTGGCAGCTGTGAAGATGACTATAATATAAAACACACAAACAATGACTGGACAATCCATCGCCTTTTCAGACACACATTACTTGTTTCATACTACAGATAAAAACTAAATTAGGTTTTTTACAGTGAGTCATAAAAGGAATGGCATGACTTATTGACCACCGTTACTTTCTCTATGGTTTTCCTGTAAAGTCAGTCAGTGTAGATCGCACTAAAAGGTTCCACTAAATTCCACCTCACACAGAACATCTGAGCAATAAAAAGAGGATTCGGTTCCCGATTGGCCGCAAGATCTACATTTCAATGAACGAGGGCTAATTGTTATGTTTATGTTGCTCTATCGCTCCATTTCCATCTCCATTTCTGCTCCTCCCTCCATCCGCCCTCAACTCTTTCTTTATCTTACTGTGTCTCCTTCCTTGTCAAGGCGCAATTATTTGCAATTTGCCTAAGTCATCCATTTGCTGGCACACCAAGCATGAAAACGAGGCAATTTAGTGTAAAATGGAGGCACGTGGGCATCTGAGCATATGTATGTATGTGTGTGTGTGTGTGCGTGTGTGTGTGTGTGTGTGTGTGAGTGTGTGTATATAAGGGGAAAGTCCAGCCGCTGGTAGAGGGGGCCACGCAACAACTGTCACCCACAGCTGAAAATTAATACTAGGACGCAGCAATAAGGTAAAAGTGTGTGCATTTGTGTGTGTTCAGACCTACCAGTCTGCACACATGATGATGTCAAAATGTCCCTCTAATGCTGAGATGTCTGAATCACAGTCCCATCGTACTACCCTGCAGGCACAAAGAGATCAGAGTTTAGTGCTTGCGGTGCTGGTGACAGCAGAAGGCCAGTTTTCAGAAAACAGCAGAGTGAGAAGAGGTTTTCTTGCTCTCTGCCTCCTCACTGTGTCTCTCTGTCTGACCCCCATGGTTTTTCTGCTTCAGTAGAGACTTGGAGAAAGCACTGGGGAGGGAAGACATGTCATCTGTGAGGTAAAGTGAGGGACCGTCTGACATGACACTTGACATTTATACCATCCACACATACACACACCTACACACACACACTCACACAGAGAAGACCACCTCTCCATTGGGCTGCTGTTCATTATCCCACCTGTCCTGTCCCTGCTTCTCCTCTCTTGGTGCCTTTTCCTCCTTCATCTCTTTTTTTCCACATCATTTTCCCTCTTAGACTGTCAGGCAGATTGGAGATTATTAATTAGACATTATTAACACTCAGTAAACAAAACATTAGGCTCTGCTAGAAACACAATCTCCATGCGCAGCAGGAGGTCCCGACACACACACACACACACACACACACACACACACACACACAGACACTCGTGCATGCACCATCACACGATGCGCCCCTCCCTCCCCCTCCCCTTGTCCAATCGCATGGTGCCCTTCGCCCTGTCTTGTGGAGCGGCGATGACAGCAGGCATAATCTGAAAAGAAAACAATCAAAGTAATGTAGCCTAATTATACGTTTACTTTTTCACTCCATCTTCCTCTCATGTAAATATGCACAGGAGAGTGAAATGGAAAGAGAGAGAGAGAGAGAGAGGAAGGAGGGAAAAGGTGGGGAAGCAAAACGGCAATGGGAAAATGTTTTTTTGGACAACAATTAACTACGTTTTGGCCTTTTCGTTTTTTGTATGAACACATGTATAGGAAAGCTCTTAAAGCGGTTTCCGGATGAGAACTTCCTATCAGAGAAAATAACCTCGCTTGAATGACTCTGTATATGTACACACTAAGGCATGCATCGTTCTGGGTAATCGGGGTAATCATCACTAATGTTTAATTCCATGTTATTCATTTTCCTAATACAAAGATACACAGTGAGTTTTGATAGAGGCAAAAAGTGTTATGCAATTACAAAGACACTGGTCCATCTACAGTATGTCTCGTCTCAGAACATTTTTTAAATAACACATATAATAAAAAATTATACAAATTAAAACAAATGACACAAATTTTCCTCATCTTTTTTTGTTTTTTTAAAACAATGGTCATATTTAAGACAAATACTGTTGTATGGTTGGGGCAGTGAAGTCCCCTCAACTGTTGGACTGGAATCTAAAAACATTGAAAAAAAAAAAAAAAAAACTAAGCTAAACCATTAAAAACAAGCTGTGGATAAAATCATTCTCACTTTGTATAATATCTTGACATCTACTGGGAACACCATAAGAGTTATAGAGAATACATGTATGCTGATGTTTCATCTGGTCTTCATATTCTTTTACCCTCTTTCTACTTTTTACACTCTACCCCTATACAGCTATTACTTTTCCTTCTACAAATCAAACATTTTGCTATTTGGAAAAGTTGGATTCACTCTTTTCCCATAATCCTCTGCAGTCCTACATGATCCCACCTGACATCTAGTAAAGGTGGAGTACACCCTGAACATGTTCCCAATTCATTCAATTCATTGAGATATAAGGACGAGCTCACGGCCACACCTACAGGAGATTTAGATTGACCTGTTAACGTATTAAGATGTGTGTTTTTGGACAGTGGGAAGAAGCCGGAGTACCTTCATGGTGGGAGTTTCAGCATCTCAAGAAGAACAAGCACTGAAATGTTAAGTGTTACAAACTCACATCACACTGATAATCACGCTGCTACGTTTATTTTTTTGCCCTGCCATGTGTAGTCAAAACTAAAAACTTTTTTGCATTTAGTTCATTGAACATCAAACTCTATGAGTGCAGATGTTGTGTGTCTCTTTCCATAAACAAGAAAATTGTCTCACCTGGCTGATACGTGTGTTGATCCAAACACTCCAGCTTGCCTGTTTCTCTTGACCACCTCTCGGACATCTTTCAGACCAGAGTTAAGGACTCGCAACAAAAAAGTGCATATTTTATTGACAACCGTAAGCAACTGTCAACACTTATACAAATAGTTCTGAAATGTTGTCATTCTTTACAGAGACAAATGAGGAGATAAGGGAGAAAAGAGATTTATAAGAACCTGGTTCTGTCCATTCAGTTCAACCTGTTACAAATAAATATCAATAACACAAAATAATAAAGAACAGACTTATGTAGGACATTCATCAAGACACTAAAGGAAATATTTGGCTGATTGGACTCACTAATGAATATACTCCTTTACTATGGTGTTGATAAAGACGTACATCGTTAGCCTCATAGCATAATTGCCTAAGTCTTATTTTTGGCCAAATTGTGATACACTGCTCATTCATTTATCATCACTGGCTATGACTTGAAAAAAAATACGATAATATAGCAGTTATGCTATGGGCTAACAATACGAGAGAAAAGGGACTATAAATAAGGCCCTGTTTAGGTAAATGCATACAGAATATTGTAGCCACACAAGCTGCAGAAGTGAGCAAAGATGATCTCCAGGGATAGAGAGCAGGCCTGTAGAAGATCACAGAAGCCTCTAGCTGGATCAATGGGAAGGCTTTTAACCACAGATACACAAACTCACACTGTCTTTCTTACCCACACACGCAGATGAACACACACAAAGGCAGGGCGATTGATGTCAAGTTGTCTATTAATACACTGGCTTGTGGAGTTGCAAAGCAATTCAATTAGGATTTCCTTGTCTTTAAAGCCTGCAAAGAGCTGAGACAAATCCAATCGACAGGGACAGAGCAAGAGAGAGAGAGAGAGAGAGAGAGAGAGAGAAAGAGAGAGAGGGAGACAGACGGGAGGAATGTAAGATAAGGTGATAAATGGAACAGATAGTTGGAGAGCCAATACAAAATCAAAGGAGTCTCCCAGAGAAGTATGCACAATAACAAATAGGTCTGCAAATGTAGACAGGGAATAAGCACTTACACAGGCGTAAATACGCTACATAAGATGTGGGCTGGGCACCTGTGCATCGCTGTGTTATGCATGGGGATGACAGAGCGAAGAGCAGAGGAGCTTACTGTAATCTCATCATGAGCACACCACTGGGGGAGAGGTCAAACACATGCATAAACACACACACACACACACACGTCAAAAACACGCAGAAATGAAAAGGAAAAAGTCACGACGAAGAGGGAAAGGAATCAGGAAGAGATTTGACAATTATTGAACATTAAAGTGGAGGAATATTTACTGGCATCACTCAAAATGGACAAGAAGCTGCCAATGACATGCATCAATCATCCTTAATGGAACATTTCAATCGATTTTCAACATGAGTATTCAAGGTCACATCAGCAGAGACATCTCCTGCGTATGATGGTGTGTTTGTGTTTGTGTGTGTGTGCATATGCCTTCTTGATAAATGACATTAAAATCCTTTCTGTTCAAGACTGTTTTCTTGAGTGCAGGGCTGAAAAGTTTAAAAGCCTTGCAGTGAAAGAATAATTTCATTAACTGAAAACAAAATGAAAATGACAGTGTTTCAGCTAAAATAGCTTTGCACAGTGTGTGGAACCTTTAATGAGCAGTGGTATATCATGTTGATGCCATTCTTCTATAAACCAAGGATTTCCTCATAATACCTGGACAAAAAAATGTAAACTAAAAATAGTTAATTCTTCAAATTAAAAATAGAACTAAAACTATTTAGCACCTCATAAATTTAATTACAGTTGAAGTAAGGGCTAAGCCATATATCAAAATAATTTGATTAATTAATATAAAAAGTTTTGCTTTCTGATCACCCTGAAAAAATGCCTGAATCGCAAAATCGAGGTTATTCCTGAGGAACCTGTTTGTACCTTGTCATATATTGAATGAATGCATTTCTCTGGTCATAGTAAAGAAGGAACATTTTTAAAACATGCTTGTCTTCAGTTCATAAAACTAAAAAATAATCGATTAACACTGCAATTTGTCCACAACATCAAATATAAAATGAGATTGAGTTTAATGGACATTTATTGCCCAGTTTCAACTGAACTGATACAAAAAAAAACTAAAGTATTAAACTGAATAAAAATAGAAACTAAGGAGAATTTCAAAACAATACCTAACCCTGTGAAAGTATCATCTCATCTATTTCACTGTATAGAATTGGACCATATCACAACCCACTATCTGTTTCCATTGTGACACCAGAGGCACAATGAGGCCGTGTGAATCAAACAGTAGCCATTAGCACAAGACAAAGACCAACCACTTCCTCAGTGAGAGGAAATGCCTTGCATATGAATGGCTACAGTATGAGAATGGGCCAATTTGGCTGAGCCCAGAACAAATTATCTGTCTTTCTCAACCTCCTCCTCGCTCTGCGTGTGTTCGATCCATTCTCTCTATGATTTCACTTAGAATTCTCCGTATGTGTTTGTTCTGTGAAACAAAGCAGTCGGTCAATGGTGTATTGTTTGTGTGCCCGAGTGTGTGCATGTGTATTTTACAGGCTCCATAATGTTATTGTTTGGTCTTATTGTGATCAGTAAAGGAGCATTGTAGATGACTAAGACAGAGATATTGTAAGCAGAGCTAAATATGGAAGTGCCGTATCGGTCAATGGGGAAGAAATGTGTATTTATATTTCCTGCTTTTGTGAATAAACGACAGAGTTAGAGCAAATTTTCTCGGGTGTGTAGCCGTTGAGTGAATAAAGTGAAATAGTGGAGGATGGGAGAAAAAGGACAGGAAAGATGACAGAAGATGGGAAGCAAAACAAGGGAGTACAAAGGAGATCAGACTAGAAGAAGAGTAAAATGGGTAGTAAAGAGGAGGAATGGAAGATGTTTTTTTTTAGCTGACAGACATGAGTTGATCGATAACCCACTCAAAGAACAAATGTTGGCAAAAACCTCACCTAAAGATTTGTCCTAAAAACTTAATTATAGGCCTGAACCCTAACCACACACAAAAACATCTTAAACAACAAACCTTGATTGTTCATGCTTCTAAAACACTCATCAAGCTTTAACCCTAGCTTTAGCATTAGATGAAGTCTCAAACAAAATCTGACAGGATGGCAATTACTGTGCTCTTAACATGGCATTGTGGGCCGCTAGGATTGGTAGATGCCACGTTGAGCGCTAGTGCTGGGTATTTGTCACTGTGTTTGCCCCATCTGTCGCTTTTGCCTAAAGATAAAAGAGGTAGATGTTTCATCCCTTCGCTACAACCAATGCACAAACAGCAGTCAAGGTTACAGCACACTAGAATCAGTCATATTCTATAATAACTGCGGGGCTGCTGGGAAAAAAACGTATTTGACTGAAAGAGAAATGGAGGAATGAAACTTGACGACAGGGGTAAGTAAAAATATGATCAATAGGTATCAGCTCTACTTATGATCATTTAGATGGAACTAAGTTTATACTTGTTTCTAACTTCATATGTGTTTTTTAAAAAGATGCTTTTTATTTTCTGATAATGTCACTTTTTTCTTCAAATGTAAATTATCAAGAATCCACATATGCTACTTTGAGGTAATAATGTGAAAGCCGTTTAATGTGTAATATTTCCATGTTGATCGTCCCAAAAAGTACATGCAGCGACATTTTAAAACAATGTTTTTTTTTCTATTCTCATGGGCGATAAAGACATAGAATGTTGTTTCTATAACCACATGCTTTTCACGCAATCAAATGCATGTCTTTAACCACATTTTCTAACCAAATGAAAAGATTGTTTTTGTCTGGAGTCTGTCAATAAATAGATATAAATGCATATGAGAGCCAGAAGAACGTCACAGAGATAGACAGACCGACAAAAAGAAAAGCACAACGGGTGATGAAAGGATACTCTGAATGGACTTCTCGTTCCCATCTGATAGCAGAACTTCCTTCACGTCAGCACAAATGGCAACCTGAGAGACAGAGAAGAGACAGAGGAATGACACAACACAGAACAAAAGAACAAAACCAAAAGCACCTTTAGATGAAGCAAACATCTGAACACACACACACACACACACACACACACACACACACACAATAATGACATAACCATATCTACAAAGATTCACTCTTGGCAGCCTGGCCCACCCCGCCCTCTCTCTCCATTGCTCCCTCTCCTCCATGCCATTTCCCTCCCTATCTTCCCCCCATTTTTATGTCTGCATTATTTTAATCATTCAATCAAATCAGTCAATACTTTTATCATTGTGGCTAGCGGTGGGGGCTGCTATCTTGCTATCACTCTGTTCAGTAATTGCATTGTGACAGGGGATGATGGCAAGCGCAGAGCCTTTTCATTTGACGCTGGGTGTTTATCGGCCCGAGCCATCACTCCGTTCGCCGCTGTCACTCTGCACTCGGCTCGCCGGGCCTGCCTGATGCCCTTCATATAACTTTGCAGTGCAGACTATGAGAGAAGAAGAGAAAGAGAGCGAGAGAGGGAAAGGGAGGGAGACGAGAGAATGGATAGAAAGCTTTGTGCTGCGCTGTGTGAGAGAGATATAGATAGTGAGAGGTGTGTGCTTTACAATAACCCCATCTTTTCAAATTCTTTTTTTCTTTGCAGATGTTTTATTATATCAGTGAGTGTGTGTCAGGCTGTCATTTTGTGTTAAGGAGTGTGTGCATGAGTGCAAGTACGTATTGTGTTGGTATGCACATATTTCCTATATATGGCAGATTCAATATTAAGGCACATATAGTATGTGCTGTACATATATTATACATATAAGGGAAGAAACACAAAAATATCTACTCTAACCTATGTGGACATCTGCACGCATGCACACACACACACACACACACACACACACACACACACACACACACACACACACACACACACA
>JAPQRQ010000008.1:15887423-15932423 GCA_037367365.1 Apogon talboti
CACACACACACACACACACACACACACACACACACACACACACACACACACACACACACACACACACCCCCACACACGATCAGGTCCTGCAGGGCATATGAGGAGGGTCACTGGGTACTATGCATCCCACCATCTGGTCCAACAGAAGAGGCGACCTCTAGGCTGAGTCAGAGCAGCCAGCTGAAAGATCAGGAGCCCAACCTGGCAACCCATGTGGAATATCCTAATACTCACCAACATAACCATACAAACATTCAGTCAAACTCTACATATCGTTAGCCTTGTAGCATAATTGCCCAAGTCACATTTTTGGCCAAATTGTGATCATCATCATTGGCCAAGCACTTGTAAAAAGTATGACTCAGGCAATTATGCTATGAGGCTAATGATATACAGTGTCTTCATTTATGTAAAGAGGTATTAGAAATATTCTATTGTGACTATATGCTAATATTAAGTAGATTGCATATTTAGAAATAGTAGTAGTGGAGACATGAAAATATACAGATGACTCTATGACTCTCCTATTCTCTGTATCTGTCTGGTAAAGGTATTACACAGCATAAAAAAAACTCCACAAGACAGCAAGTACACAGTGCCAAACCCTGAGGTACTCCAACAGCTGAATGGTGAGATTTATTGAGGAATTTCTTATTTTCAGCGTGTGACTTTACTAATTACAAGAGGTAACTGGGGTTAAAAATATATCCGGTAGAATGGGGGGTGATATAAAACAAGTTCAGAGTCAGTGTTTCTGCACACTTATATGTGTAGATTTCTAGTTAATAGTGTGACACAGAAAGTGTACTGCATAAATGATAAAATGGAGGATAAAGTACATCATCTTCATCAAACACAGCTGATGATGACCCTGGCATATGTAATTTAGCTGGGTTTTGTAGAGCAAGGTTGAGGAAAGAATGGCATGAAATAAAAAAAAGAAAAAAGGTAGAAAGAGTTGAGAAATAGGTGAATGAATAGAAATTCTAAGATGTATAAGATAAATTAAAACATTATATATGAGCAATTGTTTTAAAAGGCAGAAAAGGAAGAAAGTGTAGAAGGTGGTGTCAGTGGCAGATTGAAGGAGGGTGGAGGAGAAGGAGGTGAAGGAGACGTGTGAAGGAAGGATTCCATCTCAAGCCACCAATGTCAAAACATGGTGTATTGACTGCCAAGAGATAAAACTGGGTTTTCTCACAAACACACACATACACACACACCGAACGGTAGCTAACAGATCGATGGGACACTGACGCCTGCTATGTGGAGGGGCCCTTAAGACCCTGACTAATAAACCCTATGGCTGACAGACTGCACTATATCTGAGCGTGTCAGTATGTGTGTGTGTCTGTGTGTCAGGGTGAAAACACGTCAATGGAAGACCGCTTTTACAACCGAAGCTGCTTCATAGACGAAGGTGTTCTTGCTGGGGTGGGCACCCATTGTGTGCAAGTGATTAGATTTGTCGTATCTTAGCACAGATAATTACGTTACATTAATAAGAAAGAAAATTAAAAACAAGAAATATACAGAATGCCATAGTCGAATATCAGCACCAATACTAAACTGTATCACACAGGACACAATGTTGATACAGGAACATACTGTGCTACTATACTACTTGTAATATGTTCCTTATCCACTGGTGGCAAATATTACATAATATATTTTCTTTCAGACCTATAGCATGCATGAAGGTTGCCGTCTGTCTGAATGTGTTAAAGACGCACTAAGCTATGACTTTTTTTCATCATTTCATCTCCGTTTAGAGACAGGATGTTCTTGGGATATTTTTTCCTTCTTCACAGTCATAATCATGACTGTAATGTATCAACTATCACAAAATCACTATATGTGATTCTGTCATTATTAACTATAACTATCATGGTAAAATGTCCAGCATTTAGTGTGACCTGCCTTTGCACTTAATAAATCTTGAACTGTGCTGACAATGAGAGATTTACTCAACTAATTTTGAGCTGTTTTACACCAAGGTTCATTCAATCAAACACTTGTGTGGGTGACTTTTTATGTCAAACTAAACACCCACTTTTGTCGATAGAAGGGTGTGATATCCACATATTTGTAACATATTTTCTGTTTTCTTGCTACTTAATAAAGAGACTGTTTAATAAATATGTATGCTATTTACAACCCTGCAAAAACAACAAAGTTAAGACTTCCACACATTATTTTCAGTACAAAGGTTTCATGACAAACTTCATTGATACCCTTGCATCAAAAGAACCCAATTAAATGTTTATACTGTATTTTTATCACTAAGAGTCAAACTACTAAAACTAAAATGGAGGGACTTGGTTTAAAATGGTTGTATTTTCTAAATGGTAAATGCAATATGTTTGTTAAACTCTTTGAATTAAAGTTGAAAGTCCACACTTCATCACATCTTGGTTGCTTCATATCAGATCCACTGTAGTGGCACTGAGGCAAAACTACACCATTTGTGTCAGTGACCACATAAATATGGACCTGACTATATGGAATATTTCTGCAATGAGCCTTATTTTATGAGAAAAAGTATGTTAAACTTGTAAACATGGATATTGCTGTCTATCTAAATTCCTAATCCATAAGAGCAGTCATAATTATAACTGAAGACTAATCATTTGTGAAGATGTGTGAATGTGCACACACACACCCCCACACACACACATATTCAGACTAAAACAGAATGATACCTTATATGAATAGGTATAGACAGTGTGTGCACATGCTGTTTGTGTATTGACTGGTGGGGGTCAATTTCATTAGTAAACCACTTCCTCTGCACAACTGTGTGTGTGTTTGTGTGTGTGTCTCACTTACCATGAGGCCAGCAAGACAAGTCATACCTCCTCCTAACTCGCACACAGCACCCCTGAGAGGGAGAGAGAGGACGCCAGAAGAAAAAAAAAAAAAAAAAGAGAGGGTGAGATTCACCTTACTGAGCCAAAACCAGCAGTTTAGCACTCACATGTGCACACACACAAGGGCACAAATGTGCATATACACTCACACGCCATACACAGTAAACACAGCAGGGTAAGAAATATCAATTCAACTGTCAACCTGAAAACTGAATACTGAACATTGAGAAGCACAAGCTCAATCAGCGGGAAATCTGAGAAAACACACACAGAGTCCTGCAGCTCGCATGCTCATTCAACCCCTCTCACCATCCTCTTCCTCCTTTCATCTCCCCTACCCCTCCATCTCTCCCCTTGTCCTCTTTCATCCTGCCTCCCTCTCTAGCTGACCTTCACTATGCTGCTCTGATCAATACCCCTCTCTTCCTCGCCTCCCGCCTCTTGAATGTTAAAACAGGAAATCAAAGGGTGATGTTCCACCTTGAGTGGAAATCAAAGGTGCCTGGGCGCTTTTCAGCCCCGTGCCGCGGGGCAGGCCAGTGCTCAGCAGACAAGAGCAGGGGAAAGAGCAGCACAGAACAACACAGCATGGCATATAACGCTGCAGAATGACACAAATACCAAGTCTTTATAATAGGTCCCAATCACAATTAAATTAGACGAATCAAGATAGTTGGTGTATTCAAGGGTATTTAGGTAACACTTGGTATAAGGGGCACATATTCACTATTAACTAGTTGCTTATTATAATATGTATTAGTAGCAGATTGGCTCTTATAAATTGCCTTGCAAGCTGTAACTACCAACCTTACCATGGGTCTTATGGTAGTAAGGACCATATGGAGCAAAGCATATAAGGATTGTAATGTATGTAAAATTTCATTACTTAATGAACAAACAGATTTCATTTTATCATTATGGAAGCAAAAGCAACATATTATGTTGTATAAATGAGAGGTGGGAGTGGGATTATATAAGTTTTCTTCTTCCCACTCCTTTTCGAGCAATAGATATTGAATTATTTTATTATTACTAGTGTACATGGCAATTGCTATATTGTCTTGATCACCTTTATTTATGAATTTATTTGTTCTGCTATCAGTTCCTCGTACGTAAAAAGTTTAGTTTTTTTCTTCTGCTTGAAACAAACAAATAAACAAAACGAACAATGTAGAAATAGTGATTTGGTGGTTATTGAAGAGAAAAAATGTTAGTTAAGTCAAAAATGTCTGTCTATGTATTATATTGGAGAGATACAAACTGAATTTATGCACAGACCGATGTGTCACTGTGAATGTATATGACCACTACACGGAGTAGTGAGCACCTCTGCTGGCTTCCCACAGCTTTGGAATTTAATGCCAAGGCCAAGTTGAGTCAAAAAAGTGACAATGTAATGAAGAATAGAAGCACTGTTGTCTTCACTACTGGACACAGCTGGCAAAAGTAAAAGAATCAAGTTTGATGCTAAGATTGCAGCATTTCTTCAACATGGGTGAGTTTGATTATCACACTTAATGTAGGTATAAAGTTAGGAGTATCTTCGTTTTCCATTTGTTGATTTACAGTTCATTCTAAAGTGTGACAGTTCTGAACTTGTTGGATTCCAAACAGATCATTAGTGCAGCTTTAGAAACATAAATCATATGGAAAGCAGAGATAATTTGTGGATTTACTGTGGATGCTTTCTGTATAAAAACAGAGCTAAGCTAACAGGACTATAATGTAAACTATTTGCTGATGCGGCACTTTACGATTATAAGCAGACAGTGTTATTTTGGGTTTGGTTTGAAGATGAAACTTGATGACAGAGGTGTGTGTTAATAACAAGCTACACATTTTATTTAGTGAGTGATACAGTCTGTGGTTATATAGCGGTAATTTGTTGATAGTTTTGGTAGTTGTGAGCATGCTCTGGTACACGTCATCCATTTGGAATATCAATGCGACATATAACCTCTTTAATACCTTAGGAGTTAAAGTAGTCATTAAAGGTGTAGTATGTAGGATTGGAGTCTGAGATGGTCATTTGTTGACGTTCTCTAACTCCACTTCTATGTTAATGATGGTTTCAGTAATCAACATCCCTGATACTGATTTCTGGGTCAAGGCCCGGGTCGGATTCCACACATTCACTCTTGAGTTCTTCAATTACCCGGCTTCTCTACAGCTGCAGCGGTGTGCAATACCACATACTGTTAGTTTAGAAACTTAGTTAACACAAGCATCATGTGAGCACATACAAATCTTACATAGAGATTTTAACCACTGTTTACCACTGTAGTTTCACCTACCACAGAAAGACATAAGGAAGATTAACAGTTTTAGTAGGATTCAGTAATACAGATTAGTTTGTTTTCAACTATCCAGGTTATTATTGCATGCTTTATTTGAGATTCTTGACTTCATTTAAATGTAAAACCACTGCTCTTTGTGCTAAGAGCGTAACCATTTGTTACAGTAGGATAAACTACAGACAGGAATATAACTTTTCTACAAAATAAAGAAAGAAAATCTTGCAAACATTTTTGAAAAGAATGTGATCAGACGCTCTTTTCTCTGTCTTTTCTTGGTGCTCTGACCATCCAGCTACATAGTACTGGAGTCAGGGAAAATGTAGAACATTTTTTAAAAATTAAAACCAACTGCATGGGTAGATACTCTGAAATTTGCATTAGCTGACCCGTCAGTGTTTTCAGCTGGTTTGTATGAAAGGTCAACCGCATTTCATGTTTGCATCGTACAACATTCTACTTCTGTGCGTCAGAATTCTCATTAATCATTTTCCACAAGAAGCAATAAGTGGAGGCTGCCCACCAAGTCTAATTTGTTTGCAATAAAAAAGGCTTTAAAAATGTTAGAATGCATTTGACATTTTTGTAAAAACAGCACACATCTTCTCACACTCAATAAAAATAAATACTTGACTATATAGCCTTACCTATTAAACTGACAGTGGATGTGATTGAAAGAAACAAATGTGCCGTCACCCATAAAGTTGAAATAATTTTGTTTTCAGACACATTCCTCTTTTTATTCCTATGTATACACAGCAGTAATGACCTTTGACCAGGTGTATTGATTCATACTGAGTCCCAGTTACACTTTATCTATCAACAATAAATCACATTGTCACAATCATAAGGTAAAAGTGTGTTATTCCAACTTCATGGGCAACAGTGTACATTCACAGACTATAGTTTTTGTTTGAATTGTAAATCAGTCCAAGTTATTTGACAGCGGAAAAAGAAAGATTTGAGAGAAAGGACTCACTTAAATATGTGGCTTTTCTGCAGACAGTAATGAGCCATCACTTCCTCAGAAGGCCACACACCTAGAACAGAAACAGAGTTTACAGTTAAATGTAATGAAACGGTTAAAACATCTGACTGATATTTGTCCTTTTCATATAACAGTATCTCATTTGCATACATATATTTAACATCTGTTGTGTGTGAATCGCTTTGATTTCAGTCTCAACATCAGAACAGTAAAAAAAATGAGCCATATTTAAACAATGAGTGTGTTCTGTATAACATAATTGCATTGTATTTTCCAGTCTGTGTTCATTTGCTTTTCTTGTGGTTTCCACCTTGCTTGTGATCCAAGGCTTCTCTGTCTCTGTTTTCTGTCCATCTGTCTGTCTATCCTAAATCCTTGCAACACACTCTTTCATTGGGCTCTGTGTTCACAAGCGTGTGTGTGTGTGTGTGTGTGTGTGTGTGTGTGTGTGTGACAGGGGGTCCGGTGGGTGATAATCACAGCGTGCAGGCCTGTCTGGCTTATCACCTACTGTCAGCCCTTCTCCTTCTGCCGTGCGTGTAACATACACTAACGCACACACACTTGCATGCTTAGTGCTATTTTGCTTCTCTTTCGGAGTACACTTACACCCACAGACAAAAACACACATCTTGGCAGTAGAAGAAGTAAACATTCATTTGAATAAAACTTCGGCTTTTCGCGTCTGGCTTTGAACATGGAGGTTCAGCTTGGCGCCGCTTGTGTGTGTCTGTGTGCATCTGCGTGTGCTGTGTGTGTATAAATGAAGGAGTTGTTGGAAAAAAAGAGACTGAGGGGGATATAGAATGAGTTGGAGAAAGCAAGCGAGGGGAGGACACAGCGACAGAAAATGAGCGAGGTAACGAGAGAAAACTAGGGAGGGGGTAGAGGAGGAGAGAGAAAAGGTGGTAGTCGATATAATAAGCGGCTTACAGGCGGTCTCTCTTCACCTCATGGGGCAGACATCACCGCTCTCTCACTCTCTATTCCTTTCTATGTCTATCTCACTCTCCCTTTCCCTCTCTCTCCACCCTCCCCCCCACCCCACTCCGGTCCACCGAGATTAGCTCAAGCAAGCAGGATTTAATAATGCCTATTGATAAAACGTCCAAATATTCCTTTTCCTCATTAGAAAAAAACACGTTTTCTACAACTTGGCGTGACAGCACAAACACACACACACACACACACACACACACACAAACAGTGACAGCCACAGTAAATATAACACGCATCTGGAGTGTCAAGACATGTTAGACTTAAAAAGATGACATTTTACTCGCCCTCAAACAAACACTTGTCACATAGTGGGGAAAAGTTTACACTGTGATTAGTTTGTGCGTAAATGCCATGTGTCGAGCAATGCTGACCCCCCTCTTATACTTTGTTCTAGGGGCCATGGCGGAAAGGTGGAGGAGTAACATTCACTTTACATATTTCACCATTATCTAGTTGTTTGTTAGAATGCGTATTCACAGCGTAGACACGTCCAGCGTCTCTCCCCTACACTCCTACAAACCCTCATGAGGACTAAGGGGTTCAGAAAATGAATGGATTTGTAGCGTATTGGATCTTTATGAGCACGTATTAATGTCTTATTCTGCATGATGACACACTACATCGTTAACCTCATAATTACCATTTATAGATAGTGACTAAGTAAAATGTTCATGTGATTTATATAGTAGAACCCACAATTGCATGTAATAAGCTGTAATAGTCAGTTTGTTGGTAAAACCAAACTACACATGTTAATAGTTTACAAAGAACATAATATAAGTGTTTCTAAGAACACATTCCCCATTCGATAGTGAGAACTCATCCTCAGATTCATGCAGAGTTTGGCACTTATTAAGCATTAATGGATTAGTTATGAGGGATACATATTCTGAAATAGAAAGATTAAATTTAGAGATATTTGCACACAAATTTTTGTGTTTTATTAGATTAAAAACCATCTTTATTGTGCATGTATTAATGCCTTATCCTGCATGATCATATTCCACAACCGTTACTGGTAGTAAGTATGGATAATGTTTGCGTGCGTTATGTCCCACTACCAGAACAATAGACATTTGCATTTAGTAACACCTAATGAACACATCTGTTAATAGTTAATAGAATGTTAATGATTCCCATTCCATAGCGAGGACTCATCCACCACATCACTCACAGTTTAACACTTAAGTGTTTATGAATGAGTTATGAAGAGTAAGACTTCACTTTAGGAAGGGGATACATATTCTAAGATAGAAACATTAAATTTAGAGTAATTTGGACACTTTGTACTTATTCTTGTATTCTTTCTAAGACACCAGCCATACAATAAGAACTACAATAGGAAATTATTGGGGGAAAACTTTAATAACTTAGCAGTTGTAGAATATAGTCATGCAGAATGAGGCGTTAACAAATGCTTCATAAATGTCTAATGAATTTAATTAGGGACAAATGACTGAAATTAGGAATCAGAATATAAAAATAATAAATAAATATCATGTACTCATTTATTAAAATATTAATCTGTGCAGGTTTTTAATGGAATTTGGTTTATATTCACTGCATATAAAGAATAAAGGCTTAACCACCTGTTTCTTTTGCTCCATGTTTAAATGTCACTACTTATCGATTCATTCAGTTTTAATCTTCAACTAACCATGTGACAGACCATGACATGTGGTGTCAATGGTTGCCCCAGACACTGGGGGTAGCTGAAGAAACAACATGAGCAGTAGGGGGTGGTAATGCAACGTTACACTGAACATGATCCACCTTTAAACAACACAAGAAGGGAAGAAAAAAAACTGATATCCCACACGTCGTCATCTACAGCTTTACAAATGGTTTCTGTGCAGCATCATTCTCTGGTGGAGCGAAGGCATCAGGGGAGGAATATGATCAAACTCTATATATGCTTTTCTCTGTGTCTGTTATTAATGTGTGTATATACTGTATAGCCTACATCTTCTACAGGGATGGATGACTTGATTTGAAATTAAAATGACCCATAACCACAAGCACATAGGAGTCCAATAACAGTATTCTTACATGTTTATTATTATTATTATTATTTATTATTATTACATAAAAAGTGCCTCATAGTCCAACAACTGAAGCCAACCACCCTAGATTAACTCTCTTTCATACAAAGGTGTGAGTGTGGCGGAGGGTGAAACAGAAAGCACTAAGTAATAACGCTTTGTAAAGCATATGTGAATCTGATGTTTAATCCCTAACTCCAATAACATTAATAGCCCAGGGTGATAGGAAGTGTGTGAGTGTGTTTATGTGGATGTGTGCACATGCGTGTGATAAGTGCATGGTGCATGTTTGTGCGTCTGTGTGTACCTCCTAGGTCATGGTGCACTGTAGGAAATGAAGGGATCAGTAGAGTAGAGAGCAGATTACTCTTCCTGAGGATAATGAAATTATTTCTCACCTTCAATTACTAGATGAGGAAAGGAAGCAGTGTAGGTGTGTGTATGAGCATGTGTGTGTCAGCCTAATATAGTTATTGGTCTCAGGAGCTCAGGAGTCAGTGGTGTTAACCTGATAGGTATGTATGCACTAACCACTGTTATGTTGCAACAGTCACTTTACACAGCTAGAAAGAGTTAATGCTCTATGGTTTGCATACAGTCTTTCTGAAAATGTGTGTCATGTTCTAATACTGCTTATCTCCATTATATGCTCCAGGCTTTATCTTTCTTTTGTAAATCTTGCTTTTTTGTGTGAAAACAATTGTTTCACCAATACCTATTATTTCAAGCTTGTGATGATTGAAGCTCTACAGATTTTGCTAAAATGTAAAGATGTAAACTCATAATTTTCAAGTATTTGCTATAACTGACGGATGATGGAATAGTGTAACATCTTAGAAACATCTCTTACAAATCTTACAGTCTTTCTTATTAGTGAAATATTTGGTCAAAAAGTTGGTTTTTCAGCTATAGTAGGTGGAGCGGACAGTGGCCTCTAGGGCTCAAACAATGTTTTTTCCAAAATCCATGAATCTTTATAAATTCTAGATGTAGTAGGATATGTAATCTGTTGGGTGTAACTTCAGACTGAGTAGTTTTACCAGTCCATGGATTAGTAAACATATGCTTTAATAATTCTTGTGTTTAAAGGGCTATTTTTTCACTGTTCTTCCATGGCTTGTGCCTGTGTGTGTGTCCAGTTACATATGAGTGTGATGTTTCCTTCTTAGAATTCTATTCTCAAATTGTTGTGATTCTATAATTGTCATAACCTTAGAGATGCACTCTGCGATCATGATGTGTAGTCACACTAAAAACCACTAATCCTCTGTTGTGATGCTGCTGCTGAGACTCTGCTTTCTCTCTCTCTCTAAAAAAAAAAAAAAGTAATGTTTAAACATTGGTGCAAAAATCTGAAAAAATGCATAGTTTATTGTAGAAAAACATCATTATTCTCATGAGACAATCTATGTACCTAAACCTTCCATAAACCTAAAAGGAAAAACCTGAAATGGAGGCTTCCACTGTATTTTAATGTTCTGAAGAAACCAAGCAAAAGGCAAAAACAATTCACAGCTGTCAATGTCAAGGTGATGATTTGTAGTTATCCTAATTTGAAGATAATATAGTTACAGAATAGTCACATGTAACTGTCCCAATACTAAGTTAAACTAAGACAGATTTTTAAATAAAGGGAAACTAAAAAAAAAAAAAAAACTCTGCATGATGAAAATGACATTCAACAACCACCAATCTGAATTTAAGAAATAATAAAAAAACAAAACATAAATAATAAATAATGACATTAATTATGTCTAATTGTATTATACAGTATTTAGATAAATAAATAATTATGAGATGACAGTTAAACTTCTATTATTCATGTGTCTTGTATAAGGATGCAGCCATGGCCATTTTCCTGGTGTTTTTATTTTCAGTTTGTCATTATTTGTAACCGTTTCATTCCATTTTTGCACAAACTGCTGACACTGACACTTGACATATAATTTTTGTTTACGTGTGACTTAGTTCTCCTTATAATTATGTTTTTATTGAGCAAATGTTCATTTATTTCCAAACTTTTTCACACAGTTAACATAATCAGGCTGTCATATGTGGTGGTTCATGGAACTGAACTGCTGAAAATTAGGTTAAGCTCTGAAAGTTTACAATGTCTGGACCTTCCTTTGATATTTAGCAAGATCTGTGGCAATTTTTAACACAGAACCAGAGAAAATCAAATATTTACTAAAAATTAGACGCAAGAATGGGAAATCTGGAGGATTTTTTTTAAAAGTAAAAGTTCATTCAGGTTACAAATTCTTTGGGTTTTTTTTTCCAGTTTTGTTTCCAGCAAGGACTATTTACATTAAATACATACATCTAATGTCCCCCCCCCCCCGAGCAGATGGGTGAATATATTGTGAGATTATTGTAATCAGTCACGTGTTTCTCACGGTTTTCATGAGTCTATATTTAGACAAGACTGATATCTGGTACATGTGAAATACTTTTAGACAGACACAAAAGGTGCTAAAGGTGAAAGGTCTCTGACTGCTTGACCAATCAGATCCTTTGGTCACAATGTATTTACTGTATAATGCTCTTGTTGTATAATGCCCTTGTCCTAAACCCTCATCTATCCTTATTCTAGTGACCCGCTGCTGACCCTTGAACTCCAGGACTTATCTGGGCATGGTAGAGTAGTCGGTAATCATGTGCACCAGGATGGAATTATCCATCTACTTTCTGCTGCTTATCCAGGTTTGTTAAGACCAAGCGTGGGAGACTAAAGTTAACCTGGTAACCCAAACACGCGTCTACCTCACCACAGTCTCAATCTCCTGCAGGGGAATCCCAAAGCGATTTAAAGGAAATGATGATGTCCTCAGGATAAAATTAGCTGTAGGGCTTTTTTCAGACACCTAAACGGGAAACGACCAGTATAAATAACCTGCAAATTAAGCCAAGTTAAGCTAACAGAGTCAATAACAGGAATCAAAGGTTCAGTGTGTGTGATGTAGTAGCATCTAGTGGTGAGGGTGTGGCCAACCAAGATGGCTGCAAAAGATGCACTAAGAGCCAGTATTTGGTGTGTCTGTTTTGGATTTTTTTGGCTAACAGGACATAAACAATGCATTCAGACATAGACAGTAATGGTAAAACATCTTAAATCTGTATGTGACCCACTAAAAAATGTGAATGAAGAGGATGTCCATGTAGAAACATGGGAGTACGACATAATAGACTCCATATAAATGACTCACTCTTAAGGTGACAAAAAGATTCTTATTTTAAGGAGTTTATACATGGAAGAAATCATAATTATCCATATTACATTTCATTTGTGCAGTAAGATCTCCCTAAATCTAAACACACTGGACCTTCAAATAAAGACAGCCTTAATACTTTAAGCACAAAAGACAGTGCTCAAAGTGCTCTTTAAAGACACAGATAATTCACAACTGATTAGCTTTACTGTGCCTTGAGTTAAATACGTAAAATCTTGGCTTGTATCAACATTTTCAACTTGGATGAATTTCTGTTTGCATTACTACACCCATTGCTATTCACAGAAGCTTTATATTCTTAATAAAGGAGTGACATGGCTGAGTTTCTTTTGTTTTAAGAAAATAAAATGTATGGCTTTTTTTTTTTTTTTTTATTAGGATATGTTAGGTTTCATGTCGAAGACGCACCACTATTGTCAAAGGTCGTGAGGAGAGTCAGATGAGGAAAAGGGAGCAAAAAGAGGAGGAAGAGAAGAAGACAGGAGGAAGGGGAGTCCCAGCGGAGATAAATGTAAATGTACAGGAGATACTGGTGTGAAAATGAGAGGGAGCTAGAAAGGGGAGGTGGCAGAAGCAAAGGTAAAGGGGAACGGGCAGAAGTGTCATCCCTCATTCTATGTCTTACATTGAGACTTCCCACCTCTAAATGTATCACAAATTTTAAACAAATTGTTAGAAAATGTTAATATTAGGAGATGGTTCATAGAGGTAAGCAGTAGGTATATAATATTATATTATGGCTGTTTGTAGGAATTTAGTCACCCATACACACTGCACTTTAGTGTTGCAGCCTTTAAGGTGCTCATTTTTAAAGGTACATTCACACATTAGCAATAAATTAATACATGACAAATTTCTTCACCTATACTGCACTTAAGAAATAAGAGAATGTCAATAAAAAGACTGGCATTATCTTTTTTCCAAAATACTGTTTCTTACTTTGCCACTGTATGAACAGGGTTGACCTCTAATGTGAAGTGTGTAAAAAAAAAAAGGCTAAAATGTACGTGTGTCGCTCAAATGTGCAAACGTATCTACATGTGGATGGGTGATCGCAGAAAGAAGTAATCATGAAAATGGAAACTCGGCACGGCAATAATGAGCTGAGCAACAATACCAAGAGAGAGGTGAAGAGATCGGCGAGTGAGAGAACAACGAGACGAGCGACAGAGTGAAAGAGCGAGAAAGGAGAGAGAAGGAATAGGAGGTAGATGAGAGGGACTGTTGTGGACGGTGAGAAAAACAGTTCAGGCAAGGAAGGAGACTGACAGAGAGCGGTGTCAAGATGGGGTTAAGTGGGCCGTGATGTTGCTTTGTGCACAAACACACACACGCCTCATTCCTCTATCACTGCAACATACTGATACACACAGACACACATGTGCACACACAAACACACACGGTGTCTTTCTCCCCCCCTAAGGCCCAGTGTGTCTTCAGGCTCCGTGGCTCTCTGGCGGTGATCCGTCTCCACATTAAGCGAGGCCTCAGATAATTCCTAAGCCTCCTCCATGGCCGATCCAATAAGGGATAAGGCTCTCGGCTGGCCATGATCAACTGACAATCTGTCCTCTCACACGGCTACTTTAGTGGAGGCCAGGATTACCCCAGACATCCTAGACAGGGTACACACAGTTCACAAGTCCTCAGAACTACATGCACACACACACACACACACACACGCACACACACACACGCACACATGTTACAGTCAAAGAGAAAGACACAGATTGAGAAAGACAGGGGTTAAAGTGTACATTTGTGTGTGTTTGTGTGCCACAGTGCGGCACCAGAGAGCAGGGTGCTGCATCTGGGTCATGTATGCATGTTTACTGAACATAAAATTGAGGAAATTTGGAGAAAACACTATAATAAAGTGCCTTGGAAATGGTGGTGCTTTGTTCGGAACAGCAGGTAACACTTTCACTGATTTACTTCTTTATTTTGGAATAAAACCTTCAAATAGACTATATTATCACACAAAACTACAACTACCTGCAACAATATCTACAGTATGTGAGGCTGTTCTGGTGTGTCTGGAAAAATGGACACCGAATGCACTGTAAGGAATTTTGGGTAAAAGAGTTAAACATAGCCTCTACACATATAGAATATTTGAAGCACGTGATCAGTATATTGCACAAATGACAGTATCTGATGCAGGCCTAAATGTTACTTTAAAGAATTTGCTTCCACCTAATCCTATACGCTTTGAGATTAAATTAAAATGAACGGTTAGTGCATGTGAATTAGTTTTACTGTGCAGAAATATCTGCAAAGCAAAGAGTGTAGCTGAAAAGCTGAAAAGTGAGTGCAGATCAGTCCATGTACCTAAAATGTTAATGGTTCAAAACTGTTCAACTGTCAGAATTACAACCAATATTTCAGCTAAAATTGGATTATAAAGCAACAAGGATCTGAATGGCACTAGGGCAGAAAAGGTATTAAGGTATTAAGAGTCATGTATGAATGTGGGAATATTTTTCCAGTGTATTTGTTAGATGTTTATTACTGAAAACCTGGGATGCCACATCTACAGAGATAGAGCACAATTAGTTTGTTTCTGGTGTTCTGGTAATAAAAACAGCCAGGTGATTTGTAACCTGCTTTTAAGAGACTTTGAGTCACTGATAAATCAGATCGAGTCTGTCTTTTTAAGAGCTTGAACTACTGATAGTAGTATGCTAACAATACTGGTAATTACTAAATGATCATTCAGCCTAGCTGGTATGGTAAACACACATGCAGTGAATAGGCAGTTCAGATAGCCTATTCGCCTTTCACCAGAAACGCCAGGCAGTGTGTGATAAGCATCGACATTCTAGCCAACAGAGTCTGCCTTGGAGACACTCCTGATCCCTTTTTCCATTGGAATAGGCTCATTTTAACACTCATACACACACATACACGTGCACTCACACACACGCTTGGAGGACTGTGCAGGGCCTTGATAAGCGTGGCCCTTCTCTCACTCTCTCTCTCTCTCTCTCTCTCTGAGTAAACATCGTTTTGGATTAGGCAGAGTATAATGAGAGCAGGGGGCTATCTGCCCACCACGCCTGCATTGTGGCCCCCCGCTCCTCTCTGAGGGGGCCGGGACCAATCTTTACTCTGCTATTTATCCCCCTCCTCTGATAGCTTACTTATCTTCTGCAAAATGCCAGGGCTGACTGCCTGTCTAACTGCCCCTGTAACTGTCTGCTTGCCTTCTTGTCAGCCTGACAGTCTGGTCCCACACCTGTCTGTCTGTCTGTCTGTCTGTCTATCTCAGTTTCTGCTGTGTAGTTCTCTTATAAAAGCATTAAAACAAATCCAGGATTGTGGCTCTTTTTTTTTTTTTAAATCTCTTTTTTCACCTGTTTGTCTCTCAGCTCATAGTAACATGACTGATGATTTTTTTTTGGTTTCTGGTGCTGCAGCGGAGACTACTGCAGTATGAGGAAATAGTAAACAGTGTTCTACTACATGCAGAGCCATCACGTGTATTTAGAGTTACTGCGCAGTGTTCAGTCAGAAATCATGACTTATAGGTTTGTTCTTGAATGCAGTAAACTTTGAAATGGGCCTTTTCTGTCAGTTAACTGTTTTTTTTTCATGGAAACTATCATGTATATCAGCTGATGGTGAGCTACAGGTCATATAATAGCTAAATGGAGAAGGTTCTTTGGTAGTATAGACCAATAACCATCCCCTTGCATTAATACAGGAGGCCGACACCCTCTATACCTTTAAGACTAGACTTACTGAGGTCTTATTTTTAGCTAAAATTTGATTTTTTTTTTTGGTTCACATTATAATTCCAATGCAACTGGCATCCGACTCGTGTGAACAGTCTATGGAGAACACATGACGTCACATGCAGCACTCTGAGTTTAAGAAGTAAATATACATCTTGCTGGGTCTCGCCTCATCCAGCCAAGTATTGTGACGTCTGTCGCATTTCAGTGACGTGAAAGTCAGATGAAATGTGACATGATAGTTCAGACTGAAGTCACATCGCAAAACATCAGATATGTGTCAGACTTAGGACCACAGATGAAAGTGCCCTGGGTATGATTTGGAAAAAAAAAAAAAAAAAAAAAAAGCATTTGTGCTGCTCATACTGTCATAAAAAGTCATATGAGTAAAAAAAATTGGAGTTGGGCCACTTTTCCCTGCAGTGTGAACGTAGCATTAAAACCTTCCATTTTGTTAAGTGTAAGCTTTGGGCTGACTCCTGAACAACCCCTTAGTTTCAGCTGCATAGTCCGAGGCTGCTGGGGGACAGTGCTCTCCTCCTTCTCCTCACCATTACTTGTCATTAACTTTGCTTCCCTTTCTCATAGTTCATGCTCTTCCTTCTCTGGTTCTGGTTTGTTGCTCCTGATGTGCGATTCTGGACTCCAGCTTGTCCAGTGTTTGCCTGCGTCATCCAGTGTCGTTGGTGTTTGTTGTTCTTTGATTACTCTGTTTTTTTTTTCTCTCATCCATCCACTAACCCTAGCCTGTCGGAGGTAGGAGACATTTGTCCTCCCCCCTGTCGCCTTGGGCTTGTTTCTGGAGGATTTCTTGATCTGAATTTATGAAGTTCCCACAGATAATCATGTATCATGATCAGCGCTACTGAAATAAAACTGAATTGGATTAACCAAGTTATCATTACCAGTTTAATGAAAGATTCTGCTTTTTAGCTCACCGGCCAATAAGCCATGAACTAATTTTGTCGTCATCGTCTTCATTAGCAATTTCTTCAAACACCTTCTCTGATGAAACTACTGGTTGGACTCATTTCAAGTTTTATATGTAGCTTCCTCGGGACAATGTCTACAAAGTTTACTCAGTTTTGAGAAAATTTTTATTTTATTTTTTTTTGACGAATTTCTGAAATATTAAAAAGTGGCCTTTACTTCTAATGGGTCAGAATTTGGTGGCTTATAATATGGAAATGGTTACAGATATCAATATAGTTACTCTTGAACACTGATAGGAAGTCACACATGGACTTTCACTGTGGAGGATAACTCAACTAGTGAAATGAAAGTACCACCCACTTTAATTGGAAGATTGATCTCCTGCATCAAGACCACAGGACAGAACCTGACAACCTCCCACATTCAAGTTGTTAGTGATTCTTGATAGAAAATACTGGTGAGATATAGGGCCATTGGTCCTATTTTTCTTCACAGGTTACGCAGAGGCTGATTATAGAGATAAGTAACTTTTATAATATGGGCTTTAGATGTCTATTTCTTTGTCCATGTCTTTAGAGCATATATTCAACTTTTTAATACAACAAAAATCTATATAAACTGACAAAACTGAGTGATATGTCACATCTCTCCTCTCATAAAAACATGAAAAAGAAGAGAGCATGAAAAACAGATTCCTAAACTGTTTGGTTTCATCACATATGTCCTTAATGGCATAAACATCATAATGAATGAATTAAATGGGTAGATTTAATTTAACCTCTACAGAACTGAATATCTAGGATATGGGAAATGTGGGTTACACTAGGAAAACCAGCCTGGACAAAGAAAGAGTGGTTGAGAAAGAAACTGCGACATGAAATTACAGAGAAGAGGAACGATCGAATGAGTGACGATGATGAGATGGGGGAAAGACAGGATGAGGCAGAAACAAAGAGGGAGTTTGACATGTGGCTAATAGACATATCAGCGCTGAGGTGTGGGGTTTAGCTGGCAGACGAGAGGCTTTGCAGAGCTTCATTCATTGATTAGCATACAGAGAGTGGCATGGGGCCGTGTGACAACCCCAGATTACACTCCACACACACACACACACATACACACACAATGTAGATTGCCACAGATTGCATTTCTCTTCTCTGGAGAAAGGCAAGAATGTCAAATTACAGGGTGTCACCTGCACCAAGCTATCTAGTTTCTTGAATGTTAATATATATAAACAATTAGGACACACAAAAAAAGAGGGAGCGACCGAGCACAGTGGACGTTGTCGACAAATCAAAAGATGGAAAGGCAGAGAAAAAGTAGAAAGAAAAGAGTTTGGACAGTGGATAAGTGCGGTTTTCTAATATTCGTCTATTCTTTTCTATTATAAAAAAAAAAAAAAAAAAACAAGAACATCAGTCATTTTAATCTGAACAGTCCTATTCTTCTCTGTCCCCATCTGCTGCTATGTAAATGTAGTTTAGATGTCACTATCATAAGCCCAACTTACATACAAGACGAAAAAACGCGTATGAACACCCTTTATTAAACAAAGTCAATCTGACAAAGGCTTCACTTCAAAACAAAAGTTCCTAAGATATATGTTAATGGTGATACTGACATTTGGCAAAGTACAATAATTAAAATGTTCACCATATAATTTTGCTACTTTCCTTGCTAAAATGTATTAATTATACCCAAAAGTTCAGCTGAGTGTTAGACAAATATAAATTGTGAAGTGATCACAGAAGGTGTTACAGTTCATAATGAGGAAGGCAGACGCTGGTGGTGAATGGAAAATATGTTTATAGGCTTACTTTGAAATGGACAAACTACATGCAAAGCAAAATGAGCTTGTTATATAGAATTTAGCAAAAAATGATGTGCTCATGACACGTTTTGGTTCCTGAAATGTTCAAAAAAAAAAAAAATGCATCTATGCTGCACATTTGTACAGCATAAGAATGGCTTTCATCCTACAATAATCTTCAAAAATAATTATTAATTCCTTATTTTCCTAATATTTTTTGACAAACTAACTGGAGAGAGGCTTAAAAGCAAAGGAATTAGATGAAAATAAATCTACCCTAAAAAATGCTAAAATATAAACGCAAACCAAGTATACCTTTAGTGTAAGTCTACATATAAGTGGGCAGACAAATAAAGTATGCAATGTCGGCCAAAGAAATATGCCACATATAGTAACACATATTTAGAAATCAGTAAAACTAGCACTGCTGTAATGTGTGGCATTACCGTAAGTGCATGCACAGTAAACTACCACAATTTCAACACATATATTAAGTCACATGCATTTTCCATAATGCTGCAAAATACAATAATTACTGTAAAAATGTTTGGCGGGTAGCGTCACTGTAGATTTTATGGTATTTTGCTTTAAAAATATTAGTGTATGTATAACACCTTCATTGGGAGCGTGTAGATGGACAATTAAGTATTAATTAATTATAATTATATGTGCATTACATAACATCTCAGGAAAACAGCTGAGTTGGACCAAACCATTCTAACAAATTTCTAACTGTGTGGTCTCATCAGCTGAACTAAGACTAGCACGACTAAGTTTTATGTAAAATTACAGGTGAGGTTATCAAAATTCAAGTGGCCACGGAGGTTTCTGAAAGATGCATTCGGGCAGAGTGACAGAGACGGCGAATGGGGGACAAAGGAGAGAGACAGAAACCACACTGACTGTCGGAGCATCCTGCACTCTGCCCAACAACCGCTCTGATGCCTTAAACATGAGACCCAGATTTTCTATCTCAGTGAAGAGGTGCCGAGGGAAGAGGAGGAGAGGAGAGGGAGATAATGTAGAAAAGAAAGGGTTACAGGGAGCAAGTGGAAGTTTTTTGGAGTAAATCAGAGGGGAGCAGTGGTGCTTTTGATACAAACACTGCTGCGAAAGGACACGTTGACACGCTAAGAATATGTTTTTTAAATTACAGTAGTGCATGTTGAACATTAGTGGTCTTGCTTATAAAGCGTCGTCTCTCTTTCACACACTGATGAGCATATTCAAATCCAGACTTAAGACTCACCTTTTCAGGATGGCATTCCCACTGTAAATGTGGCACCTCTTTTGCCATGTACAGCACCTCTTCACTTTTTTTTGCCTTATTATTTATTTCTTTTGTATTCTATGTATTGTCTTTTTAAACTACTACTGTACAGTGTGCTTGGGTGACTTGAAAGGCGCTCATAAATACAAATTATTATTATTATTATTATTATTTCAGGAGGAGTCTGAATTCCATGCCTTGCTCAAGCGCACTATATAGACTGTATTCTTTAAGGAAGGGATGCGTTTCTTATTCACTTCACCATTACTTTAATCAAACTTTTACTAAGATTCTGGAGGTAATTGTATATGGATAAAACTAAAGCTAATATAGTTACAGGACAGAAGAAAACAGACAGCATACAGTATGACTGTAACAGAAAGAGTGTTCGTCTAGTGTTTGTGCACATTTAGATGATTTAGAGTAATACTGTTTGAATTTTTCCCTTCAAAAATGGCAATCAGTGAGGAAAACAAGCAAATAATCACATTGAACAAGTGCAACTTATGCAACTCTGCACATGACAATGACGTTTTGAATCAATCTTGTCTAAGAGTGTAAGTGAGAGGTCTGTTTCACGCTCTAATCAACAACATCAACCTGCCTGTGCTCAGTTTATATTATTTGGAGGGTTGTATCTTCAGTTCAGCTCCTGCTTTACTTGAGAGTGCAGTGCTGATGGCTCATCAGTCACTAGATTCTACCACTTTTTGCAAGTTATCAAGGTGCCGTTATTTTTCTCTGCAACAAAAACGAGTGACATTTATCAACCATTTATGAATTTCACAGAGAAAGTTTGTGTTTAATTCAGTTACTGAATTCATTGCCCTGCCTCGTCAACATTGGCAAATGGAATTATTTTTTTGTATCTTAACCCATAAAGACCCGCAAAGCCGTCGGTGACCAAAAGCATCTACTTATTTCTAATGTTTAATACCTGTAGATGCACTAATCCTATCAATTCATGTAAATAATCGGTGCAAAATACAGTTTGTCATCTTTTCATGGTCATCAGATATGACCCATTTGGATGTTCAGAGGCTCCACAGTGAACGTGGAAACACCGTCATATTCTACAACATTAATTCAATAGATCAATGAGTGGTTTTTGAGGCCTGGTTTTATGTTCAGTTAATGATATATTTTGCTGAAAAAGTCACTTTTTCTTCAGTTTTCTCTGTTTTTATATCATAACCTTTGATTGAGTTTTCATGAACATCTAAATGATCAGTGAATTAAATATAGGGAAAAATCCATTATTTACACTGAATCATGCAAAATACAGAGGATAATATCATTAAAAAATGGTGATAAATTGCTTAAGAAAGGTTAAAAAGAGAGAAAAATCCATTTAGGAGCTGCCATTAAAGTTGCACTTGGTCTTTATGGGTTAAGGATCAAACTGGACTTGTAGCTTTGGTCAGATATTTTGTCCTAACAGTGATTTTGAATGAATGCAATACATGAGTATCAATTAGCTTGGTCGTACATCAAGTCAAATCAAAAATGTTTCAGTAGACATAAGTGCAAGTTTGTGGTGAAGGCAGGGTAGCGCAAATTTACATGAAAGTTAGAGCAACTTAGAAAGACCTTGAAGGTGGATGTGGTGAGCTCAAAGCACGAGTCATTCAGATGGTTGTGGGCACTAGCGATGTTGATGGCTGAGTGGGGCAGTGGCGGCAGGGTGTTAATTTGAGTCGTTCATTTGCAGAAGAAGAGCTCCGGGCTCCCTGTCGCTCTCTGAAATAAACTGTACTGCGACAAACTGGCTAAGAGAGGCCAGCGAGTATGTGCACATGTGATACAGCAGTTCTGTGTGTATTTCAGAGCGAGTTAGTGTCTGTGTATATTTGCATCTGTGTGTGCATATATTTGTGCGTGGCTGCCTGAAGGCTCCCTGTGTGCAGGCGTTTCATTGGAGAGGCAGATGAGCAGGGCAGATATCCTGGGGCTGCCTGGCAGTGGCCAGAGCTTTATCTGAGCTGAAATGATTTTAGCACTCCATTTTAGAGCACTAACCCAGGAGCAATGTCAGCCCCTCCTCCTTTTCCTCCTTCCTATTCCTTCTTCTTTCCTTCATCAGTTTTTTCTCCTTCCTTCTACTTAATCTCATTTGTTTCTTTCTCTAACTACTACGTTGTGGCAAGCTAAAAAGAAAATATCGCAGTGTGAAGAAAGGTCATTTCTAAATATTTTCAGAAGCTTTTAACCCATTTTCAGATGTTTGGTTTGTTGCCCCTACCTTGAATCATTTTGTGGTTTCAATATTGATCACCTTTTAAATTCACTGGCTGTGGCTGAAAACCTAGTGTTAGATCTTTTCAGAAATATAGATGTGTGATCCCAATTTTAAGAAATTTACAGCTTTCTATCCCTGATGAATCATAATCAAGACTTTTGACCTGTATTTACTGTACCTATCAAAAACCAAGAAGTCAAATAAAAGCCATAAAAACAGAAATTGAATTAATAAAAGAGAAATATATAAAGGCTGCATCAAGTCAGTAGAAGAGGTGGGTGACCTCACCTTAAAAAAAAAAAAAAAAAAAGGGGGTGGGTTTGTAAAAGTCTGCTTTTGGGCATAAATACTTCTGTACACATTCAATAAGATAAATTTAAAGAGAGTGGCTGTTAATTAGGCTAATAAATACAAGCTAAACTGATGAGAGGACAGTGTCAAAATTTGGAAGGTTTAGCCAGTTTCTTCAAGAAACCTGGACCTGTGTGTAAGTGAGGGCTTTCAATGTAAATTCTTGGTAGGAGATATAGCTGTTCCAAGTTGAAATGTGCCATTACACGCCGATTAATTAATAAATTCCTATTGAATTGGAGTCTTTCTCAACCTCCATATATCACGTCTCTCTTCCCAAAGACGTACATATTCATTGCTTTCAAAGATCTCATATCTGACATGACAGTCTCCGGTGGAGGGTTGCCGATCTTCAGCAGTCGGAGCCATTATCACACCCGGTCAATGGCTCGGGCCTCATTCTCTATCTCCCCATCACTATCTTCACCATCACAACCACCTGGTCTCCACTCTGTCGTTTTCTCGCCACCTTTTCCTTGGCTGTCTGTGGCCTTTTCCACATGGGGAATTAAGTGGTATTATAAGGAAAGGCTTCTAGCTGAGCTTAACTGCATTACAAGAACAGGTAACATACCCTTAGAGTGTGTGTGAGAAAGAGCAAGAGGACTGGTGGTGGGGAGGTGGAAGGATGTGGAGGTCTTGTGGAAGTGAAAGGAAAAAAAGAGAGAAAAGGGGGGGTCTTAAGTGAATTGTCAACTCAAATGCTCTAATCACAGTGAAAGCTCTGGACAAAGAGCACCCACAGATGCCAGCAGAGCACACCCTAAGGGCAACCAAAGGCCATTTAGCCCTATCTGGCCTCTATCCGCTCTTCTCTTTTCCTCTCCCAGGCTTCTCCAAAATAATACCTTCCACCACACCTGAGAGGGTGAGAGCAAGCCAGGCCAAGAGACAGATGACCTGAGGAGGAAATGAGAAAACAATATGTGATGTCTCCACAGCTGATGAGACACCTCACACACAAAGTGCATACAAATAACCAGGTGCTGAAATGTGTTCAATGTGAACCTGTCCATAGGTACTGTATGCATATGATACAATGAGACTGATCACTGTCAGGTTAGGTTTCAGTGTATTCTTCCATGTGAACTAAAATAAAACATGATTTTACACGCAATATCAACAAACGACGACGACAACAAAGCAGCATCCACACAGATATTTTTGCGTGTTATTTGTGGGAACTTGAAAAACCAATTCATTTCCATATCACTAAGGTAACATGACTACCTTTCTGTGGTATTATTCCATGTCTTCAGGGCCTGTGGCTGCCACTTGTCAAGCTTATTGTTGAATGGCAAAGCTCACACGTGCAAGTATCTCCAAGGAAATAACAACACGTTTCTGTCATAACCACAGAGATCTGCTAGAGCTGGCATTTGAGGGACAGTAGAGGAACCATTACTCTCATCTTTTTTACGATTTATGCATTGTTCAAATGGTTTAAAGAACAACTCATATTATACTACTGCCCAGTCTTAGCGTACAGTATTGACTGCTACACATCTAGATACACAAACTGGACACAATGTTTTGAAAAGTATTCAGTAATTTGTATGAACTATGCAAGAAAACAAGGTTTTTATGAGTGGGTCACTGGTTTGTTTGTATTTACTGCAAGAATATCTGTCATTGAGAACGCGCAGCAAGGTGCTGAACGTAGTGAGCCTAAATGCAAGTTTACCAGGAAAGCTACATCATGAAGGCAAAATTGTCCCTAAACTGATTGCTTAGGAAAAAAGATCAACAGGATGTCTTTAACTTCAGGGAGCATTACAAGCCAATACATGTCAGAGGCTTTTCCATCTTGTTTTTATGTAATTTATCTCAAGTGTGCCTTTTGGAAAATGCTCAGTATTCACAGTCTCACCTGTCATCGCTATGTAGAGGGTGTTAATGGCAGACACCAAGTATGAGGCGTACATAAAGGACAGACACTACAAGAATGGAAAGGACAAGAATTACGCAGAGAAAGGGAGAGACTGAATGCTATGCAGTACAGAGACATCGGTTGCTTTTTAGCAGCTTAAAGGAGTTCCTAACAGAGCCCACACTGGCCTCCATTCTGGCCCACAGCAACTCTGCAGGAACTCCACTTTCCATAAGCCCATAGGCAGATCACTGGCTCCCCAGGGGACAGTCAGCCATGATGGCTCTATTCAGCCATCCTGCTAATGCTATGCTGATTGTCTGTGCACAGCTAGCATGTTGTGTGGCTAAGCATGGGTCATTTCCTCATTTCCCCCCATGTCTCTTTTCAAATGTTCAGGCAGGGAAGGTTTTACTGGGGGGGGAAGGAGCTATGGATGGTGACCAGGGATGGAGGTTATTGCATAGGAGAAGTGAAAAATGGAAACGCATACACTGGACTGTGATTACAATACAGAACATAGAAATCTGCCAAACCCTAAACAAAAACCTCAAAGTTGACTACACCCCCCTCAGAGTGTGCCCATTGTGCAAGGTGACAAAGGAGAGTGACACACATGTTGAAACATAATGGATGTGGCCTCTTGGTGTACTACTTTTTGTACTGCCCAAGACCCCCTTCCCTATCTCTGTGTCTAACTGTGTGTGTGCTTGTGTGCGTGTATGTGTGTGTGTGTGTGTGTGTGTGTGTGTGTGTGTGTGTGTGTGTTTGTGTGTTTTGACTTGGGGCCAAATGTTAACCTCTTCACTGTAAATGTAGCCTGATAAGGCCAGTAAGATAAAACAAAATACTTTCATATTGTCATAGTTATGGTTTTGCACTGTCTTTAGTACAAACAAAAAAACAAACAAACTGAGTTTTCATTCCTTTTCAGTAGTCTGAGTCCAATCCTGTAAGAATTCTATTAGCATTTATATCCTTCTAAAGAGACAAGAATGAAAAAACATTTTGGGGACAGCGGCTAGAGGTCAGTATCTTTTACACTGAGGTTAGTTTAGTCAGTTACTTTTGACTCGATTTTGATGGATTATTATTTTTTGCCTTTACAACTACAGATGCTGTCCTCCAAAAATGAGCAAACTGCATGCTGTATGTACTTCTCAGAAGCACTCCAGTGATTGTAACTGAACATTCAGTAGCTTTTCAAAGTATTTCCAAATGGTCTAGATGGTGTCACCTGACTGAGTTGTGAGGATATCCAGTTGTCTTTGTTTACCTTTAGTAATGTTACCTGGATATTTTATAAATCAATGTGTGCAGATATTTAATTATCTAAAGGTGTTTCATGTATTGCTCCTGCTGTTGACTGTTTGAAAATATCATTACTACATACGTAGAACCCCTTTACACAAAATAGGCATGGCTTAAAGAGTTTGTCTAACCTGCATTCAACTGAACACATGTACAATTTGAATGTGCCATTATCAGTACTTCGCCAAAAGTTAAAGACATCCTTGGAAAGAATATATATTGACAACAACCTTCATGGTAAATTAACCAGCCAAAACAGAGAGGAAAAGTAAAAGAGGAAGACAACTGAAAAAAAATTAGAGAGAGAGGCTGTCAGAAAACAGAAGGTAAAATGTAGAAACGGAGAAGGGTAGAAGAGGTGGGACGACAACAAGAAAAGAATACTTTAACACCTAGTGTGAGTGAGATTGTGTGTATCACTGGTCTGACACTATGCCGTGGCACCTTACAGGGAGCATGGCACTGGAACTGGGCACACAAAGTTGAGATGAATATTTCATTTTGGAGATTGGAATTTATCGAAATGGCTCCCGTGAGGAGTGTGGGCAGGTGTGTTTGTATAGTGGTGTGGATAAATCATTGAGTGGACATTGTGGCTAGTCTTCATGACTTTAAATGTACGAAATACTTGGTTTAAGGGATATGTTTAGAATAAATAGGGTAAAGGTTGAACTCACCGAGAATTGATCTTACAGCCCCTCATAGTCTTTACTGTTAATTCAAGGAAGACGTTATGTCATTCCATTAAGGTGCATGAGAAAAAAAATCCAGTCGCAAACATTTTATTATGAATACTGTTGTCCCACCTGCTACACTTCCTCTTTTTTAAATTCAGCAAATTTCCTTGCTAAATTGTTTTTAACACAACCATGTAAGGGCTCTTGGTTGTTTAGGTTTGTTCTGTGTTTCTGTTTCTCATAAAAATAACCTTGTCAGTCTTTTCTAAGTATGTTGCTGGTGTGCTGATGGTTTTCTTAGTGCAGTTTCTGGAACTGACTTTTAAGGGGGTGCATAATTTCTGAAATTCTGAGCTTTGGAAATATCTGCAAAGATGATACAGCCTGCTCAGTCCCACCTATGAAAAACCAACAAATGCAGTTACTGAATCATGGGTATTGTAGTCCCTATTTCTCAGCTTTTCAGTGGTATCAGATTTGACCCGTTTGGACATTCATAGTCTCTGTAGTGAACATGGAAAAACTGTCATGTTCTGCAACATTGATTCACTAATAAAACTCATGCAGTTTGACAAATGGCTTTGGTTGTAGACACTGTTTTTGCATTCACTTATTGATATTTTAAATGAAAAAGACAACATTTCTTCAGTTTTTTCCTGTCCTGATATAATAACCTTTGAATTAACACAGAACTTTTATGAGCATCTATACGTTTACTACATGAAATACAGGAAAATATTTTTTCATTGAAAAATGCGGAGAATAATATTATAAATGGTAATAAATAACTCAAGAAAGGTTAGATTAAGAGAAAAAATTGGAAGCTGCCATAAAAATAGTTTTAGGTCTTTAAGGGTCAAATGATTTTCCAAAGAAGAGACAATCTAAGACGCTTCTTGAGTGATAAAAGATGGTCCATATGACTCTGTTTGAGAGGTCAACAGACAGATATTTTCTTGGTCTTATAACAAAAGATGACGGGGAAAAAAATGACAATGTCAATGAAATTCCGAATGCTCATCATAGCAGTAGCAATGACTATTGCCACAAACTATGTCCAGCTAACAGAGAGCGGAGATTCAGCATGAAAATTATACATTTGAAACTTTGCAAGCAAAATTAAGCAAAACATGCGCAGCGTGGTTGGCAATAAACTGGTAAGACAGCTGAAAAGTCATCAGTTATTCCGACTTTTTCAGACATAGTAAGAAAATTAAGACGATCTGCACTGCATAATTATATTAGAGGCCCTTTAACATATGGTCTATCGCTTTTGTAATGAAACCTATAATATATATAAATGTAACAGACATGTTTAAGGGGGATGGGATAAACAGATTTAAACTGTGGTGCTAATGATAACACATACATATGTGAACTATTCTTTGTAGTGACTGTGAAGGGTTGAACTGACTTGGACTGTCTGATAAGTGACATCAGTGACAGAAGCAGACAGACAATAGCCAACTGTCAAAGCCTGGAGATGAGTGGGAGGGAGGCAGGACTGTGCACGGATGCATACACACACAAAAACACACACCCAGACAGTTAGACAGTTAGGGTCAGTAATTGAGTGGGAGGGATAAGCTCTCTGTCTTTCTCTCTCTCGCTCTCTCTCTCTCTCTAACACACTCACACACACACTGTGTCACATCAGTCACCCCATCATCACCCAACAAGACCAATTTGTTGCCACGAGCTACCAGCAGGGGCCGGGACAATGTCAGCTGTCAATCAGACAGGGCGAGTTCTGTCATTGGATTGGTGGTCACTAGTGGTTACACACAGTTTGGCTTAGTTAGTGAGACAATCTACCCTTAAGACAGGGACTGACTGACTTTGTTCTGAATTTAAAGGCAGAAAAATACAAGTTCTGTTTGCACATTCATGCAAAGGCATACACACAAACAAACACAGGCACACATGGCCTTGAATAGAAAAGCAATATAAGATAGAGAATAAAAATGCATTGGTGCTTCCCCGTATCAGACAAAACAGAGCGACACTGAGATTAAGCATCATACTGCTGAGAGAGAAGGAGCGGGAGAAACAGAGATGTGAATAGTGAAAGGCAAGATATCATCCATTCATTTTAAACAGGGTCGGATGGTGATTGAGTGAGCATGGCTGTGAATGAATGTGTGCATGTGCATGTGTGTGTCGGTGTGTGTGTCTGCATTCTGGCCCTAGGGTCGTAGCGGACACATTGACACAAAATAAACAGTGCTCAATCTCCTGGCCTGTGATTGCTGCTCCGGTGTCAAGATAAGTCCCAGGCCCCATGGCAGCTAAGACCAGCCACTGGCTCAACAATAGAGGACAAAAAAAAGACAAGACATGAAAACATTTGACTGACTTTTTCACTGTACCTACATTTTCAGACAATCCAATATCAATGCAGGGACTGCCTTAAGACTTTAGACTACATGGTTTTGATCCGTAAAGGAAATCACATGACTCAGTCTTGATAAAGGGCATCAATGCTGGTGATAAGACACATACAAAAAGAAAAGCAAAACAAATGTGACTAAGAAATCTGCATTGTGTTGGTGAAAAAGAGCTCCAGAAGCTGCTTCCGTTTAATTATCTTCTGAAGCCTTCCCACTCATTTCATGACATAGAGTCATACTTTTAGTATTGTTTTAGTATGACTTCATATACTTCATGAAATGTATTATCACAGCAACAGTTGTCTAATCAAAGGTGTTCAGTCCACTTGTCCTTCAGTCAGATTCTCATAAACCTCATTAATTTTCCGACAGTCTATCATTATTTTCTATATTTTCTTTTTAGTTTTCTTTATTTTTTTAAGAATATTTTTTTAATTATTATGTTCTAGTCTAGAACTAGTGGGTGGAGATGGACTCAGAGTAGGAGTGAAGTTCTACAAACTACCCTTAATTTACAATTTTATTCACACGTTTAATCATTTGATCTTTCTGAAAACAGGTTATTTAGGGCGTTCTTGAAGTTCTTTACACATTATCAAAATTAAGATGAATGTCATATATGTCAGAACATATATGAACAATATAGGTTTAGTTTTCTTTTGGTTATGACTGGTTGCATTTCAGATGACGATAAAACTGCTCAAAACAAAACATTATATTACTGACATACAACAGTCATTCTTGCATAATAGTTCAGTCTGGATTGTTGGGCAGTCATTTATACTTGTATGCACATTAATTACCAATTCTGTTGTTTGCTTTAACCATTCTCATACAATAGCAAGAATATTTTAAAACTATTTATTCCTTTTTTCTGGTTGATTTGTTGATTGTGGTTTGTCTGTAAGATAATGACTGAATGCCATGTTGTGTTTTGTGTGAACCCCACAAGGAACAGTCATTACTGACATAAGTAATGAGGATCTGTTTTTAAGCTGCATTTTCAGGTATTCATAACTTCTCAGGATCCATTGAACAACTGACCTAAGCCTCAAATGCTGTCATAGCAGCAGCCGGCAGTAAGTAGGAGGGTGTGATGGCACTGGGAAGCTGTCTGGGTGGACAAAAGCTGATTCTAAAATGTAAAACTGTACAAACCTCAACTGCGTGTCACAGGGTTCTGAGTTCTAAGCTTTGAGCTCCTCTGATGCACTGCCTGTCTCTTCCTCACCTCCTTCCCCCTCAAGTCCACCACCACCACCTTTCACTCTCCGCCCCCCCTCTAGAAATGAATATTTCTCATCACCATATGAATATTGCAGGCGTGACAAGTGCGTGTAAACACACACAGGCCGAGTGCTCAAATCCACTCACTGGGAGCTATTAAGTCGTCAGGCGGCACAGAGAGGCTGACAGAGGAGAGAAACTGCGCGTGTATGTGTGTATGGTAACGGAAGAGAAACGATGTGGTGAGCGGCAGAACGAAGCAGCTGAGACGACGAGAGAGAGAGAGACAGAGAGAGAGAGAGACAGAGAGAGAGTGGACAGGCAGTCAGAAAAAAACAAGGAAAGAAAGAAAGAATTGCTGGCAGACTGCTAATTTTACTTGTCGCAGAAAAAAATACCTAACCGGTGCTCAAACTGTCAACGTCACTGTCACCTCAAAACCCAGGAGAAGTGTGTGTGTCTGTGTGTGTGTTTAGGACAGAGGGGGGGAAGGAGATGTGTGCGTGAACTGAGTGCATTACAGAATGGCGAAGTGTGTGTGTGTGTGTGTGTGTGTGTGTGTGTGTGCAGAATGTGGCTTCTTGTAGTGCAGAATGAGGAGCGCCCTTTTTGAGATATTTTGTGATGCCATCTGTGCGCACACATGCAAATGTGTGTGCACACCTGCAAAACAACTCATAGGGTACTCACCCAACGCCTCATGTCAGATTCAATAAGGTCACACATTCAATACAGAGGGTTTGTGAGAGCAGGGAAAGGAGCAGTTTGCTTCCACTGATCAGATGAAAACCTGCTCTTTCTCCATACTCGTGTCTCTGTCTCACCCTATGTCCTAAATATAATATTGATATATTATACTACAGTGCAACTACAAATATGTTCTTTTGAACTATGTAATTAGAAGAGACAGACTGATTAATCGCCACTGATAGGATGTTTTACACACTGTCGATATCGGCAGAACTTTGACCTGATTTTGGCCAATAGCTAATATTAACAAGAAATACTGACTTTGAGGAAAATAATAGCTCAAAAAAATAAAAGACACAGAAATCATCTAGATTGTTTCAGTTGATTTGATGCTGACTTCCATATGTATTGACTAAAGCTGCAGCAGCTGAAACCAAGAGGAAACAAAAAAAAACAACAGGAAAAAAAAAAGCCAGAATTCACACCTTCTCTCTGGAGCTCTCTCTTCTCAGTTCAAGTTAAAACTAAACATAAATAGACATGACCTCGTGATAGGGGTGTGCGATATGAAGATATTAGATCCTGAAGTATTGGAACGTATCGGCGATCTGACAAAGCAGAGAGATCGTGGAATCGTCTATAATATGATGCAGTCAGATCCATAGAGTATTCAACAGCTCTGGATGTAGTTAGTTATATGCTGACGCACAGACGCATCATGTCGGTTCACGTCCACGTCACGTGAATTTCACATGTGTAGCGGGATTCATGGCTGACAGTGAAACGGACGAGTTGCTTACTAAAACGAACTCCACTTCCATCGCATGGAATTGGTTTGGCTTTTCCCCAAACGACACAGTGCAAACAACAGTAATTTGCAGACACGGTTCGCACGTCGGGTGGCAACACTACGAACCTGTTCAATCACCTGACAACATGATATCATGACTCGCGTAAATATACACGCCACTTTAAATTGGCGTGTTATCTGTAAGGATTATAAGTTTTCCATATGTATGTTCACGCCAACAACTTTAATGCAAGCATTTAGTAAAGGCACTCTTTAAGAGAAGAGTAGCAAACAGCGGAAAGAGGTAACGGAAGCGGTGACTTTTTACCGGCGAAAGATATGCAAATTAGTGTCAAAGATCAATGTAAAGTATCATGATAAAATCGAGATCGTGATTTTATTCAAAAATAATGGTGATATGATATTTTATTGCCCACCCCGACCTGGTGATATTTCATGACACTGTGGAAAAGAGAAGACAGTTTTCCAGACTTGTCGAGCCACAGAGTACAGAGGCATGTCTGACTGGATCTAATCCTCATCATCTGAATGAATATTACAGCTGTCAATCACGCTCACCCCCCCACCCCCCAGAACTACTTTAAAATGCGTGTCATTAGCCAGTGCTTGTAAAAATTCAAGCAAAAAAAAAAAACACACTTGGTTTGCGAAGGCCTTGACTCTGCCTTGTTTATCAGCTTTCAACTTCAGTGCCTCCACAACAGTGATGGCCACAGCATGTCTCCAAGATGACTGTCACAAGATATTATACACATCGCATGTGGGTCTGGACAGACATGAATGTAAACTGTGACTTGACTGGTTCACAGAGGCACATTGATGCTTTGTTGCATTTTTCAGTGAAGGGCATATGCTGTGTGTAACCTTAGCCTGATCTCTGCACAGACTAACATAGGAGATCCAAGGTCATTACTGTACCTTCATTAACAACAAAACACAAAAGGCCTCTCCCTCCAACAGATCATTGAAAAAAACAAGCTGACGGAGAACAAACTACATCGAAATGAACAGAATTTCTAGATATAATAGGTGGTGACTCTGTTTATATTTACAGAGCACAGGCCATAAAAAGTAAAAGTGAGATTTCTAATATATAATATCTTTTTATTTGTTCACTGACATGCACTGAGTGACCACTGACCAGAAAAACCACCGAGTGAAACTCAAATTCTGATGTTAGCTGCTAAGTGGGCCAGGGGTCTATCAGTCAGCGGATCTGTTAGGCTTGTAACCCGCGGCGACAGGTCCTTAACGCGCCACGCGGACAGAGCCGTAACAGATGCCCAGCTAAGTGCCTGATTAAAACTTAATGTGCAGAAGGAGCAGTGTGTGTCTCTTTCTCTGCAAATGTGTGTGTGTGTGTGTGTGTGTTGCACAGCAGTGGAGAGAATATGACATGGGCGCCAGCCCTCCAGCGACAGAGGGGCCACGCCAGCTGCTTCTCTCCCCAGAGACAGAGCCCTGAAGCTGGGCAGCGAGGCAGGGTAGTCATGGGAGGCTCCACAGTGCCATGGCACAGTCACAACAAAGGTGGCATATGCGACGTGACACTCCACTTATCAAATCAGACTTCATTTTCTAATTATCACAGGCTGCCCAAAACCAATGACACATCTAAACAAAAGACAACAGTTTGGGCCTTGAAGACAGCCCCAAAACTACTTTTTTATACACATAAGGCTGGATACGTGAGTCATCATGTGTACAAAACCAACACTCACAGGCAAATAAAAATGCACATGGAAGACATGGTGTCTGAGTTCATCAGTGCTTTTCTTTGTGCCATGTCACCATTTAAACTCCTTATTTACCTGCTCAGATCTGGAACAAGGTAAGACCTACGAAGTGAAATGCTCTGGTTCAGTCCTATAACCTTTCAATTGTTTAAAGAATTCTGGTTTCAAAGGTTTTTCCATTTCACTTTTGGTGGCTATAGCTTTGGCTGACGAGTTGTTTTATTTACCTCATGACTGCAAGTCTGCAGCCCAAGCAAATACCTTCACAAATTTACATACCTTTCATGAATGAAACTCACTGTACCCGTGTTTGTGTGTTCAGGAGGTATGAGTAGCTCCGTGGGTCAACAAGCCAGCAGCCAATAATTTACCCACTGACAGAAAATTTCATCTGCCTATCATCTTCTCCCCCCACCCCCCGTCTCTCTGTCGCTCCCGCCATTCCTCTCTCACTGATTATGCCGTCAATACGGTGCGGATGAGAGGAGCTGACAATTGACCAGCCTGGATCAATATCAGCTAATAAGCATGTCAGCAGAGAGGAGAAAAGAGCAAAGAATCGACTGGGAGAAAGAGAGAGAGAGGATGAGTGAGAAAGTGACAGAGAGAAAAAGCCAGTTTGATTCAATTCAGCTGTTTGGTGTGTGGAGGTGTAAGTGGGATGATTGGCCTGTTATTGCTGGTTTAATGTTAGGCAATCAGAGCCCTAGTGGTCTAGATATCAACAAACATCCATCAAATTGTCCCTTCTTCTTCTTGATACCACCTCCTCTGCCTGGCCCCGCCTGGACTCTGACAAACAATACGACAACAATGAGAGCCGAGCAATGGTGGTGTTTAAAAAACACCCCAGGGAGGTTGAATTGATAGCCTTGCATTCGCTGCACGAGCCAAAAGAAAACACGCTTGTTTGGGGGGTTTTGTTTGTGCTGGGGAGATTTTCACTGATTTTATTTTTTCATTTTCCTTTCTTTCCTACCTCTTGCTGTCTTTCCCCCTGGCAGAGGAGCATGCCGTTGTTGATGGTGATATAATAACACAGTCAGGTGTCTGTGGCCAATTCCCTGTCATTTGGACTTTTGCGTAAATCACCATGTATTTTTCTCTTCTTTTCTTTCTACCTGCTTTCTCTTTTTCACCGCTCAATCTTCTTTTTTTTTCCCAAGGTGTCATTTTCTTTTGCTCAAATTACCTTTTCCGTGGCCCCCCAGACGCCACAATTGCAGGTGTTGTATGGATCCTGATGGAAGCTTTTCTGTGTAAATGCAACACTGCTACTTGCACAGCTAGTCAACAATACTTAGTCTAATACTGCCTATTATAGAGGAGCAGAAAGATAAATGACTGACTCTGAAATGCTGTTTGACTAACTGCCTGATTGACTCACTGAAAGACTGCTAAGTGACAAAAAGATAAATACAACAGATATTTGACTGACTGAATGGTTTGCAAAGTGACTGACTGACTGTTGGTCCGTTTCCGTACATGACAGCTTACACTGAACTGGCTCCGTTTAGTTCATTTCAGTTTAGGTCACTTTTTTTCCCCCTCAAGAAAAGGTGAGTGTTTTACCAATAGACAGATTAAAACAAAACAACACAAAGAAAAACAAAATCAAAGTGCAAATGAAAATAAAAAGGCAAATTAACATTGCTATAAAATATCCTATTCAAGTGTATTAAAACGATGCACATAATATTTTAACATATATTCTGATTTCCTTTATATAAATATTATTCACAAGTGGAGGCATAACAAATGATACATTTGAGAATCACAATGTCATATTTTGTGTTTGTTATTCAATTCTGAAAAGAAATGTATTAATTTTTGATAGTTTTAAAGAAAAGATTCAAAGCAGAAACCTGTGATCACTTCAGAGGGGTGAAGTCCGGCCCCTTCTGGTTATGACGGGACTGCATTGGGACAACACCTGTACGTTGCAGAGGTGATTTCATCATAATTTTCTCTCTCAAATCTGAGGATGTCTCATGTGGGGATTTGACCTCACTCTCAAAGAACAAGGTTAAATATGCAGAAGAAAACAAGAATTTTGGTGTTTGTGACAAGCATCACATGAGGCAAGAGATGCAGATGCACTAGATGTTATTTTATATGTTTACCACAAGCTACAACTTTATTGACTTGTAAATGTAGATTTTAAATAGACAAACATCATATGTGTAAATGTTGGCACAAGTTTGGTCCCATTTGGGCCCACTGGAAAGGGCAGGACTTTGACTCTCTATGCACCGGTGTTGTAAACTGATTTTTTTTAAAAATTGGATTTCAAAAATAGCAATATGTGGCCTTGCTTAGAGTATCACAATACAGTAAATTTGTCCTTGTTAGATATTGTAAGGTCAGACGTTTGTTAATACACCTTACTGGCAAGGAAAGCTGCTACACACAGTGGTTCTGAAAATGTTTTATTTATTCATATTCTGCACTTTTCCAGCCATATACAAAGTCTGAGCAACGACAACAACACAACAGCAACTTCTGTTTGTTGGAGTAAAAGCAGTAAACAACACGATAAGATGGCCATCACCTTCCTGACCTTCCTATTGTATGCGGTCTTCTGTAATGTATGTTAATCGCCATTCACAGCCCCCTGCCTACACATTCAGTCAGTGTCCCTTCTAGGACTCACAACGATGTGTCCCATTCTCACAGAGACGCTGATTGCAGCGTGGATGCAGTGATGAGCGGCGGAACGGAGGGCAGGGACGAAAGAAGTGGAAAAGGAGGAGAGTGGCGTTGTTCTAATTTACATGTTTATAGCTCCTCGGTAGGGAGGGGACAGCACTTGTTTGTGTGTTTTCGATGGACATGTCCAATTATCAACCCTGTTGTTTCCTCAACAACGCTCTCTGACTGCTCAACACGCAGGCACACACAACCAGACACACACATGTTTTGAGCCAGCTGTGTGACCTGGGAGAAAGGGCTGGTTTGTTACTGTGGGCTGCTTAGAAGCACACGGGTCATATGTGGTACAGGAGGTATCGAGTCAGCTGTGTGTCTTAATGACAGCTGTGTGCCTATATGTGTGTGACAGAAACCCGGAAAGAGAACAACCCGTACAGCTGGGTCAGTGCCAACCTGCTCACACACATGTAATAACACACACACACACACACACACACACCCCAAATTGAGTTAACTCATAGCTCAAAAACACCAGACACATTGGATGAGACATAACACATGCCATATGGCAAACATACAAACTCAAGCATACCTAATGTGTTATTTCCATGTTAATGCAATGCTCACTGTCACCATGGCAACAAGAGTGATTGACAGGACAGGAAAGGTTGGCGGGGGCAGAAAAAGAAGAAGGCAAATAAAACGCCAGGACCTAAGAGTTGAGATTTTTATACAAAACACATCTTGTTAACCCCTCTCCCTCTCAAACATACTCATGCAAAGATAAAAATGCAACAATTTATTCCAGTGTTGCCCAAAAAATAATTGAAGAACCAAAACGTGAGCTGCGAGGAGGCCAACCGCACACACTCGTATGCCATCTGATAGTCAGACTCTCATCTCCTTGCTCCTCACACCGCCCTCCCAACGCCAACAAACACACACACAGGGAGAATATTAAAAACAAACAAACAGAGAATTGACTTGCTGAGAAGAATTACAGAGGTGCTGATTACATCTGACCCCTCACCTATGCTGTCAAAAAGCGCTCCTTTCTCCTCTCTGGTTCCATCTTCCATTTACGTGTCAACTCTCATTCCCCCGCCTCTCTGCTACTTGGTTATTCTCTGCTTTTTATCCTGATCAAGATTTTCTCCCATGTTGTTTTTTTCTTTTTCGTTCTTTATTTTTGTCAGAGTAAAGCCTTGTGGTGAATAGTCTTCCCAGTATAGAGGTTGTTAAATATTTATCAGTGTGAAAAGACTGTGACTTTGATATTTACATGTCCAGAACACACAATTCAGTGGGATTTAGGAGGATTTTCATTCTGTTTTCATTCGTGTCTAATCACATGAAAACAGAATACTTTTGTTTTCATTACCTTAGAATGAGTCATTACAGAGGTAGTGGGTGATCTCCACAGAGTCCGCCATGTTGTACTGTTAATTTTTACAGTAGCTATGGTCAGATTCCACTTCTCCTTTTTATTTTATAGCAGATAGCATCCAGTATTAAGGTACATTCCTGTCACCAACTACGTTAATATCCATTAAAGCACAGAATGGACAACTCATTGGCTCTAATGAGGGGCCTTTTACATTTTTGCAGCCACTGTAGGGGAGGGTGAGAAGGGTATTTATTTGGGGTGAATCTCCAAGTTCACTACTAGATGTCACTAAAAGTAAAGTAAAAGTAAAAACATAAGAGTCAGAGCAAACTAAGAGTACCAAACATTTAATCTCTCAAACGTAACAATCCTCCACATTGAATTTGTCTTCTGTTTGGTCAATCATAGCTTTAGATTCTAAAGATGTCACACACTCTGAATGGAAACAATGGATTTCTGCATTAATCTTGATTTATCAAAAAATAATGTTAGATTTACTAATACAGAAAATGTGAAATTAACTCATAAAAAAAACAGAGAAGTGCATGCGTACATACATAAAAAAAAGAAGTGCAGAACCTCAGGAGGTGTTGTGATTCGGGCCAGGCTTCCACTGACTGATGAAGGGGAGTACAACTCAAATTGCCTTTCTGTGTATTTATCAGTTTTCAGCAAATAGAATTGGATGAAAACCAAGAAACTACTTTTTTTATTTGTTGCCTAAGGCTTTTACACACTGAAAGCATGACAAATAGTTCAAAAGAGGGAAATACTCAACAATGACCATTTCACATCATAGGCAGGGAAGAGTCACTAGGCAGCGATAAGAGTTTGCGATACTTGTGACACTTGGTCAATAAAAGATTAAATGGACATAGCTGGAAAATTAATCAAAATGTAAAATCAGCCTGTGTAATGATAGATTTGCAAAAAGCCACAATTTAAAGTTCCAAGTTTAGCTGGATTGTGATATAATTGCAGAAATAAGGAAAATAGCTGTTGTATATTGATATTGTGGATTTAGTGACACTGATCAAAAAGGCATTGTATAAAAACATGAAAATGATTTTGTATTTGTTATGTGTATATGTGTGAATGTGTTTAAGTTGAAAAAACTACATGTTTTAAAATGAGAAATCAATGCATTTGCCTTGATAACTAAGAGACTCAATATTGCAATCACAATATCTCCCACAATATGATAATAAGGTTTTTTTTTTATTATTCTTTTTAAACCAATTCACACAGTCCTAAATGCATATGCAGCCTATTTGTCTCCAATCCTGTGTTTTCTGTTTGTGTCCAGTTAAATGGCCATAAACTGGATCTGGAGTGCAAACTGGATCTACCTCATATTATCTGTAAATTGCAAAAACTCCTCACTCTCTCAATAGCTATGTTTCAAGCAAAACCACTGTGGCTAGAAATGAATCATGTTGTCATGTGAGGTTTGTTTTATGAAAATGAGTGGTTGATGCCTCGCTGCATAATTTTCTGATTTATTGAGAGAGCATTCATGAGCACTTGGAAAGAACTTGGAAAATCTATTATATGTGAATTAATCACACAAAAAAATGACCTTGGCGTGCAAAGACCCAAGTTCATTTTGGTCTCTGATCTACATATATTAAACTATTGTTGCCTGATTAAATGTGTGTATATTTTGTTGTATTTTACAGTATGGTGTGCTATATGTGGGCACGTCAAGCACAAATCTGGGTCACCGACATAAGTCAAATTTGGTTGGAAAACGTATTAATATACAAGTAGTATTACAAATGTGGGCATTCAAGTGGTTCATTATGGAGACAAAATGAAGACATTTTGAGCAAGTTAAAGTAGGTAAAGTATTCTTCAACTAAGCTTAAAACATGGATCTATCAAGTATAAATGTCAGAAAAATGTCATCAATTCAGTTAAAACCAAATGCTTCTTTATACAGGATAATTGTTCTAATTGTTGAAATGCAGTAGTTTTCACAGAGTGATAAAATGGCTGAGCTGAGCCAAGTCAGACCAGACTGTGACCGGGCTAATCTGGGTCACACAAAGGCTAAGTCAGAAAAGGTGGTTTAAGACACTTCTCAGGTGTGTGAACACATTGACCACATGGTGAACCTGCAGGCAAAATGTTCAACTACAGCTCTGGGCAAGGTGTTAATCCAAACTAACATGTTTGTCTTTATTGATCCAAATAGTTCAAATGCGTAGAAAACTTTTTTTTTTTAAATTTGTCCTTAAGTTGATTAATTAGTATGTAATTTGTGACACCACTTAAGACAGGTATGTTCTGGGAAAAAGGCCAAGCTGCTGTGGAACAAATACAATTTTAGACATTACTCGTTGTGACTTAAAAATAAGCAATAAATAACGCCTTCCATAATGTTAGTAATTAATGTAAAAAGAGCTTTCAGAGCACCAGGTCAATCGGCTCTCTATCTGAGACCAGTCTTATCCTTCTCGGAGCTGGTGCTGGACAAACAGAAGAGCTGTCTGATCTGTTAAGGGACTTAGATGAGTAAACCCACTTAGGGTCTCTAGCACACAATTGCCACCAATCAGCCTACCTGGATTATGAACTGACTGCTGCAAGAGGTCAGGAAAAGAAGAAGAGCCCTCTTCACCCTGTGAGGGAATGTTTTGGTTTGGCTATCAGGAGCTAACAAAACAGCCAGATAATACCAATCAGGTACTATCAGGTACTCCTCAGAGCGGTGTTTTTCAACCTAGTATGCCGCGGCACACCAGTGCACCATGACAGATCGCCAGGTGCACCGCTAGAAACTCGCCGACGCAATCCAACAGGTCCAACAAAATCACTCTGCCACGCTGCAACCAAATAGCGTAACCCAAAGACAGGTATGTGTTTCGGTTACACCGCGACCAAATACAACAATACAACTGGGCGCATCTACATTGTCCTTTCAGAGCACATTCACATAAATCCCATCATCACCTTATGATCACTTATGACCCAATGACATATCTCATTAGCTGTAAAATCTTAAATAACTAAACTATTAAAACTAATTAAACAACTGTATTGTTCAACACTGGACCCCACGTGGTCTTTCTGAAAGAGAGAGCTTCTTTATCAATAAACCTAGCCTGAGTAAATAAACATAAACACAGCCGTGCTCCTACTATTTTAACCCATTAAGAACATATATTTAAGATAACAGAGACATACTCTCTCAATATTTCATTTGTTAATTCAATATCAGTGTGGACAGCACCACCCTTGGACAGTATCTCTCTTACGTTTAAAACCTTCTGCCCTGAGTCTTTTCTCAGCCAAAGCTGAGAGTTCACACTAGTAGACCTGATCAGAAGCGTATCACTGGTGCTCAGTTGTCTGAATCCTGTGACCCAGATTGTTGAGCCTGCTATTCCTCGTTCTTTCATCCTCCCCATCTCTCTCAGTCCTTCTCCCCCTCTCTCTGTCTCTGTCTCTCTCTAATGACAGCACTGTGATAGTTAACTGGTGCTGGAGTAGAGCTGTGCTAGTGTGGCAGGGGCTGATTTGGCAGCAGTCACAGCTGAAAGGCTTTTATCCTGCACAGAGATGGACATGCACAAGGACCCCTGAGGGACACACACACACACACACACAAACACGCACACAAACACACACACAAAGTAGTGGCAGTCAAAAGAGGAGTCTTGTCAAGTGTTTGTTGGGTCTGAGGAGGCAGAGAAAAATAAGGGGGGGATATGTGTCAGAGAGAAAAAGAAAGAAACACACCAGGATGATGCTCCTGTATGTTAATATAAGAGATAAACTGATCCTGTTTTTATTACCCAGAGGGCTTTGCGGCTCTCTACAGGTATACTGGTCCGTGTACAGATCAGTGGAGCTCTTCAGACTCCTTCTCTGTTGTATGATACCACATCAGGTCACACAAATGCACCAAATCCGACAAACATTCTTCAGATATTGCTGGTGAGGCATCGGCTACTGCTTAGGACAAAGCCATTTATCTATCACACAATAAGGAAAGTAAAATCAAACAAAACTAGCGCGTTGACCCGTGGGGAACCATAGGTTCTAGATCCTCTGATACAGTTCATTCCTTTACTCTCTTTACTTTCTTGGTAAATTCCACTGGCATTTTCAGTTGAATAACCTCTCAGCTGGCATGTCTGTTTCTGCACATGAAATGTGACACCATGGCAATGTGGCCCTATTGTTTATCTGTTACTAAGTAACCCACTTCAGTGATGATTCGATGATTCTGGGAAAGGCTTGTAAGGCTATTGTATTCCAAAATTACCAATATCTTCCAAAGTATTGGTCCTATCAACTTGCCGTTTTCGCTAGTCTCTTCATTGACCAAACATACATAAGTTTGCTAAACTGCAGCAGTCAGCTCTTTCCAGATTTTGTGTGATGCCTGGGACACACACACACAGAGTCCACTTTACTTTAATAATAAAGATTGCCTTTTTCGTAATCAACAAATCAGTGTAAATTTAGGATTAGATCTGAAGAGTCATAATGGGAACATATCAGTATTGTTGCTGTTCAGTCCACAAATGACAATGGTGTACTCTGATGTGCCTCAGACTCAGAGGGAGATAAACTGAGCAAATCTGGTAAGAAGCCAAGCTTTGATTATGCAACAGTGTTGACACTGAGAGCACAGGCTAAAGAGGGGCAAAACAAAGATGAGACTGTAAAACCGCAAGCCAGCTATCTGGCTATTACTGAGTTCATTCTCATTATTGCTTGTCAGTAGCCTGGGCTTCTCCTTTTAATCCTTGTGTGGACAGTAACTCATGATTATACACATAATGAGAGGAGATATGGATAGTCTGGAAAAGAAGGGCAAAGGGGGCAGAAGAAGATGGACACCAGTGGAAAGGACACAACAGAATAACGAACAGGAATATAGGGCACATGCCTGCACAATGAGAGTCTGTCAATGGGTTCTGAGTAAAAAAATATTTTGTAATCTGTTAGAAAGAATCATGCAATATACATTTCCATCACTGCCAGTCTGGCTAAAAATCAAAAGACAATAAAATGACTGCTCAAGGACAATAGTAAATTACTAATATTTGATAAAATATTGTACTAAACAACAAATTTCATTGGAAGTGGGAATAAAACTTTGCTTTGAATTTAAGAAGAGAGATTTCCAGATATTTTTTAGTGTTTTCGGTCGCTTCGAACACAAAGATGCACAGAGCCACTGCAGGGCATACAAAATATAGCTACGGGGCCTATCCAGTACAGTGTTTCTCCCTCGCTGGTTTGACTATGGCACTTATCTGCCTACTGCAGAGAGAAGAGTGCAGATAGCACACAGATGAGTTCTACTACCAGTGTGTGTCTGCGTGTGCACAGTCACACGTGTGTGTTCATACTGTAAGTGTGTTTCACTCCTGTGCGTGTTTGGAAGTGGACATGCACTTGTTTCTATGCGTGTATCTGCTGCGTGTGCGTGGGTCTATTTGCCATTCAGCATAGTGCGCAGGAGTGTGTTTGTCTCCCTTTACCTCTTCCACTTATCTTGACATGCAAACCCCCTGTGTGAAGGTGTGAGATGTGAGTAGTGGCGTCTGACTGTGAGGAGATTTGAGCTCCAGTAATATTCAGGTTTGGGATCCCTCTCTCTCTGTGGGATTAACCTCAGATGGAAAAGATCTGGCCTGCAGACTTTTGACAAAGCCACAGTTATGCATGATACAAGAGCTCTGCAAATGTATGCCATGTTGAGGCCAGACCTTTCGTAGGTATATCAGAACAGCTGCACATTTTTACTTGATCAGTCCACATGCTGTGTCGGTCTTCTGTGGATCTGTGCGTCCACCTTTACAATTCCTGCTGGTGTGCAGCAGGACTGACGTAACATGTACAATGCACAGTTCATCACAGAGGAGCCGGTGGTAAACACTGTTATGTGAACATAATAATACATACTTCTGCTTAAAACATGCGGATGGCTGATGTAGCTGATAACTTAATGGAAATTTAGTGATAATTCAATGATTTGTGTGTTTCTGTGAATATATGTTAGTTAAGACCACAAGACAAAAGGTTGAATTTAAGCACTTTGGACTCTTCATTTATCATGAGACACATGTAATGATTTCAGTGTTGACGTAATGACCAGCCAAAGTTACAGATAAATGGTCAGCTGACCTGACCTTCACCACAGTGATCTCACTCCACATTTCTCCAGTTACATTCCATTAACAGCTGCAGACCGAGCATGTTTCTGGCTCATTCATTCTACTGAACTTTGCATATTCATTACGTGTTTTCATGGCGGTCTCTTTTTTTGTGTATCTAAGTAAAACTATCGATTACACAATTTTCGCTATTGATGAAGTGTCCATCAAGAGTATGGTGCATGCCACTATTGTTTCTTCACCAAAGCCTACACATTTCCAATTTAACCTACGAACAGATGCTGTAAATGCCAACAATCCATCTTTTCTTTTAACTCTGCCCATTATCTACTATAAGCTTATGCTCACACTTTGCCACTTGTGGTATCTGCCTTACATGTAGAGGTAGCACAGTAGTTTACCACAGTTGATGACAACAGCAAAAGTTGACCAAATACTGTATATACTTCGCAAATCTTTCTAATGGTAGAGATGAACATTCCATACACTATTTTCTGTGGGTTGCTGTATAAACACATAATACGACCTGTTTACAACATTTATTTTAATTTTACGTATTCAACTAACATTTACCTTACATGAATGTATCATTTATTGCAAAAAATAACACAGCAGTATATGCTTTGAAAAATTAGTGAACTACTGTTAAAGATTCAATGTGTAATATTTGGTTGCTTCATGTGGTGACGTTGCAGAATGCAACAAATATTCCTTGCCTCAGTCTTCCCTACAGTAGCCACTAAAACATAAAAAGCATCCATTGAAGCAATGTTTGTTGTGTCATTCTGGGATTTGTTTGCAGGATCCTAACAGTGGTCGACAATCAAACATAGTTGGTCATAGTAATATTTAATGCCACACACTATAAACTGGAAAATATGTCATAAAATAGTATGGTTTCCTACTCACTCCATATATAGTCAAAGTCAATTCTGTTGTAAAACACTTTCAAGTAATGAAAACATAATTCTGAGTAGAATATTTTCTTTCTGGAATTATGTACATGTGACTGTTGCCTCAAAGCAAGTGGTCATTGTAAATGACAAATGGTTCTCAATGGACCTACCTGGTTAAATAAATGTAAATACGCATTTTAGTTCATTTTAATTAAAAAACAAAAAACAAAAAAACAGCAGGGTGAAGTTCCAATAATGTACAGTTAATATAAAATAACCAATCTCACATATTGATTACATTGAGAAACTCTGAAAGTAACAGGAAAAACATTTACTATCTGTACATTTGATATGATCAGATTAGTGTAAGCATCTTATCAGTAATTGTTGGCAGGAAATGACTGAGAACAAGTGAAAAAGAGAAAGAGAAAGAATATGTGACTGACGGAA
>JAPQRQ010000008.1:15934188-15953809 GCA_037367365.1 Apogon talboti
GGAGAGGAGAGGAGAGGAGAGGAGAGGAGAGGAGAGGAGAGGAGAGGAGAGGAGAGGAGAGGAGAGGAGAGGAGTTTAAGTGAGGTGAGGGTGACACCAGACTAACACCAAACACATTAACAAAATAAATGGAGACATATGATCATAAGTAAATATGGCTTAAAGATTAGAAGGCTTTGGCCTCCACCTGTCTCTCTGTCTTTCTCTCTCTCTCTCTCCCTCTCTCTCATTTACACATGCACGCACACAAAAGGACAAGGACAGAGCATTACAATGGGCTACAGAGGGCAGAGGCTGACAAAAGCCATTTCATCATGGGTTAACCTCATTCACACATTAATCTGCCACAATAGCTTCCTAATCACATAATCCGCAGAAATTATACAGACAACACCTTTAAATTATGATTGCACAGCTGGAGGGAGGGAGGATTAGTGAACAAGAATGAGAGGTGATCGTGTACGTACTGTTGGATCTGCGCGTAAATACAAGCACATTGCAACTTTGCACTCAGAAAACTGATGTGTGACTTAGACACATGCTACCTGGTGCACACAAAGAAATGCACAACAGCACATTGGTGTTAAGGTTTGTCTGTATTATTTGTCAAGTGAGCCAAACACTCTACCTTAACAAAAAAAAAAAAAAAGTGTGTTTGTGTGTATTCACGGGTGTTTGTGTAAATTATTATGTCTGAAATGGAAGCGATTCCTCCCACTTGAGAGCACATAACTGCACTAATCATGGCAGTGTTAAAACACTCCACATAATGTATGATCTTGTGTACACACACCTACACACACAAACAAACAGTAGCAGTCTGTTGAACAAATGTACAGGTCTAGGGAATGTTCAACAACTAGAGTGTTTTGTTAGAGAGAAAAGCACTTCTCATTAAGGTCATGTTACAAACAGCAATTGACCTTTGAATATATGCGAATAGATGTATGTGTGTGTCTATATATGTGTATTTACATGTGGATGCTCATGTGACTGCATGGGTAGAAACTAACAAACAATGAGAGTGTGTATCCGGTAACATAGTGCCAAAGACAGCTAAGTTTCTCTCCCTATGCATATCTTAGTGCTCCTGGCTGGTTTTATCCAAACTGTGTGTATGTATGAAACTAGGCTCTTCACTTAGACAAGGTGGGATTAAGAAGAGAGGATAGACTTTCAGAAAGAGAGAGAGAGAGAGAGAGATGCTTCAGAGAGCCCATCACGTATGCATTGAAAATTTCTTCCTCACTGCAATTATTCAAGAGCTGCTGTTTGGCAGAAACGGATGAGCAGCAGGAAGAGAAAAGGGGAGGAAGAGAGGTGAAGTCAGATGGAATAACACAAGGTTAGATGGCGAAAAGCGTGTGTAGGCAAGTGTAGCGTGTAGGTAGATATGAGTAAATGATACAGACATGTTTGTAAGAAAGAGCTGAAGCAGGACAGTCAATGTGTAATGACACAAACGTGAACTTTATTTTGCCTTCGTGAAGCAGAGAGGAGTGGGAGAAGGGGAAAGGCCATCCACTCACCGCAGTCACTGCATAAAGAAAATGTCATTCTGGGTTTTATTCATATTAGTTCACAAAATTAATTCAATGACTCTCTGCCATTTACTATTAAAATAGAGGAGGTCCCAAACGCCGTCATTGTATGTTTCTGCAAACCAGATGTGTGTAATGTCAATGTTTGGAAAGCGAAAACATATTTCATGTCAATACTTTTAACTGCTAAATGGCTTTCAGTGGATGAGGTGGATGCAGACGCACAACAAAAAAGATTCTCACCACGGAGGAGTCGGGCTGAGCAATATGAAAAACAAAGATCAGATATCACATGATTATATTATGAGTTTAGTGGGAAGGCGAATTAGTACACTTAATTTACACTGGAAAAATATAGCTATGATGATGTGATATTTTCCGAGTCTGTTCCTTTACATGTGGAGAACATTATCTGTGGCCCAGTGTAAAATGATATGTATTCTACTTTTATCAAAAAAATAGCTGCTCCTGTGATTTTGATATTGCACTATTATGATTTTCGTAATATTTCAGCTCTGTCAGAAAGTAGAGGATTGTGACTTTGGCAAAATTGACAAAAATGCTCTGTTAGGGTTAGGGAAATATCAGGGTTAGATTGAAGTATTTATATACTGAGTAATTTTTAATCACATTTTGCAGACTTTTGTCCATGTTTTCCTAATTATTTAGATAGTTTTTCTCTTTTTCCAAAGGCCGTCAATGCCTCAACCTAACCATTAAAATCACTAAATTACATATGAATCTAAGAGACAGTTGAAGAATTTAAAGACTCTAACGTAGACATATATGTTATAGGTGTTAATGTGAAACGTATTTGTACTCACAGAACCCTGAATATTCCTAGTCTGTAGAAACATACAATAGCAATATCCAATTCTGGTTTGGAAAACAAACAAATGAAGAATAATCCTCATTCTTTCAGATCCTATGTGCATCTCTGAACCCGATTTGTAACAAAGCAAGACCACAAAGGCTTTATTTACCTGGATTTGGTTTTGATACAAACATGCTCTTGCTGTTTGTAGGCTTGTAACGTTACAGTTCTCAGCCAGTGTTGTCCTCTGCAACTGCACACCGTGTCACAATGGTTTGTACGGCTTTGTATTTCATATTGTTAAAGCCAGAAGCATCACGCATTGTGATGTGGCGAGAGGGAAGATTGTGCGCTGTGCATGCTTGTCGTGGGGTGCACATGTCAGAGGTGGAAAGCACAAAGCTTGTGGAACAACACCCAACACCCCCACTGCCACAAGCGTTATTAAATCTTAACATCTTCTTGAATCAGTGCTGCGGGTCACTTGAACATCAAAAAGCAAAATCAAAAAGCGAAAATAAAGACATGCACGTGAGGACAAATAAGATCTCATTCCTAACATTTCATTGTGTCTTTTCTACTTCATTTCTAACTTTTCAGCTTTTCAGGTGAGCTTAAAGGGAATCTGTTCAGAGGAGCACACACACACACACACACACACACACCTTCAAAGTACATAAAACACATATAAAAGCGCCACACACAGCTGCACAAACATCTATCACCTCGGCATAAGCAGTAAAAGGGATCCCTTGCTAGCTAATCAGATTGTTCTTGCTGCAGGCTTGCCTCTAAACATATAGAGCCTACACCCGCCTGATGCTAAAAGCCTGACTTAGTCCTGTTGAATATTGCATGGCGCTAATGTTTCACAGCCTGGCACAGATTGGCAACCGCAGTCTCTAGGGTGAAGCGCGGGTGTATGGGTGGGAGCAGGGTTGAGAGTTCGGAGAAAAAGGGAGGCTATAGTTGTCTCTTTTCCAGTCTTGATGCCTTAATATGTTTGTGTGTTTTTTTTTTTTTTTGTTATTGTTCCTGTACTTGCCTTCTTTCCAGATGTTCAAAGCAAGGACTGACATCCAAATTAAAAGCACAGAAATAAAGACAAGTTTTAGGACTATTTCAAGTAACTATCAAAGAAACTGAGTCTTTCTTATTACCCAAAATGGCTTTTTAATGTTAAGGTTATAGCAAAAGAATGTAAACAACTTATGGATTAGTTCAATAATATAAACATGAACAACTTCTATATTTTTTTTTAAAATAAATCAGTTAAACTATTTAGCTTCAGACTCATAGATAAATAAACAGTAAAATCGCTCAATCGTGGAATCCAAATGACATTAGACCGTAACCACAACATGATTTATCATTCACTGCATTCAGTGGCTTTGCAAAGAGCAAACAAATACTTAGTTTATTTGCTTTACACGTTCTTCAGTAGGATTCGTTTTACCTTTTTCTCATAAGTTACTCTAAGTGACGACTTCCCTCCTGCTCAACATTCCGATGTAAATTTTCCTTGGTGGGTGTCTGCCTCTATCATGTTCAGTCTCTGTAAATCTGTTTTCCAACTCGACTTTGGCTCTTTATCTCTCTCGCCCTCTTTCTCCCTTTCTGACATGTCCTGTTAGCATTAGTGAGGCGGCTAGCTGGAAAACCATCTGTTTCATGTACCTCTTTAGCCCATTATGTGGTTGTCTGACTAGAGCACTCACAAGTGTGCGTGTATGTACTGTATGTATGTGTGTCTGAGTGAGTGTGTGTGGATTTATTTGTATCCTAATGTGGAAGAATTGTGGAATTTAATGATCATTGTGAGGATAACTTTGCTGCTCCTCACAACTTTAAATGTCTTCTTGAGGGTTAAGACTGGGTTTTTGGGGTGTAAGGTTAGAATCAGGGTAAGTATAGGGTTAGTGTTATGATAAGGGGCTATGGAATGCACCATGTCATGATGTCCTCGCATAGAAAGAAAGATTTGGTTGTTTGTGTGTGTGTCCAAGCAATAAAAGATTCTGTATCCAAGCTTCAGAAGACAACTGTACAGTGTTATAGAAGGATCTGCTGAAGAATTCAGTAAGAGTCTATCTACAGAGTGCATGCATGTGTGTTTGTGTGTAGCCTATATCAGACAAAAAGGTTTGTCTCTGAATAATGGGACAGCGGGATCTTGACAATGTTGATTTGGAAGCCCCAAAGGGTGCCTGCATCAAACACCCGTGCACACACTGGGGGGGAGGCCCTCATCAGAGGAAGGTATGTTGTTTTACCAACACAAATCACATCAAGTGATTAGACACACCACAGTCACCGTGGAGACAGGTGGGAATGGCAACAGATGATGAAACGGGGCCTCTATCAGGAAATCACACAACATACACAATCACACATGCAAGAATGCAAGCACACAAGCTCTCAATCAAGCACAACACACTCCCTTTCACAGTCACACACACGGGGATGCCATCAGGAAATCAGCGGCCAATCAGAATAATTTAAGTAGGATGATGACAGGTCTGTCCGTGGAACAATCTGCAACCGCTGTCAGCAAAAGAGAGCATCCTCATCACCATACACACACACACACACACACACACACTTTACCCCTGCACTGTGAGTACAACATAAAATTATGTGTGCATATTCACTAGCATCGCCGCTGCCTGGTTCAGGTATGTGCCCATGACTGTGGATTTGTGTGTTAAGAAGCGAACATGTGGCTGACCACTCAAGTGTGTTCATGCGCTTGTGTATGTAATTTTAGCGTGTGTAGGTGTGCAAGTGAGTCACCTCTTGTCCGTTCCTCACACTGAATACCAATCCAATGTTGTGTCAGTCAAACTGGCAGCGTTAGTCTCCCTGGCAATTTCCATGAGATTCGATTTAGAGGGCTAATGTATAATAGGCCCTCGAAGGGAGGTGGGAGAGTATTAATTGAGATGGACTGAGCGACAGAGAGCGAGAAAGGGACAGAGAGAGACAGAAAGTGGTGTTACTCTAAGCCGAGAGTGGACTCTAGTGGATACTTCCACTCTCACACACTCACAAAAACACACACGCACACACACATCCTCTTCATAGTGAAACAGAAAGGAAAACAGCCCTTCAGATCCATGCAGTTGTCTTGTGGAGATTACTCAGACTTTTTTGTACTTGTGGTTTTTTTTTGTTGTTACTTGTTTCACATGAGAGGGAATAAAGGACAATTTTCCTTGTAAATATGATTCTGAGCGGAAAAGGTAATTAATCTGAATATTCCCACTGTTTTTTGTTTTTGTTTTTTTTTTTTACAATTTTTCCTTTAAATGTTTAATGTGTGAAGATTTGTTGAATGTGTTGCGATACTGGGATTATTCTGCAATTATTTGGCAGAAGAAGAAGCCTAAGTATTAAAATGAAGACACAAAATTCATAAACAGGCCACAGTGCTTTTTTTCAGAACTAATGATATGTTTAATATCATTATTATTAAGAAATAATTTAAACAACTATTAAAACAAAAGCAGTTGGAACACATTTGTTACACTCTATCGATCTCTGCAGGACAACACCCACCCCCACCCCTGTCCCTGTCCCCTCCCCTTTGCTGCACATAAAGGTCAGAGTGCAGGGTCACAAAGCAGTAACGCCACACCTGGCAGCAGGGATTCAGCATCCTGGTCCTGGACAAAGCAGATGAGGATAATCGTGATCATTACAAGACACTCCTCCTATTTAACCTCCACAAAGCATACAAGCCAAACACAAAAGGAAACATACAAGGTGCATGGAAGAATTCACGGGGGTCACAGTCGTGTGTAAATTCTGTATTGCGTTATGGCACTAAAGTCAAATGAATGAATCTTTATTCTGATGCATCACCATTTATGACCACTTTCAAGTCCATGAGAATAAAATGCATTTAAAGATACACATCTATTGAGTGTTAGAAAAAATAAACTTTTTTTGGAAATCCATTTCTGTGGGGCAAAAGCAGAACTTTTATTTAAAGCTCCAAACTAAGATTTGCTTATTTTCTCTGTCCTTGAAGAAGAAGTCAATGGAATGTCCTTGGATTTTGGATTTGGATTGTTGGTTAAAAAAAAACAAAACATAAAAAAAGCATTACCAAAAATGCCACTTTAGGCTCCAGGTTTAATTCAGTTCTTTAATAAACAGCTTAATAAAAATAAATAAATAAATAATAATAACAATAACCATGACTTGCAGACCTACATGATTTTCCAAGTTGTAAGAACAAACTCAGAGTAACTGCTCTGATTATTATTAGACAAAAGCTTTTGGAAACTCTTGCTTTCCGTGCTCACACACATAGTGTCGCTGGCATTTTTGTGATGCTTTACAGTGTGTGTGCGTGAGTATGGGTGTGTGCTTGTGCCTGTTGAGCCGAGTCTCCCTACGACCACTTTAATGCACTAAGATGTTGTCAAGCAGGAATGTTATTGATGTTTCTACGGCAACCTAGGGGCTTGAGCGGAGGATTATGTTGGGAGAGAGAAGGAAAAAAGAGAGCGAGGAAGAGCAGGGAAAACACAAAACACACCGCAGATGGAAGTGAGCGGAAGGAAGGAGGATGGGGTATTTCTTCACCTCTAATATCTCTCTTTCTAGCAAATAAAAGGGCAGTGAATATCAGAGAGACGAATGGCATGTGGATGGTAGTTGGATAAGGATGCAAGGCAGACAGAACCTCTGGTGAAGGCAAAAAGTCAACAACATTTTATTAAGATTCTGAAAATGTAAAGAATTAATCGTCATTTTATCTAAGTCAGAAGAAACAATCCGTTGAAGGTAGACAGATGTCAACCCTGTGTTCTCTGAAATGATTTTGTCTATGAATTGGAATTACAAAAATAAAAAGCTTAATGTTAACACGTTCACCCCGAGCAAAAACTGACCTTGAAACAAACTAAGCATTTGTCGGTGTTTTGCTGTAAATGTCATGGAAAGATAATACGGGTGAAATATGAGGCGCCGTGTACTTCTGCCACAATGCAAAATTGTTGAAACATTGTGGAAGGTGCACAAGCATGAATGTTCTGAAGGTGAATCTGGAGGAAAAGGTGGAATAGAAGTGAACAATGAGAATGTGAAGAAAAAGAGGGAGAGAATTAAGTCCCATTCAGAGCATCATTTAGAATCCAGCTGGCACATAATAATGTTCTTCACCATGCATACCCTTTTAATTTTCTTTCTCTCCTTCACACACACACAGACTTTTCCATGCACACGTATCCTCTCTCCCTCTCTGCCTTGTTGTTTCCATGCCTGTCCCACATCAATCAAATCTACTCCCAAAATGATCATCTGTTTAAGGCAGATTATCTTAGGGAAAGCCATCTATCGAATTACAATAGCACTACTTTATCCACCTAGCCAGACATCATCCCAGGAGTGTGTGTGTGTTTCTGTGCGCGTCAGTGTCTGTGTGTACAGCCACAGAACAATGTCCAGTGCATTTGTTTTTGCATGCCAAAGCGCATGTGTACGCGTACAGCCCTCTCACTCTCCTAAAGCATTTCCACCAACACTTAGGTGCTGTTTGTTTTAAAGCGTGCATTTACATAATTGTATGGTATCGTTGGACTCTGGGTTAGGTTCATTCACTTTTCAAATCAACAAATATGTATTTTTTTTCCTCTTAAATCCCTCTGAAACCAGATACGCCAATGGAGCTCTGTGGTATATAAGCAGAGGGATTCCCACGAGGCACTTCTGTTGAATACAAGGCTAAATCATGTATAATTATATTAATAAAGCCTATATTTCCCAGTTAAAAAGTGTGTGCTTGACGGCATCTGCAAATACACTGCATGCAATGTTTGTTAAAACCTTATTATTAGGTATATAAATAAGACTTTTACTTAGGTCATTATGGTACAAAGTGAAGAAGAACATCTTAATGACTTCTAACACAAATATGCAATTAGTTTTTAGGTTCAATAATTGTATTATTATGACAATAATGTTCAATTTGATCATTATGTTGACTATGTAACTATTATTTTCTGAGACTAACAGTGGTTTCAGTCATAACCTCAGAGTCGTATTTTATTTTCCTTAACACAAAGACTGTATTAAAACATGATTGTTTAATTATAAACGGTAAATACGTCATTAATCATAACAGATCGGTCATCATGATGCTCATATGGACAACTCTGGAAATAATTATTTAATTTCAGTGACAATCAGTAAACAACACACATCTTTAGCAGAAGAAAACTCCACCGCAGCTTATCCTCAGTCTTCAAAAATAAAAGCAATTTCTTTTCTAAGTCACTTTTGACAAAACATCCTTAGAGTTAGGCCTAAAGCTAATCCAGCCCAAAAAACAAGACGCGTAAACCCAGATTAGTGGAAGTGAGACATGAAGACAGGAGGCTTTTTTCAGACTTTAGTTTTAACAAACATGCCCCTTAATTCCAGAGACAGAAAGTTACCCTGACTAGCAATTAAAAAAATTTTAACTGCTGTTGCCAACACCACTTAATGAAAAAGCAGGGTAGAAGGAGTGCAGAGTGACTGGAACGGGGCTGAATTTTACTGAGTGTGTGCGTCTGTGTGTGCGCTCCTCAGCCAAGGGGCCTAGTGCTGCAGGCACTCTCAGTGAACAATCAAAACAGCTCAATTTAGCCTTTATCTGCAGCTCAAGCATGCATACACACATACGTACACACACACAGAGCCACACGGGGCTAAGACAAAGGGACAGTGAAGTGTCGAAGGGAAGAAGAAAGGGAAAGAGGAAGGGGACATGAGCGGCGCGCTACAGTGATGATGCCAGCAATTTGGAAGGTCAGGTGAACTTGGAATTCGATGCACACACTGCACCTGATCAATATCTTCCCCCTCGCTCTCTTTTTCTTTCCCCCGTCCTCCTATTCCCCCTCTCACCCAGGAACACTAAGACCTGCCAGTATTGACTGGTACCGACCACAAGGCGATCCATAACAACTGGTCAATCAATTAAGAGCATGTATAAGAGCCCACATCAAGGCAAATATGTAGAGAATGACAATGTGCAATCAACTGTTCTTCTACACCGCTCTTTTTTAAGTCACTGCTGAGAAAGGGGCTGAAAACACCAACTAGAACATATCAGAAAATGGACTAAACAGTGAAATCTGGACAACGAAAACAATAACAAAAAACAACCTACGCTCCTTTACGGTTTTAGAATCATATGACTTGATCATTTCTTCCTATTGACATTACTGATTACACTCAAACAGAAAAGTACACTATTCTCTGGGAGCTGCAGTGTTTGCTATGGGGCTTCCTCATTTATAGCAGAGCTCTCAAACTGCAGCCACTGCTCCCACCTTCAGGCCAACGGTGGTACTGCAGGTCAGGACAGCAGCACTGAGGCCCTGAAAGAACTTTTCTTAAAAAGTGCTCTCGTTTGTTTTTATGTTGCATGAACAAGCAATTAACTTCAAAACAATCAACACAAAGGGGAAAAAAAAGTTTTTGTGTCATCTCTAATTTTCAAGACTTTATACCAGAATTTGTTTTTCTTCATGACCTTATGACCTCACACAGAACAAATGTATAGTCTTATATTCTTCAATTTAGAGTCCGCTTCTGATTTAATTCTTAGGGTTTCATATGTCTTCGAATATTGATTTACAACACAATGATCCCAGTTCGCAAAAGTAGGAAGCTGGAGGAAGAGACAGACGTGATACATGATCAAACTGAAAAAGAAAACACAATGAGACTGACTGGCAGACAGATAGAAAGTCAAAGGAATTGAAACTGGGAAAACATGGGAACGCAGACAGGCAGATATGTACAATGCTAAAAATTATGTCAATAAAGTCTGTTTATTGACAGTCTGAGGCTAACAATAGTGTTGTTGTGTGTGTTTGTGTCTGTGTATGTATGTGTCCGTGGCTCTGGTCAGATTTGTTATGTCCACAGTTGCACTTCTGGAGGCTCCTTGCCTGTTCCTGAGTGATTGTCCTGAGCAGGAACTGATGTCACCTGTTTGTCCTTGTCCTCTCCTGAGACAGGAAGTGGACTAGAGAGGAATATGAACCCGTCTATCTGACTTGACATTCATCTGTTTCTGGGCATCTGACACAGCCGAGGAGATAAACCACAGAAGTTAATAGTAATGAGTGCTCCTGAGTCAAATAGATGAAACATACAGGAAAATACTCAAGTGATTTTAAATATGTGTAATCCCACGACAATCCAGTTATATGCACTTGAATGTGGAGGCATGTCTGATGCTGAAATACAGCTTGAGGTAAAGCTATATAATGACAAAACAGTTAAACTCGAATGAATATGAAGAATGGGAGAAGCAAAAGAGACTGTCGCAAATAATCAATAGTCAATTTAAAAAAAAAAAAAAAAAAAAAACAACATCTGTCGGAAAAAACACCAGAGACACTGTGATACAAACATAAACCCCTTTATTACCTACAGGGATACCATTACCAACATGTCTTAACTACAGAGTCTTCATCACGGCCCTGAAGGAGCCACTACAGATACAGTATATACTATACTATTTTACTATACATATTCCACCACTGTCCTTGTTAAACACCTGATTCCTCTACACACATCTCATGTTTTTGACCCAGTGAAGCACCCACTACTATTGTCAGTGTAATGTAATGAATTTGTTCTGATCAAACAGTATTTATGACGAGTGGATACGAGACCAGGACCTATGAGATGTTCTGGTGGTGAGTTCAAATCTCAGCTGTTAGAATTAATACTAAAAACAGCAGTTGAAGAAGGAAGACACACAAAAGCAAAAATCAAACTAAAACACTTTGAGTAACTTTGTTGGGAGCAAAGCTGTGCAGTGTGTTCATGAGTGATGTATAAGTTTTGGATCTCCCATTTTTCAATTTTCACCTCTTATGTAAATACCGCTGCATTGTTCACAGCTGTTTCATTCTTCTGAAACCACTGGGAATTTCTCCATCCCATTCTAAGCGCCACAGGGCTCTTAATTTCATGACGGCTTGTTTCTTTTTTAACAGAATTATACGAGAATGTTAATAATGCATCGAGCACCATAGATACTGAGCAAAAAATAATTTTTCACATCTGTGGGACCCACTCTGTGCCTCTGCCCTCTTGTATCTGTGTGTATGTGTTTGTGCTAGGCTCACCTACTCCTCTCAACAAATGACAGCGCTGTGGCTAACGAGCACTCCTGCCCATTTTGACTGGGCAACAAGGGCTTAATGACAAGTCACATAACAATGGAGAGGAGAGGGGAGTACAGTAGAGCGCTCCAGCCAAACTATCAGTCTGTCAAACAATGGCTTGTCAGCCCCGATCTTCTCTCGTCTCTCTCATTGTGAGACAAATAAACACATACAACACACACCTACAACGCAGGCACACAGAAAAACAAAAAAATACTTATAAAGCATAATAATTAACACATAAACACAAAAATTACACTGTGCTGTATGCGAAAAAGTACACACAGTGATGCACACGACAAAGTGCAAACTTTCTGTCTTACACACATGTACACACAAACACAAACACGCATACAAACAGACAGTATAACTGGCTGTACAAGCAGGGTTTGATGACAGCCCCCTAACAATAGGGAGCAGAGCAGCCTAGCTATCTGCCTGTCACACAATGAAGGGGGTACTGTTGAAGAGGTTGTCACCACCAATACATGTAAACACACACGCAAACGCACAAACACACTGGGGGAAAAAAAAAATAAAAAAATAAAAAAAAAGATCACCAAAATAAAAACATGAGCTGCCGAGTGTGTGCACGTGTGCATGCCAGTGGGCAAAACACACACACACACACATACACAGACACATACACACATAAATGGGGTAATTCAGAGCGCTGCCATTTATGTGAAGAGCGCTCAGTTTTCCAGACTGTGAGTGGAAGTGAATTTGCTTTTTCTGTTGAGTGCAAGTCAGGTTGGATTAAACAACACTTGGCCAGTGCTGATGGGTTATCACTGTGCATCTCTGTGTACATTTGTGTGTATGCTTGTATTGTGATGATGCCCGCAGGCGCCTGGATTTGATGCAGGCAAATCTGTAGACAGCCCCCTTCTCCTGTCAGGACCCATCTCACTCTGTTTTCACTCTTCTTTCTCAAGGTGTCCTTTCTCTGTTGTATTGCTCATCATGTTTCACTTTTGTTTTTGTTCCTCTATAGCTCGCCCCTCGCCTCCCATTCCCATCTCTTCTCTGCTATTACTTTTGCGTCCTGTCCACACTGGGGCTTAATGAAGCATTTTACATTTTTATGTTATTTTAAACAGATAAAGAAAGAGACTGAAACAAAGCCAGACTGCATTCCACACTGAGCACGGACACCAGGCTTATATATACACATATACTATACATACTTCAACATCTCAGCTTTCCCAGTGTCACAAATCTCCATTCACCAGTAATAATTCTTTATATCTTTACACACAGATATACTCCAAACCCTTCAAAACAAATACCTCTAAGAGCATTACTATACAATTTCCCTTTATGTTATTATAATATGGGACTGTTTAGTCTGAGCTCTAGGGATATCTTTTGTTGTGCTAAGCCAGAAAAACCAGTGGTGGGTTGTAATTAACTGGTCTAATGAGAATTTTACAGGAGACGTTTCAACACTGGGACAGAATAGTTCTCATTTTTCTACTGCTTCAGCAGAATTAGAGAAAACAAAGTGATATCACAAGTATAACTAAAATTGCTGGTGTACAACATCTTTGTTATGGAAGATCTAATACTATAAAAACTTTTTTTAAATATATGCATTTTAGGTAAAGTACAATAACACTGATGTTGACATTGAAGTTCAGGGATTGCACTTTCACTCAAAGGCATTTGTTCAACTGCAACAAACGCTACTATGCTGTAAACACACACTAAGGCATACAAGTACAATGACTTGGAAGGGTGACATAAGGTTTATTTTACTTTTTAAGGTTTGATATCATTAGCTGGTGCCGAGAATGGGCCAACATAATCACCAACGTCATCTGTCAAAGTAATTTAGCATTAGTTGCAAAATAAACTACTGATCACCCAATATAATACATTTAACACAATAACACTACATACAGTACATCAGTTTCATGTACATCACTGAAATGTGATTCCTGTAGGTTTAAATACCTCAGCCTTAGAGGGGTATAGTAACACTTAGCTGTTCTGGCCATGGATCCTCTTAGGAGGATGACCATTAGACTACTAGCTCTGCACAACCTTTCATATTGTGCATGACTCATGTTACTCCATGTTCTGTATGATCTCCTCTGATTCTCTCAACTTTCTCTCTCTAACACACCGCAACTTATCTGTTGTTGGGCTAATTCACCTAAAAAGGTGCTGAGCTTGACATTCAGTGAGTAATATAGTGAGAGTGTGCTCAACTGGATGGATTTTAGGGGGGTTGTAAATCTTTGCAGAGGAAAAGAAAAAGAAGAAAAGGACCAAAGAGCCACAATAAAGCAGAAAAGAGTAGCACTAATGGTATCTGAATTGTAGTTCAATGGATACCAAAGTAAAAGACCAGAACATAGCACTTGATCCTGCAGCACTCTGGTGATTTTAGCCAAGTGCACATTGATGACCTAATGCCCCTGCTGCTGGAAAGGAAAAAAAGAAACGACTATGTGGGCTGAAATCATGAAATACTACAGGCGAATGTACTGTAGCCAATGACACATTACATTAGGCAAAAGTTATGAGTCAATTTTTGTGTCCATCTTGAAGTAAAAACAGACAGAGCACAAAAAAAGAGGCCAAAAGCAAAATAAGTTAAACAAAGCCCAAAGAAATTAAATTTCCCATTCTGCAACCTTAAAACTGCAGCGCTTGATAGTTTTTGAAGAATCACTGGTAAAAGATTCCATAATTACCTTTCTATATCGCAATTCAAGTGGTTCAAGAGAACACAAGGCTTTTGCATCTACTATTTGCCCGTGTGACTAAAAACAATCTACCATATGAAGTAGATTTGATCCATCCACAAGCATTTCTCAGACAGGTAGAAGAGTGAAATTTGTGACTGACAGCTGTCATTACCAATCCTTGACCACATGTATGAGTCCAATGCCCCACGTCTCAGAAGCCTGAAAAAGTGGCTTCACTTTTCCATAACAGTATGAAATGCATTATTGTATTTTGATTTGGACTGAGAGGAGATGGTTCCACAAGGAAGTGATGTACTTTAGCTCATTTTGGCTGCTGCAGCTTTAACCCTACATTTAATACAGTAATATATTACATTATATTACTTTAGTGCCAAAACCGAAGCCCTCCCCCCCTCCCCAGAATCCAGAAAAGGACTCAAGTCTTTCCTGTTTAGAAAGGCTTTCCACGGCCCAACATGATGCTTTTTTTTAATCAGTTGTTTTACATTTAGTATGTTATTCTAAAACTTTAATTTTCACTGTGCCACTTTGAGATTTTTTTGAAAGAAAAGTGCTTTATGAATGTAATTTGTTATCATTATTATCATTATTATTATTAATATCATTATTATCAATAACATATGAAACTGCAATCGTTTTCCAGACAACACAAAATACTTAATCATCTTTTTCGCTGCACTGATCCAAAATATTCAGGCAGACAATGTGAAAGAATGGTGGTAAATTATTATATTGAATCCAAAGACATTTGTGCAATGGGTTTAAATCATCAGTGTATCTATGTCTGTACTCTCTTTTCTGTGCTGACACTGTGTGTTTGCCTGTCGGCTGTAAGTTCTATTTTTTATGCGTTTGCTGTAAGTGTGTGTGTGTGTGTGTGTGTGTGTGTGTGTCTGTCTGTCTGTGTCCCAGTGAGTCTAATGGTCCCTGGAGGCAGGCCAGCGTCCATCAGCAGACAGCAGGCATTAGTGGTCTGCCCGAGTATCGATGGACCACCGGTGGTTGACAGCGGGCCCCTCCCTATGGTCGCAGAACAGGATGAGTACGTACACTCGTGTGTGTAATAGACAGAGAAAATGTTTTTGATACATATACACACTGAAGGACGGAGAGAGGGAGATATCTGTGTGAGCGAGAAAGAGATGTTTGTGTATGACCTCTGACCTTAGGCTATATGCCACTGCTCTGTGTGTGCGTCTGTGCGTGTGTGTGAATGAGAGTCCGCTCGGCTGTCATCGATCTCACACACACCAGGCCAGCACTTAACACTTGGACTATAGCGACTAATACACTCACACCCTCTATTACTGCCCCACTGGAGGCACAGCGTGTATATATGTGTGTGTCCTTGTGTTTGTGTGTGTGTGTGTGTGTGTGTGTGTGTGTGTGTGTGTGTGTGTGCATGGCCCACTGCCAAACCCATGCTGCTGCTGTTCAATGGCAGCACAATAGATTACACATATAACAGTGTAATGATATATCTCTATTAGACATTCTCCTCTTCACTCTCCTCTCTAAGCCCATGTGTCATCCAGCCATTATTGGACTTCAATTAAAGAATAGCAATAATTAATAAAAGCCAACAACATAGGATGAAAAATGAAAAAATGAGTGTAAATTTAGTAAAGAAAGAATGCCATTTCTTCAGCTAGTGTGTGTCGCCATCGAAAACAATATCTATACTGTAGATGCAGCAGTAGATGATGCTGTGATGCAGTGTGGGATCTACGTATGTGATGAGATTCAGACAGAGGTATTCTCATTGCATTTTGTGATGTATACATGTTATTTTATTCTGATGAAGTAGCCATAAGTATTATTAATGCTAGTCGAGCAGACATGAGACCACTGACCAAAAGAAACGATCCATTACAGGGAACAGTCTCACATTAGTCATGGATTCATTTTTCATGATGCCGCTTTCTATTACGACAGAGTCAGCTATTTTTCCTTCAGATCCTTCGACATCTAGACTAAAATGATGCACGTGTTTTACCAGTAAGTGGTGGCAAGTGTGCTCCTCTGTGCTGTGGTGTGCTGGGAGGGCAGCACCAAGCAAAGGGACACAAGACGGCTGGAGAAACTGGTAAAGAAAGCTGACTCTGTGTTTGGAAAGAAGCTGGATAACAGTGAATAAAGTGGAGGACATCTTGGACAGTCTGGATCATCCTCTTCACCACATTCTGACCGACCAAAGAAGCAGCTGCAGTGGAGATTCACCTCTTCAAGGTGAAAGGACTGAATGTCACAGAAGACCCTTCGTCCTCACCTCTGCCTGATGACTAATAGGCTGAGGATTACTTGCTTACTTTTATTTGTCTTTCTTTTATTTCCTTGAGCTGATGGAAAATGAATTCCCCTTGTATCTGTTCTTGTATGATTCTTTAGTCTGGATTGAACAGAGGATGACATATTTCCAGTAAGTATTCTTCTAAACAGCCATACTTGTAGGTGCCGAGGTTGTTAAGAAGCACATAGATAACATTACTTGCGTCAAATCGGCCCTGAGAAAACTTAAGTGGAGCACTCAACAGCATAATAGTTGCTTTTTGTGTTGTAAGTGGTAAGGAGTTAGCAAGGCTGGTAGATATCATGGAAATACACATGTTTGACAATAGAAGCAGAGGAACAGAGGTTAAAGCATTCACAACTTCAGATAAGAGCAGTAACACAGGACTATGATTTACACTTCTGCAGATGAAACCTAAACATGATACAGTTTAGAGACAACCCACAACCAAAGACACTGGTCTGCTGGACAACATGCAGTCAACACGTTATCTACACTATCTAAAGTAGTGCAAGGGCCTTCAGCATACTATTGGTTTGCATTGTAGGTATGCCATGTAGCTGACATGTAAACATAAAAATAGGTCAGGGTAAATGGTTGCTAAATAATAATATAATATGCAAACTTCATACAGATACAAACTTCATATAAGTGTGACTATATAATAAATAAAATAACCAGTTAACCAGTCATCCAGACATTCTGTTAAAGAGTTAAGTTAAATGTCAGATGAACTACCTCTACTTCTACTATTTATTCAGTTTATTGACACATTCATTCTATACTAATACTTCTGACATTTAATCAGAGTTATGTTTAGCACAACTTGAACCATAACAAAATTGCAAGCAGCTAAATAGCATGGGTTAAAAATATCTGTGACTGCATGCCTGCAGAGCACAGTAAAACAAACCTTAGCTGGAAAAAAAAAATCATACTTTGAAAAGGCATTTAAAAAAAACAGCAACTTCATGACGCAAATGAATAGAGCAAAAAACTAAATCACAAATAATTCTGGATTAACTGTGCCACCCTTAAGAAAACACACTGGTGACTGTAACTGGTGGTGCACAGATTCCTGGGTTTCACTATCAAACTGCTCAGTGTCAGAGGGGTTAAGGGACCTCTCACTAAACACCCTACTCAAGCGAATAAAGCAGCAGAAATGGCTGAATCTCTGTGGTGATGTTGTCCATCACTGAGCATGCATGGATAAAAACAGTCCACTAAGCAAGCTGTCAGGACATACACAAATACATGCTTGCATACACTTCTCCAGCGATGTGTAAGTAAAGCGTGCCTATGCCACTGGGTCCGAAAGGCAGTCACCCACCTGTCACACACACACATATAAACACATACACTCAGTGAGTCTTGCTTTGCTGTGCACTTCATTCTTTCTAGTAATAGCTTGTCAGCTAACTGAAGCTAAATAATGCCTTATACACAATTGGGCATTATCCGCTAGGCTAGCTAGCCTCTCACTACAGCTGCCCAGGGGCTAATGTCCAAATGAGATGGTTCATTTCAGTTCACTCTGTCTCTCCCCTTCTCTCTCTCTCAACCACTTTCACTTTACTATGTTTATCTTCATGACCTTGTCGTTTTTCCCCCCATGGAGGTAAAGGACAGGAGGCAGGAGTGCTAAAAGAAGAGAAGAGGCAGGGCAAGAAGAGAGGAGATAAGGGGTGATGGCCATGGCTGCTGGGGTTTGTGTGAATGTTGGAGAGGGGCATTAAAGGTTAGAGCCAGAGAGAGAGACGGAGAGATGTATACTCAGAGAGACAGAAAGCTTCGGGCCATTGACCAGGCAGCCTCTTAAGTGATCCGATTGCCTTGCTCGAGAACTATAGTGACCACACTCAGAAGGGTTACTAATAATACATCTCCATTTAGACTGACCCTGCAAATGAGTGCACACAAACACTCAGCCGGACAATCACATACACTTGTACTAAGCTCATAAAGACAATGAAAATGCAAAAACACAAACAGAATCAAAAACAGAGAAAACAGCTTTGAGAGAAATGAAAGCCGACCATTGGTGGCTCTGCCTGTGTCCTGTGAATGACACTTATTTTCAATTGATCAGCAAAACACTGGTGTGTGTATGTGCATGTGTGTTGTTTGCAGAATGAGAATGGACTTAAATGACGGTCATTGATTAGCTTTAGGCCCATGGCCCACTTAGGGCACGCCATGTGCTTGCACTCACATAGGGGTACACGCTGATACACAAACACACACAATCATCAGATAAGTGGATGGTGGACTGAAAACGAAGGAGAACTGGATGCAAACAGTTAAGAGGAAAAGTCAATGGAGAGGGGACCGAAGTGAAAGAGTAAATGTAGAAAAAATAAAAGAGCAGATAAAAGGGGCTGCAAACTTTTACACTGTGTCTTCACTATTTATTCTTGTTATCAAGAGAAAGTACCAATGTCAGAGCCACACAAAGTAAAATTACAGATACCAAGCATGAAGTGAAGGATTAATAAGATAATTTAGATTCGTATGAAAGTTCATGTTAATTTTTGCTTGGTTATTTATTTACATCAAATATTTTGTTTATTCATAATTGGAAATTATGCAGGTGCATGTTTTCTCATTTTCACTAAGATACATAAAGAAATTAACCTTAGAAATATTTTAATGAAAGTGGTTTTTGACATGATGTAGGAGGTAAAACAAAATGATCCAAGGAAGTAAAAACCTTTTGAGTTGTAAAAATTGTGTGTGCATGTGCAAAGGTAACTAATCAAGTCAAAGCTCAAGCTTTATTCTAAAAAAAAAAAAATACAAAAAATCTAGATCTAAATCTACTAAAAACAAAACAGAAAAATTGATCTCAGGAGTTTAGTAATCTTTACTAATAAAGTCTATTTTATAAATCCAGTCATGCCATATTATTACTGATTTTTTTATACAAAAAGAAAATAAATCAAGTGTTTACCGATTCAGTCATTCTAATCCAGGGGTAGGCAAGTTCGGTCCTAGAGAGCCGCTGTCCTGCATGTTTTCGATGTTTCCCTCTTCCATCACACCTGGTTCAATTAATGATCAGCTCATCACCA
>JAPQRQ010000008.1:15956475-15958975 GCA_037367365.1 Apogon talboti
TGTGTGTGTGTGTGTGTGTGTGTGTGTGTGTGTGTGTGTGTGTGTGTGTGTGTGTGTGTGTGCGTGTGTGTGCGTGTATGTGTGTTGTGTAGAAATAATACAATACAAAATAGACCTAAATTAAAAGCCATACAAGTAGTGCAAAAAGTTTGAATGTATACATTACAACTAAGCCAGGTTAATATACGAAGCATAAATGTGTATGTTGTTGTTTTAATCCCTCAAAAGGCTGATGTCAAATGCAGATAATATATTGTGTTTTATGTTCTCTCTCTACAATAAAACTGATAATAAAAGCCCAATGTTAGCACAGGCACAGCAGCTACACAGCAGTACCTGCAGCCTGGAGCCCGAGAGAAATGAAACAGCTAGTTAGTGATTAGGGCCGTCTCTCAGGGGGCCACTTGAGAATCAGTTAGCTCTCCCCTTAGAGGGCTACACTAGCTCACATTAGCATTTAGCATACCCATTAGCGTCAACACCTTCTTTAACGTTGGCTTGGCCAACTGACAGTTAAAGCCCCCTGTGGGGTTGTTTGGGGAGTCTCAAGACAGAAGCAGACTGACAGACTGAACAAGTGACTGTAACTGTTTGGGCATTAATGTTATATAGTGAGTCACTAAGCAAGTTAATAGCTTTTTAACTCAATAACAAACACATTAGCAGCTGCAGAAAAGGCACGTTGACAGGCTGAAGGCTGACAGGCAGCTGTTTCCACTCTCTGCTGAGTCTTTTCAAGCAAGTAGTTCAGAAAAAAGGTACTAGTAGGAATAATAATAACCAATTATAAGACAAATATTGAGTGTAAAATATATTTCATCATTACTTTTAACATCATGATTTCATCTTTTGCATCGATGACAGTATCTACAATCTCGTTGACACTTGAAGAGAAATTAAAGTCAAACACCCTAATTTCCGCTATACATGCAGTCATGCAACCGACAAAGGTATATAGGGCAGGTAAAAACTCAGAAAATGCTGAACAAAAGAAAAATATTGTACTTTGAGAAGTAATGCCAAGTAGCTTTACAACACACAAATCTACAAACACTTACATATGCTAGAAAAATACATGAGCGCACACACTTGAAATACACACAATGTAAGTGTTTGGAGAGAATCCAAAGCCTTGTCCCATATTCCCATGTGACCATTTACTATAGCAGTTCCATTTCCAAATCAACACACTAATCACATTAATCACCTATTTGTTTTAAAACATCATCAGGGACATTTACACATAAACAAAAAACACATACACAGGCACACTCACCACAGCACTTACACGTGTGCACTTGCCTTTGGAGGTACACTGTGGGACACTCCACAGCACAAGAGGGAGGAGAGCCAAATTAACTACCATGCACTAATCACTTAGCTCTCTAATGGAAGCATACTCACATTTGTGGTTGCATACATTTATGAACACACACACACACAAAACTGCATGGAGACAAATACACATGGCGTAGTCTGAAATGTACGTGTACAACGACGATAAACCTTACAATGGCTGTATAGAGAACAACAAGGTCCGCATCCACAGGCATGAGGGCTCACAGAATGCTTTAATTTGGGAATGAAAATAATGCGGATTGGAAAATCATGAAATGTTTTCTTTAATGAAAATAACTCATTAACAGGCCTATACAAACTATGAATCCTGCTGCTAATTAAACATCCCTTTCAGTAACATAGATCAGTAATCACGGACGACAATCCACATTTATAAACTTGCATATTCTTTAGGAAATTATTTCAGAATGCAATAGTACACAATAATAAACATAAAATAAAAGCATAATGTTCTGTCAGTATAAAAATACTCAGGCTATAGTGATGCATATGTAAACCTACACCAATTAACAGATTATATGCCCTTTTCAATACCATGGATAGCGCCATTCAGCCGGCTGTTATTCAGAAACTTAAACCTTACTTTCTCTTCATGTAGTCTGGTCTTGGCTACCTGGTGTTTTTCTACTTAGACTAACGGTGCTTAGCGATAGTGTGAGTCCCTGTGCACGCATCAATACCAACAGAACCCGGATCATTTAGTATCCTAAACGAGGCGTCATCTCTGAAAGTCTAATTTTAATTTCACTACTGCAGCACTACATCTAGATATCAATACCTTCAAATCAGCGTTTTGTTTTGTAAGATATTTTACATGAGCTGTAGTGAAGTAGTGTTAATCACGATAAGGTGGGATCTTTTTTTAGTGTACATGTTTATCAAAGACAGACAGATGAATGTGTGCACGGATCTACATGTAGTTGTACTAAAAAATGTATGCCGAGTTAAGCCACCATGGGGGACATTGCCAGGAGGGGTACAGAGGGGCTGGGTGACTTAAATGGAGAAAAATCCAATAATTGTATCCATCCAGAGGGAGGGTGAGCTTTTAGGGAGGGGAGAGGTCTGTTATTACTCTTTCTTTTTCTTTTCCTCCCTCATTTCAGCCCCTAATTCCAGGGTGAGGGGTAACCTTAGAAAG
>JAPQRQ010000008.1:15963975-15970630 GCA_037367365.1 Apogon talboti
TCTTCCCCTCTCTTAAAATTAAAGAAAGGATTGATCCTTTTGTCTCTGTGGATAAAAGACATTGCCCATTCGCGCAGGTCAGAATGAGCACTACCACTGTGCTCCGTCACGACTCATACACACTGATCCCGGGGTGCAGTGAAGTAGCCCCTAGCCATGGCCTTCACCTTTGACCCCAACTCCAATGGAGCCATCTGGCTGGTTAACACTGACCTCTGACCTTCGTCATAACTAATGTGAGAATGGATGTGCACAAAATTAAGTTTTTAATGACTTAGGAGAATTAACACGGGGTTATATTGAGAAGGAAGCCTATAAAAAACGTATTTATGAAACATACACAATGTCTACAATTCCCTAATAAATAAATACCATAGTAAAAATAAATAACTTGCAGGCAATATAATATTCAGAAGGCTTCCTTGATTCTTGTAAAAACTAAAGACCAGTTGTATGCAGTTTTTGATATATATGTTTACAATGACTTAAACAACCAGCATACATGTCTAAATACCACAATGGCAGTTAAAAACAAGCTAAAACCCTTGAGAAAAGTTTGAAGGTACTTAGGAGGACTGACTACATGATATATTGATGTAATGTAGATGTTTGTGTATCTCACAAAGGAAAGATATAAACCAGGGAACACTGCAGATAAAATGTCCACTGTGAGCACATTTAACACTATACACATATATACAGACCAACAACTTACAAATAAAGACATGACATATACTTACAGACATTACCGGTGTTGTCAAAACTGTTCAGCACTTCATTAACTCTGAGAGGCCCCAAGTTGTCCCTAAAAGACAAATATATATATAGAAAATCATCCAACAGCACATGTTAATGTCCACCAATCAAAGCTCAGTTTTCTACAAACTTGCATATTAAAATGTGTATAATGTTTTCTACAAAAATGAAGCTTAACTTTTAAACTTAGAACAAAGAAAGAGCACTAGAAATTATGAAAGGCAGAAATGTGTTAAAGTACACATGCAGCATTTCCCTCAGTTTCTGGATTATTAAATTGCGGCAGTTGCAGTCAGGGTTATGGTGTTTGATGTTACTTGACTAGAAACTGTCCATTTTCACACATTTTTTGAGTATCATCATTACAATAATCATTTCAAAAACACAAGTTGGAGATATTGACATTATACTGAGATATTATCAAGAGCAAAAGGGAAACAATGTTGCTCATTAACACATGATGTCCTGAATGCTTTACATTTTGTGTTCCACAAAATATTTTTACAAAATATCATTGGTCAAACAAAACTGCAATGACATGAACTTCAATTTATGAAAGGCACATTTGGAATAAAACATAATTAAGAACTGTCAGCACAGTTTTTTCTCTATTCACCTAAGTGCAGTGACAAAACACAATCATTTTATTCAAGTTCTGTCCATGAAGACATTTACCTAAGTAAGGCACTGTACTTAGGAAAGGAGACACTTCTGTACTCCACCCATTGGTCATCTGAGGTATTACTTGGGTCCTCTGTCACAAGCTTTATCCTGTGGAAAAGGTCAAAGGTGGCAAACCTGCGGACAGACACCTGCTTCACCTCTGGACTATCAACCTGTTTTTGACGCAACACCTGTGAGAAAGACAAAGGAGAAAGACCAGAAAAGAAGGTGGGAAAGAAATGCAAGTCTGTAGATTTTACTAACAAATGAATACATCTGTCCAAACATCTTCCAATAGGCAGTGCATGGCTCTTTCAGATAAACAAATACTAGTTTGCTTAAAAACTTAATCAGTGGAAAACATCTAAATTCAGGGTATCAAATTAATCTCTTGAGTTGGTTACAAAAACACTATTAATGCCTGTTAAAAGTTATACTGATAGGTTTTATTCACATTCCCAGACAACTGCAGAACCCTGGATGGCCCCACTGCACAGAGCTTTACATGTCGACCAAGTGTAATGTCCATTTATGGGGAAAAACTTCAAGCTTCACTTTTCCAGCAGCAGCTCTTATGTGCATAGCTGATTGGTTCTGCAACCAGAGGCAAATGATTCCAAATGCCCACAAGGTCATATTGTTGGTGGTATCATATCGTATGACATTTTATTTTGTTATATTTATAGTACAGATGACATGGTTTAGACACCAGACCATATCAGATACATCAGGAATGCTTTGAAACTGACCTGCTTTACATTCATACTGTAGCACAAGGGCACTGACATTTTACATGAGCGTTAACAAATTTGTATCAAGACAAGAATCTGATGCACATACCGTTAAAATAAATTAATCTGAGGGAATAAAAGAGCAACGGATTATTTTGCAGCCACCTTTTCATTTGTCTGGATTATAATGAATCATTGTTAGAGAAACAAAAGCAAAGTGTGACCTGTAACACTAGTTAATCACCACATGAACTGATCACCGTTTATATGTAGGATCTTATTCTGACAGTAACAAGTAGTAAATACTGATGCATGAATGTAGTGTTATTATAATGCAGCAAAATAAATAAAGTGCACGTAGCTCATCTAAGCACACAGGTAAAGCACATGAATGAAATATACGGGCGATATAGACTAAATACAAAGCTTGTGACGGTAGAACAAAATTCCAACACCTGTGGCAAACCTGCCAAGTATCCGATATCACACTGTACGCTTTTCACACAGTGCATTTTTCAGATGTGAACAAAAAACCATGAGAGATTTTTTTGGTCGGGCTTGAGAATAACATTACCTGTCGCAGTAGTGTCCACCTGGCTCGGGCGACATCGTTAGCAGCTGTTTCATCGTTAGAAGTGTGGGAATTAGCTTCGCCGGCGTCTTCATGAATATCTTTTCTCCTCGCAGGCGAAAACAGGTCGTTCTCAGCACCGTTGAAGTCCGTCTCCATTTTACCCTCGAAGAAAACAAATCAACTGGTCGTGAGGCCGTCACAGTGTATAGAAATAAAATACAAAAATAAGGCTTTTCATTAAACTAAACACCCTCTGCAGAGATGGGCACGGATACAGCTTGACTGTTATCACCTGTTACACCCACAATGGACACACGCTACTTCCGTACACTCTGGTCATTCGAGACATTGCAATCGATAACCGATAAAGATAGTACAGGTTTTCTGTTACAAATCACCAACTGCGCATGTCTCAATTTGATTATTTTTGCCTGGTGATGCTCTTACGTCATCCACAGCGGGCTTTGTTTAGGAAATTATGCACGTGTATGGTATTGGATCGGAAACTGTCAAATGGCTAAATAATCACCTGCAGGAGAAGCGAAATGAGAGGAAAATATTTATTCAGAGGTTATTTTCAGCATGACACGTCTCGGTGTTGACAATCCTGGCTACGACTATATATTTGTGAGGCGCTGACATATTGAATTTTAATTAGACATCTCAGGTTAGCTTAGGTCCTCGTCAATGGCCGTTTTCACCTCTTTAAAATGTGCTTCTACTCGTTTCCTTACACCGTGTCGGTTACGATTCTGGGAGCTTGCCCTCTGCAAACGGGTAACATGGCTCTTCCTCTCTGTCCAGCGATGTAACTTGTCGGTAAGGGTATTCGGTTAAGCATGTTGTTTTTACTCACCTTCGCCTCGGTGTAGATTACCCGAGGTCAGGTCATTAACAATTGAAAAACGGTGTCTTTACACCACATTGACAAAACTGCACTTGTAAACCAGGAGCAGTATAGGCGCGTGGAATAAATCACTGACCATCTGTAGGTAATGCGAGTAGAATAACAAGTTTTGATGTGTTGATCAGCCGGACAGGTAATACTCCTCTACTATTATTTAGAAATAATCTACCTTAGAGATGAAATGAGCTAAATTTTACATACTTGAAGATGATTTGGAAAACAAATCACCAAAGTACTAGTTAGCTGATGGTGTTAATGTATGTATTATTACACATATATATTGGTTTATGTACATTTATACAATAGATTTATAAATCTTCCACTAGAAAGAACCTGAGGAGTGAATGTATTGTATTGTGCAGACAGTGTTTTGAAGTAGATCTGGTAGCTCTGAGACAAACATTCTTTTTGAGTAAAATCCATTCTCTCGTTAATTCTCAGAATTTCACATTTTGACCCAAGAAAGTATCTTGGGTCAACACATTTTGACCGTGACCGCTTGATTCTGTTTATCAAATTTGTCAGAGAACTCATTTTATTACTTGTAGACCAGGGTAATACTTGATAGTAAAGGCACAAATCTTATCCTTACATGATGTTCCACAAATGTATGACTACAGACCTAAATTTCATCTACTTCATTATTGAGAATATGTATGCTCAAGGGCACAAGCCACTTTTCCAGCCTTCTAGGCCACGGCTGCCCACATACACATCTAAGTTGACTTTCAATATAAATCTATGTCCCTGTGCATAATGCATAGTGTTTGAATGTTTGGCTTATTCTAAGATGCATCACAAATTCTAGTTTTTCACGACTACCCTATGATCCAATCACTTTGGCTTTATGCGACAAGTTCACACTTGATCTTGATTTAAAGAATGTTAGCTCTTAATGTCTTCATACATCACTTTAAATTTATCAGCATAAATTTTCTTGTTTCCACAAATTTTCATTTCACAGTATATAGTTGAGGTTAGGGACTGCATGGATATGCACATGAATGAAATGAATGTACCCTAATTCATAGGTGTTACTCTTATGTGAAGAGTCACCTTTATATCAAATGTCATTGTTATACAATGGAGCAGTCATTCCCAAAGTTTTTGGACTTCAATTTGATGTCTCCTCTAGATCAAAACTTAGAAAATATGTCAACAGTTTTCATTGATCTATGTTTCCACTGACCCAACCACTGTCTGTCAAAGTCTTCTGTGATGTTTTTGTCTTCTTATGTCTTTTAAGTGTTGTTGCTTCATTCTAGTCTTGTCGCATCTTTGACATCATTTTAATAATTTGACATCTTTTCCAAAAGTCGATTTTGTTACATCAATTCCATCTTGTTGTCTTTTTAATCTTGTTTCATCTTTTACGGCTTCATTGCATTCCACGTGGCTTTTGTCAGTGTTTCTAAACCCCTGTAGAGAACACTTTCTCTGTTTTAATAAAGGAAATGAATTCACATATTAGTATTACCGGTAGTTATGTCACTATTAGAAGGTTTTTTTAGTTGTAAGAATCTCAGTGTTTACAGTATGTAGCTTAAAAGAATGAGTTTCAATAGTAAACAGGTGTATGCAGAACTGGTCCAATAGATTACATCAAGATGTTATGTCACTAACCCCAAGGTTAATTGGTTACATCACTTTAGGAATATACACCTTGAAACTAGGGAGCTAAGGTTACAACACTCTTACAAATAAAACCATCAATTATTAAGTATGTTTTTGTGTGCGTTTTTTTTTTATTATTATTTATTTATTAGTTTGTTTGTTTTCTCAGAACACTTCAGATTCCTCAATTTATCATCCCACTTCTGGACTTGAGAGGTACAAGGACTTACAGAGATATTTCAACAGGAAACTGAAGGCAACATATCAAAGGTTCTCTAAAACACCCAATTATTCACTGGTAAGAGTTTTCTTTCTGCTAAATTTATGGAATAATAAAGTTTGACCTTAACTTTGAGTGTTACATGTAGAGGATTCAAAGAATCTACTTCATTTGTAGTTTGTTTAGTGTTACTTTGTGTGTAAAGCTATCACCACTCAAACATTAACATAAACCCAGTGTGTGTCCCTCTTTGCATTTGGCTCAAATGACACTCATCAAGCTGTTGTTATCCGGAAAGATTTTCAATGTTACATTTTTTTCACAGTTCACTCTGACTTCTTTTGGAACAGGTCTATGGACGACACCATGTGTATTTCAGTGATGGCAACGGCATCTACAGAATCGACACAAGACAGAGTGAGCAAAACATGTCTATGTTTACACTGCTGAATTCTTGAAACCCTAAAACATAGATAAGAAGAAGAAATGAAGAGGAAAACAAAGTGTAGATGACTGGAGGCAAACCAAAGATGAGCCATTAAGGGTTAAAGTCTACCACCATTCTCTGATACACAGTAATTCTACCGTTTTTGCACCTGGTTTTCTGCAATGCATCATGTAGACAGTCCTGTTTTTGTGAATGATTTAGTTTACTCTCCCTGGTTGTAGATGAGCAAAAACCGGAGCAGGTGCTAGATCTGGGACAGTTCTCACAATGGGGAGGAGGACCAGAGAGGGAGCAACGAGTTCAGTGGCACATCCAGAGAATACGTTTATCCCCACAGGAGAAGCGTCTCGCAGCCACAGTGAAGACTTGTCTCAGAGAAGAGCCGAGGTGAACAAAATTTAACGTACAGTGTTTTCTTTCTTAGGCAGTTCATTCTACAGTTGTCAGATTTTGTGTTTTTGCAGTTACTGTCGAATTCTGCAGTTGATGTGCTATATCCATCCAGGTGTGTGGTTGTAAAGCTCCAAGAAGGAAGTGTCCTGTCTCTTGATCACCCACATGTCACATTGACACTGGACAATGTTTACAGCTTTGGTAGGATTTATATAATTTACACCAATAAGAGAAATCACCAAAAAAGCAAAGTTCATAATATTTATGGACAATATTTATGTGTGTGTGTGTGTGTGTGTGTGTGTGTGTGTGTGTGTGTGTGTGTGTGTGTGTGTGTGTGTGTGTGTGT
>JAPQRQ010000008.1:15994257-16014477 GCA_037367365.1 Apogon talboti
AAAAACTGAAATTTATTAAGAAAAATAAGTGCAATTTTATCAATATTATGCCTCAGCTTCTCATTTACACATGTTCTATACAACTTACCGATTGAAGGAAAAAAAAAAAACGAAAAAACAGCCAAATAAAACAATGTAACTGCAAAAGAAATACACATTCAAGTACCTATTCCTCATATGGCACCAAGGGCAAGTGTACCACAAGAGCATTAACCAGCCAGTAAACTCTGTTAAGCCTATTCTCTTTCAATACTGCCACTTCAGAGAGCACAATGAAGTTTCAATTGAATGACTGAAAAAAGTGTTACATTTTTGTATATATGAATAGCCTAGTTTAACTGTTCCTATAGAAAACTAAAAACACATTTAGAGCATGAGCATCCATTTTACCTACACACACAATTAAAAAGGATGAACAGAAGCAAATCTGCCTTTTTTGATAAATCCAAATCACCTACAGGTCAATGTTAAAAGTCCACTCAGATTGTAAAGCCTAGAGCTGTGTGTGTGGGGCCTCTTTCCACTGTTCTATAAAGTTCCTCCCGTATTTCACACAATGACAAAAAACACTTTGCAGAAGGCATATTCTGTTCTAGTCTGTTTTTTCCTTATCCATCTCTAATACAACTGCAGTCACAGCTCTCTGTAAAGCAGTGCATGTGAAAACCATATAAAGGTAAATAACAGGTATTTTTTACAACCAAAATAAAAAGGCCATTTTTATTTACTTGTCTTTGTACAGGAATTTTGAGCTAGAAAAGGCAAGTTGTAATACAAGAAGGATTGTGTGTGTGCATGTATCGAGGAGAGGGGGAAGAGGAAGGAGGGGTTGGAAATTCTTAACCCCAAACCTTGTCTTTGGAACACCGCTGTGTGGGGACAGTATGTGTGCAATTTTTTTGTTTTCATTTAATCTGATCACACACACATACAAACACACAGTTGTGCGCACACATGCACACACAGACCACACACACACACACACACATACATACACACATTAGGCCACAATGAATACCATAAGTGGGAGTTAAAATGAAAAGAAAAAAAATCAAAATATATATCTATATTTATATATATATACTGTATATATATGAATTTTAATATATATATTCTATTTTTCTCTAAAACAGCAGGCTCAAAAGCTTATGATTCTGGCAATGCCAATGCAAATTAATAGCTGCGTCTTTTGTCAAATGGCAAGACAAAGAAAGCAACGAGAGGCAGAGGTGAAGAGTGGGAAATCAACTATGAGGACATCCTTTAACAGACAAGAGGAGAGAAGGTGAGGAGAGATGTGCAAGAAGAGTCATCACACTTCAGTTTGAACCTTCTCCATGTAATGCCTACCTGCAGCCAGGCACTCCAGCCCCGTGTTCAGTTTTAGTTTTGCAGACATTTCTGGACAGGCTCCCACAGCCTCGGATGGGCTCCATTCACTCTCTGCTCCTTCAATCTGAGGTTTTAACCTGAAACCATTTATATGTCAAGGAATTTGGGAGCTTTAAATCCAGAGTTCTGCAAGGTGTTATTATGCAGCTGGAGTATGAGGCCCTTCTGAGCACCAGAAATTGCACGTGCTGACTGGAATGGACACTTGTTGGGCCAACTGGTTGCCTGGCTGCCAGTCAGGTACAAGACAAGTTAACACTTCAAAAAAAAAAAAAACAAAAAAAAAAAAAAAAAAAAAAACAAAGAAAAAAATGCAGCCAAGAAACCACTTCAGTCTGTTCAGTGTCTAACAAATGTCCATAAGTGGCTGGTTTGGTTAATGTTGAGTCGCAGGGTCCTCCCTTCTCTCCCAGTTCTGAGCAAAGGCACCATAGAACAACAAAGTGTCCAGAGCAGGGCAGCTCCTGTGTCTCCATCAGTCCAGGATGACACCACCTCAAGGAAAGCCGAAAACAAGGGGCAAGAAAAACTGTGCTTGTCTACTTATATTCTGATGTTCGGTTTTCACATCGATCTTCGTCTTGGTTGTTCAAATTTCTCCCCCATTTTGTCTTACAAAATAAAAAAAGCCTAGTCCTCCACGAGATTTTTTAAAACCAGTATATCTGCTGCAAGCAATTTTTAGTGTGGATTTAAAAAAAAAAAACAAAAAAACAAATCAAAACAGTAGAAATCAAAAGGTGACTGAGGGCGTGATCTTGTGTTCAAAAGTGGTCCTGTTTTATCGGGTGGAATCAGGCAGTTGTGCGGGACAGCTACCAGTGGTAGTCCAAATCGGATCCAATCTACAAGAGGAAGGCATCGAGGAAGGGAAGGGGAGATGGTGGAAAGCAGAGCGACAGAGAGAGAGAAAACAAAAAAAGACACTGTTAAACAAATCACAATGTTTACAGTGAGAGTCAATAATTTTCCATAAGCTGGGACTTCATGGCCATGTTCTTCCTAGGAACAACACAACAACAAGTCTTTTAAAAGGTTGGTACAGCAGAAATAAAAGCCAGGACACACTTTCAACCTGAGTGTGTTTGTTCTTTCAGCAACAAAAAAACGCCAACACAACATTTCCTTCATCTTATTGCAGGAAGTGACACAGAAACGAAGACTGTTATATATACATATATAGGTGCGTGCAGTTGTGGAAAGACTTACTGAGACAGAGATGCATGCGTGTAGAGCCAGTGCATGCGTGTTTGTGTGCATGTGACGTGAGAAGAGGAACAGACAGGACCAGAAACGACAACCATTCATCCTCATCAGACCTCGACAGCCATGTCTGCACACAGAGACGCCTTAAACTCTACATGGAGCTCTACATGCTAGAGACTAGATCAGAGCAGGGAGTAAAGACTGATGAAGAAGTGACAGGGGGATATGCGGAGCAGGTGGCCACTTACATGCCTGTAAGAAAGTATGTATGTATGTATGTGTATGTGTGTGTGTGTGTGTGTGTGTGTGTGTGTGTGTGTGTGTGTGCGCACGTGGTTGTATGTGTGTATATGGGGGATTGGAAAAAGGGAGAGGGTGTAACAGTTATATATGTCATCACTTACCAAATGAAACAGGAGGGCTGCGTTAATTAGAGGGTGAACACACAGTTAGACAAATCTATACAACCCTTATTAATATGTGTTTGTATGCTGGTGTACACTTCACCTAAAATCCTACAACCTTCCCCCGGTACTGGTGTGTTACGTCTTTCTGTTGGCTATTTTAGTCAAATGAAAATGTGTAGATCTTTGTATTTTCTGCCAAAATTAGCCATGTAGGCTAAATCTCCAACCTGCATTGAGACAGGCACCTTCTCAGTAGAATTTCAGCCTCTGTCAGTCATTAACACAGTGACAGTTGTTAAAGTGAACTAAAACTGTTCTTCAAAATAAAGACAGTGGTGAAGAGAGTATAACTACAGTCCAAAATTTTCCTGATGCAACCAATAACTAATGAATCATTACAGTCATCTGTGACTTTAAACAACCAAAAAGGACTGGCCAAAAAAACATCAATTGGTAGAATTCTATATATTGTGATATTTATCATCCTGATACAAATGTCCTCATGTGTATATTAACTAATATTGCCATTTTACTCAAGCATAATTTCATGGGGGTTTTTTTCCCCCAATAATCATGGTTTTGAAAGTTCATCCCTTTTTTTCTGGTGTTTCAGTGCTTGGAGGTGTTTGACATGTTTGGACCAAAAAGAAGTGTTTAAAACCATTTCAGCTACCATTTCATCAGCTTTGACCTCCGACTAAATATCCGCTTTTAAACTTCTAAGAAATAATTTGACATTTGATAAAGATGTATATCAATATCAACTGATTCAACAATTTTTATGGTAACATTTGGCCATAAACAGCTCTAATGAAGCTACTCACACAATACCAATATTATGACTGCACCACTCACTTCCAGATAGACTAGATCACCTTAGTCTTCTTACAGGCTCTTTGAAATCAAGCATGTGTGCCTACAAACAATCACACTAAGTGTGTCCTTAAAGATGAATAAAGACACGACACCATGAGGTAACATCACCTCATCACCTGAAACACACACTACCAAACAGGAAGCCGCAAACTTGCATGCTTACACAGTCACAATAACCTTTCATGAGCCTCACCAGCAGACACACACACACACACACACACACACACACACACACACAGAAGACAAAGACAACAAACATGACATGCTGTTAACATGTGGACATCTCAGAGTTCGTGTCCTCACAGACGCTGCTCCATCCTTTCAATACACACTCACACACAGTATGTAGCATCCAACCACTGCAACAACAGAAAGTGACAGCTAATGCTAACATTAAGGGGCAAAAGTGACAGGATCACACATGCACCATGGCTCCCTATTTGTAAAGGATTTTCTCTACTTTAGCTGTTGTCACATAATCCCTAAAAACTAGACACAAGGTATGAATTTGTCTGCATCTGTACATAATAGCTGGATACGAGTACTATAATCTTTTCTGTATGGTAAAACATATCAAGATAAGACATTCAAAATGATGTTTTTAGTGGATCATTGCCTTTAGTAATGTTTTTAATAATTATGTGCACTTAGTAATGAACCAGTATTATTTACTGTGATGCATTCATTCTTGACTGCTGCTTTTGTCTTGTCCGTGTGCGAGTGTGTGGATGGGGAATGAATAGATGGGTGTTAAATATTCCATTTATTATTTCAGTTCACTTATGACATTGAAATAAATACTTTCTACTAACTAGTCTATACAGTTTGGACGTGTATCACTGAAGGTTAAATATTGTATTTCCAAAATACCAACTAGCAAAAATGAAGAGTATCTTTAAAGAATAAAATACTTTTAAAGTAAACTTGCAGTTAGTTGGAGTCATCCAACACTATGGTAGCACTTACTTTCCCATCTTACAAGAACAGACTAATTCAATGTGCAGATGGCAGTTGAAGCAAACAATAAGAAATTTCAATTGGACATACACGCTACAATTAATACTTTTTATGAAAATAAATTAGCCGAGAATAATTTCCTCTGCAGTACCTATATTTGGTATCATAGAACTTTTCAGTTCCACTATTATGACCTGTGTTGTCGTGCATACATGTGTGAACTGGCTAGAAAGTGTGCATCATGCAGCATGCACAGAAACGTGTGTTATCATACAGATTACATTTGATGGACCTAAAACAATCTCTGAAGTCATTTCCTCAATTCTTCATCCGTCATGTTTTTTTTGAGTATGAGGCTAAACTAACAGAACAAGACATACACAATCAGGCGCAACAGTATTTCCAAGGCCGCTGAAATATGAAAATAACTTCAAATATGAAGAAACTTAACAAAGCAGATGTCTCAGACGTGTTAAGATGTAGCTTCAACTTGTCCCCATTTGTTTTAGTGTGCGGTCAAAGGACAGATCATTTTGCATGTGGAACATTTTCTAATATAGTGATGCTCACCCCATCTTCTTCTCTGTATGGGTTCAAACTGTTGTACACTGCTTCAATAACACTGCGTCTGTAAAACAAAAGAAGATGCAAAAATGCAATTAATTTTCATGAGCTACTCGATTGCAATAAGTTGAATAACATGATTCAGTAATGTGTAGCCATGACAATACGTTAGTAATGACTGAAAACTAAGGACTGTATTATGTTTTACTCATTAAAAGCTTTGACATATAAATACAAATTATGAGGGCAAATCAATAATCGTAATTTTACATTTAGATTTTGATTTACTATGCCAACCAGGGTGTTGTGTCCATTTCATCAAGTTAGATAAAATGAGATGATGCAGCTCTATGACACAGCACTTCAGTTAAAATAACACTGACTTAGTGCTATATATTTATTTCATTACTATGACTTTCTAAGTGTCACGAGGAGCTTGTGTTAATTAGGAGCACATGATCTCTATTCTACTTGATTTATAGTAAGAGACAAAGTATGAATTGTGAACATTTTAGCACCATTCTGTTATAATTATGTCTTTGTGTGGAGCTTTTGTTGTCATTTAAATCACTAGAAAATGCTCAAAGCGATTCTCTGTCTCAGTGATCAGCAGGCCTAAATGAGCTTTGCCACCGTTTTGTTATCCTCGCAGTTTTATATTTAAAGGTTCAGCGTGTCATCTAGCATCTAGTGGTAGTTTTGAAGACTGCAACCATGAATACTCTCCCTCCCCTATGGCCGCCGTTAAGATCATTGAAGACCTACACTGAGGCCAGTGTTTGGGCTTTTGAGCTTAAGGGTGAGTTAAACAAATTAGGTAATGGCAGTGCAGTTTAATGGTGGACACAACCTACTATAAAACAGAAAAAAGAAGAGGATGTCCATTCTGAGCTACTAAAGAAATAAGAGATCACAGTACGGCAGACTCAGTCAGAGGCAACCCTTTCAATTATGGGGGGGGGAAAAAAACATTACGCAAACTCTGGAGGTTACTACAAACTAAATCTGAACACGTCAGTGTGGGCAGATGGTCAAGAATCCCTATAAACAAATAAACTCACAAACTTTGTGACCTGTGTTAGCAACAGTAAAGTTACAAATCCCATATGTTAGTGCAAAGCAAATGCAACACTGTTAAATACTGTTATTTCACTGACAAATAGATAATTTAAAATTAATGTTAAATGAGTAGAAAACTTTAGCCATCACTGTTTAATTTTTAATGACACATTCTGAACAATCCCTCTGAAAAGTTGATCACATGCCAAATTAAGACCAGTTATGATCTATGACCGCCCTGCTCTATTCCCAGGTATGTCCCATATCTGCAGTTAAAGATTTAATCCATGTAGCTCTTACACACTGGACGTTTAAGTATGTATAAATGCTGGATGACGTAAAACTCCAGTGTTGAGGCACCACCAACTATAGCTTTGTGGGTGCTGTCCTTACTTGCTGGCAAGGCCTCCCCCTGGTGGCAGAGCGGGCATGCCACTGTCAGAAGACAGGTTCCTCATCACTGTCACCAGGTCTGGAAACCCTTCCTCCCCCGGATGAGACATCATCTCTGAAACATGTTAAACAAGTTAGTCTTAGCCAAGCTGTCTGTAGCCAAGAACAGCTGAGGAAAGATGAGAGAGGGTGAGCTGAACCGAGGACAGAAACTAAAAACGTGATAAAGGTGAGGAAAGGAAGTGATGATAACAACTATAGAAGTGAAAAAGTGGAATTAGTGGGATGTGTAAGATAGAAAGGGAGAGGGTAACAGAGAGAGGCCTGCAGCTGAGTTGAGAGTGGCATGAAGCCAGTTGAATGTTCAGCCAGAAAATTCCTCGCCTCTCTTCTCATTTTATTCTCCCTTTCTTCCCATCTTCCACTCGTAGAGTCACTTGAACGAAACATGTACTTTACTGCCAAAGGTTTACATTGCTTTGGACAACCTAATTACAAATTAGTTTACATTACAATGACAAAAGCAGCAAAAGATTACATTTAATTGCAAAATAAAAGATTAGTATGAGGATTAATTTTTGTAGTTTTCAAAGAGAAAAAAAAAGTGTTTGTTCAAAATCTGTAACAGCTTGCTGTTTTACCCTTTCTAATATCAGCTTAGGAAGAGCAATGATATAACAATAACTTGGGAAAAGCTACTCTGTGCTCTGCAGAGGGTCTTGTGGATCCAGAGAGTGAAAAAAAAAAAAAAAATGAAGTGAAACGATAAAGAAAATGACCTAAAAAGACAGTAGGGGAATAGGGGAATCCATCCAGTGACGACAGACAGGGAATGTTTTGGTGAGGGAGGGGAGAGAAAGATGCATTTAGGGAGGGGAAAAGGAGGAGAGAAGTAAAAGAGGGGCGATGGTTGCTGAAAGGGAAAAACACGTCATGATCATGTCATTCTTCTGCTGTGAGCCGGAGATAACTTGGCTGGAGGTTAGATAACATACAGGGACAGGGTCTGATCTAATACATTCTTTCAGCTGGAGAAAGTATTTGAGCTTTCAAGGGAAGAAAATAAATTTTAAAAAACTCTATACAAGCCACAATAACTTAATAAACATGTAAACTCACTGATAAAAGCATCCAAAATGTGACTTTCAGGATCACAATGACTGCTATGATACATTCACAGAAAAGTTCTACGTATTTTTTTAAATATTTTTTTAAGAATCTGGGTATATTCCATAGTTCCATCTGAAAATAAAATACAATAAATAGAACACACACTATTTAGGATCAAAACAACCCAATAAAAGCTTTCAGTCACTAAACCTCAAACGGAAATTTCGACATTGAGCTATGACCTTCTCTTTTTTAATCCACTCTCACCTTCTACTCGAGATTCCAGGTATTTGTTGAGCTCAGCATCTTTCCTCACCGCTTCCTCTGATACTTTGGGAGCGTTGGGCAATAACACTAACACCACACTCATGTTATCCCGACTTCCCTAAGACAAATGAGACCAGAAAGCAATGAAGACAGAGCTGATGAGAAAAAGAGGTGTGATTGTGTAGTTATCAAAAGAAACTGAGGACTTGTGGGACACGAAAGACTTTGGAGCATTTGGAAGGCATTTTAATTCATCCATGTTTTAAACTTCCAAATTTCTTAACCTAAATCTCTTTGGTACAACCAATCCTTGGAAATCAAAACGGTAGGTATTATTTGGACTGGTAATTTTGAATTAAATACTATTTTCTCACTAGTTTTTCCACTGGGTGTTACATTTGCAAAATCCCAAAACAAATATATCCATATCATGTTAGCCTCTTAAACTAACTTAAAGGCTTTTTGTATTTTTATAGTTGTATTTTCTATTTGATTATATCTTAGATCACTTATAGTGATTAATATTCATGTACTGTTGATAACCTTAATGTTTAGCTATACATTACTTTTTAAGTTACTTTTGTGTTAATTTCTTTTCTTAACATTTATTCACCGTAAGTAGTTATTCAGACGTGATTGGTACATTTCATAAGATATAGATAGGGATAATGCAGTTTTCTTTGACATTCAATATTTTTCCATCTGTCATATAAACCTTTTCTTTCAATAAATATGTATGAATGTATGTAAATGACTCCATTACACAGTGACACAAAGTACAATCAATAGCATCCTTAGTGAAATCATTTGTTGACATTACCTACATTTCATTTCTAAGGTAGCTAGTTACTTGAACCATTGCATATTTGAGGATCATCTCATCACAACAGCAAAACTTGGCCTACCTTATGCAGACAAGTGTCCACCACTTCATTGCATACCCTCTCCAGATCATCAGACACCTCAAGTCTGGATTTTACAAACTCGCATAGCTCCTCATTGGACATAACATCCCAGATGCCATCACATGCCAAGACCACAAACTGATCCTGTTCTGGGGCCCGAACCAACTCAAACACTTCCGGTTCAGGGCTAACAAGCTGCTCTGTGGGGCCCTTCCCATCCACGCATTTGTAGTCATAGTCCCCCAAGGCCCTTGATACAGCCAGTGACCCGTTCACCCTCTGGATCATAACTGAGCCACCGGCATTCTGGATGCGCTCCTTCTCGCGTGGATTACAGGGCTTGTGGTCAAGTGTGGAAAAGCACACATTTGAGTTGCGATAAAGAACAGCGCGCGAATCACCACAGTTTATGAAGAAAAAATGATCAGGTGACATTAGGATGCCCACTGCTGTGGAGCCACTCCGGTCCATGCCATTTCGCAGGTCAGAGAAGCTCCGCATGTGTTCATCAATCCTCAGGAAGCCTGTCCGGATCCCAGCTTTTACAGCCTCCACTGTGGGTGGAACTGTTGCTGCTGGGTCGCTGGTGGAAGTCTCTGAAACACTCTGGGAGCCATGCACACCTTGCTGCCCTAGGCTTCCACTGATAATGTGCTCCAGGAGATGCTTGGAACAGTAGTTAGCAACCCTTGAGCCAGCATGGCCATCATAAACAGCAAAAAATGACCAGTCAGTCATACCAGGAGCAGGAAGTCCCACCACAGCTGTATGAGCATCTTCCATTTCCACTCGCCAGCCTTGCATGGAACTCAGCCCAAAGCGTAAGCCATTACCTTCACCGTGTGAGTTGTGCTTCTGTGTCTTGGGCTTGTCCAGGAACGCACCCATGGCTCTGCTCTACAGAGACCTACTGTACCTGTGGGACACAAAGAGGCAGTCGATAAGTTAAGACTGTAAGTGTTCTCGTGTTATATGACTTCATCTGGCTCAGATACAATACAAACAAATGGAAGCTGGTAAAACCTGTGGTGATATCTGGATAAGTCAACCTTTTGTATGATTTGGACCCACAGACGAGTTACAAGAAGATATGCCAGGATGCTAATGCTAATAAAACAGAAAATGAAGAAAAACTAAAGGGAGGTGGAAGTTAATAAAGAGCCATTTAACAACATTCTGACATCAGATACACTGATACATATACCACTGAACTCTGGTGTGAATGTTATGTTACCCCTCCTCGAAGACTTCTATAAAGACAGTGAGGGCATTTATCTAATAGAGCTTCTGAATGCATCACTGTTTATATCAGGCCTAAAGGAACAATCCATCCAAACAGGGATCATTACTCATAATATCCACAAATAGCACAGCCACTTTGGTTTATGCTTGAAGAGACTTAAGTTTAAAAGCTTCTTTGGCCAGACAAAATAATCTACTAAGAGCGTTAACAAACTCTGTGGAGTGATGAAAAGGATGTGTTGTCTCTCTATAACTCCACCTGTATCAGCTGAACAGCAGACTCAAGCTCTTTTATAGGGCAGAGGAATCCTTTATCCAATTAAATGGTTACATAATGTAAGGACATGGACATTATATTCCATCTCATTGATTGTTGCACTACTTAATGCCCTCTCTAAACCTGTATGCATTTCTGAAATGTCAATTTTCAGAAATGATACCTGTAAACAAATTATCTATTAATGTACCCTCTATAAAGACTAACCATAAGATTTTTTATATGCAACTACTGAAATGTTTAAAATAAGATATGGGGAAATAGCAGTGCTAGTCAAAACACAGATCTGTACATTCTCACATGCTTGCTGTTGTGGTACAGCAAGTCAGAGTTAATAAAAGGGACCACACCTACAACTTTTTTTTCTAAAGATATAAATGCAACAAAGATTAAAAACACAAAAGTTCAAGACAATGCATCACACACTGTTGGTCTATTCAACATGTTTCTGGAACATTACTAATTTGATGGGCAATGACATAATTCAGAGTCTGATGTCTCCATGGAAACACAGCTTGGAGTGGCAGCTGAGTGGATGCTATAGCAACACAAGCTAGTCGTTCATGGTTTTGGCCTGAGACATATGCAGCAATGCTGCTGTGCTGTGTGTGCAAAGTATAACAGCATCCATGTAGCTCCTTATGGGGTACAGGTGGTCTTGACAAAGACGGCAATTTTTTAATGTAATCATACATAAAAATTTAAACAGGTTTATACACAAATATGCCAAAATGAGACTGTCATTCATGATTCAGAGTAGTAGACTGTGTATCCAACAAGCAAAAAAAAATCTCTCCAACATCAGACAGGCAGGGTAGCTTTAACAAGCTAATTCGGTTTAGCAGTCAGCTGCTGATGGGATCCACACAGGCCCAGATTAGCCTGTCAAATGCAGACCAAAGGCTACACAAAACAGTGAACTTCTGCCAGCCTAATTGCTCTCGCCTCTGGCTGTTGCGTTTCACATGAAGATATGACAGCTACAATGTCATATCAGACAAAAAAAGAAAACTTTACTCTATATCAGCATTTGGTGAGAAAACCTGCCCCAGTGTGCTACAAAACAAATTAGGAAAATCAACGCAATTATATTAAAGGATAGCATTACACTTATTTTGGCTCTGCATTGTTTTTTCTAGTTGAAAGGTCAGTACATTGCATGAGGTGAATTTTTAATAATCAACCTCTATTGATGTAGTTACATTGCCATTTAAACAGAAGGTCCTGTTTTTGCTCATTAGACATTGTCCATTAGACAAAGCAGCACTTGACAGCTTAAGAAATATAACTTGCATTGAACAGCTAACACCATAATCTTCAGTAATGACAAAGATAGTAATCAACACAAAGTCAATTTTACTCCTCAGAGGGGCCAATATGAGTTTTTGTTTTTGAAAGGTAGAATAAGATCTCCTTCTTTGATGACTCATCATTCAAGTCACCTCTGAAGAAGTAATTTTCCTGGAACAACTGCTCTTTGAGTGGACAGCTTCAGCCATCTTCAGTGCAGTGGCGTCAGAGCTTCTGTGGGGTTAGTAGACATGTCTGGAGTCTGTCAAGACTTCAGCCATAGAAGAGGAAACACAACCTTGTCAAGTTATAGTGCAGGTTGAACAGGTTCCCAGCAACAAAAAGAAGATGTGAGTATATATAAGAACTACATGATTAATTGTAATGCAATAATAACCAATACATCAGTCCATGCTATTTAGAGGTGTACCAAACGAATACATGTAGCCCATGTGAAGAACGCAAACACTCGCCTTAAGTTTCCACACAAACCTTGAAGCGGACACAGTATGAGGTGGCCGCAAGTGGAACCCATGTTCAATATTTGATATCCTAGACAGACAGTCTAAATGGTACACGCGCCATACACATGCTGAATGTGAACCATCATGGCAGCGTCACAGGTACAAAGCCAGAGTTGGAAGACCCTCCATCTTCTATAAGGTTCTCTCAGGAGCATTTTGGATTCCCTGTCAGTTATGTCAATGGAGAGAGACAAGTCGGCAAAACAAGAGTGGTGTGCCAGCATTGTTTCGTGAAGATCGCTTATATTTCTGGTAACGAGTCAAATTTCATAGCACATTAAAAAACCCACACAGTAGTATAAAAACTTCAGCTGTAGAATGACACTTAACTGTTCAGAATATGTTGCATTTTTACTTTAATAAAGTTTTTTTTAAATGAAATTGGTCTCCTTCACTCTACCGAAAATGTATCGAACCGAAGAAGACCCCTGTACTGAAAACGTACCAAACCAAATCTTTTCTGTACCATTACACCCCTAATGCTATTATATAACAAAAGGCTGCATTATTAAGGTCCATGTTTTCAAAGATTTAGGGTGATCTCATGGCAGAAATAGGGAAAAATATATGCAAGTTTTTTTATGCTATGCAAAATACACATTTCCAAATGAGAAATCCGTGCAGGAGACTCAAATTCAAACTGCTTTTCAGAATAACCACAATAATCATTCCCTGTTCAAAAGTGTTTTTCCTGCCTCAAAGTTTATCACTGAAATGACACGTATGGCAGAGAGGGGAAGTAGTAAATCTACTGTTCACCTACTGGTTAAAAATCCAAGAAAAAAAATCCAAAAGTTTTCTTTAGTCTGAGAGTCGTGAAATCACTGGAGTATCACAGTTTGCAATTTAGATACTAAAAGAAAATCTGTATTACTAATTGGAAAGTTGTGGGGGGAAAGTAACATTATGAGCAGACAGCGTTTTTTTAAAGTCAGCTAATAGTTCAGACTTGACAAGACACTGTGACCTCCACATTGGAATTATTCCTCCATTAATTCAGAATAGGTCAGGGCAATAAAATGACTGTAATATGTAGCAACAATAGAATTCACTATATATAGCAAAAAAAAAAAAACATAAAAAATTCAACAGAATGCAGGTTCTTCTTACCATTATGAGGCCCAAACACAGCACTCAAACCATTTTAGGCCCCACTTAAGGCAAATTAATGTCAAATCAATATGGAAAGCATTATAACTAAAGGATATTTCCCCCCACAGCTACAGTGTACATATTATTCACTAAGCAAATGTTACTGTAACAAAAAAAATTGACTGTTCAAAAGTGCATGTATACTCTGTGCGTACCATGCAGTGTTCACAGTTCTGCAAAAGTGGAAAATGTCAGACTTGATAAAAATGCCTTATACTATGACACATTATTGACTGGTCTTTATCTTTCTGGTTTATATTCCATTTTAATACACTTTGAGCCTCTACACATCTGCGTTTCCATTACGTGTAATCAAAGTGGATAAATTCGACCTATTTTCCCAGAACTGATCAATATATAATCATATCATAGCAGTAAATTTCTCAGCTGTCTATTGCCCAGTCCCATTAATAGGGAATGTCAGCATAAACAGGGTGTGTTTACACTGGATAACTCAAACTGGACTACCTCCAACTATTTTTTTCCTAGAGAGACATACATAGTTGTTCTATCCCCTCCTCCTGGCAACTGACACATTTTAATGGGTTATTCTGAGCTTGCCGGTTAACTCTATCTAAGCTTACATCTGCCTGTGAAGGGATTTGAGCAGCGAACAGGACCAAAAGTGTACAGATAAAAACTTTTGCATAGGCCTACAGACTTGCTGTAGTCATGGGCTAAAACTGCATTGCTAGTGTGCGGGATTTCACTATCAAGGTGCCAACACAAACATGCCAGTGGTGATGCTGCCATTTCTGGAACACACAGTCACATGAATATGCCAACACATACACAACAAAACATACACAGCCACACACAAATTGACAACCCAATAAAACTACCCATTACCACTCTATGAAACATGATCCATTGCAATATGGGTGTTTGTTACTGTAGATATTTTATGTTAATGTGAAACATAAACAATAACAGGGAGTACATCACACAAAACTAGACTAGTAATAAATTAAATGTCTAGTTACCATAATATATACAGTATATTCTGGGCCTTCTAGGAGGTTGTTACATTAAACTGGTCTACATCAACTCCACATGTGATGTGCACCTGTTGCAAACATTCACGTGGCACGAAAAGTGTCTTTACCTCTCAGTCACATTCATCACAGACAGAGGCCATCTCAGTACAAACTATTATTGGGAAATGATGAAGGACCATGTCGAAGTGAAAACAAAAAGGTCCTCAGTCACCACGTCAAGGGTCCACTCATTTTATATCCATAGCCCACAGCAACACCATCAAGAAAAGAATGGGTTAGAACATACAAATATATTCTAATGAATGATCAACAACATACAGTCAATGGTATGGTGTAGATTTGTGTTCATGTTAGCTGCATTAAGATACAAGGTAACCAGGGTTCGGTTCAGTATCAGATAAAACTGGACTGGTATGTTAATAACTGATAAACAAGCGATTGACAAAAAAAATCACCATCATCATAAGAGATACTAAAACCGTAAATACATTAACAAATATACGCATATCTGATATCTTACATACATAAAGTTAGTTAAGGTTATCCCAGAGTCGGCTGCCTGCAACTGAAAATAGGGCCAATTTACCATCTCTGTCGGTAGCTATCTTGTTAGCCTAGTTCACAATTGTCAGAGATGTCTGCACGTTAGCGGCTGATTCGCAAACTGTTCTTTTAAGATAGTTGCTAAGTGCACGTACCAGACGTTACTTACTTTGCTTGAAAGGTACTAGCTCTATCAGTCCTTCTTCTTATGGCTTCGGCGGCGGGTGTGTTTAAGTACCAGGGCTTGTTGTGATAGGCTTAGCTATCGTTAATGTTAGCCACTTTCGCTTCTCGGCCCCTACTCGTTAGCTAGCATTGATTAAGCTAGCCAGCGTTTCACACGATCAGTTCTCCTTTCAGCATGTCTCTGCATCGAAATAAGGCTTTTACATACATGTTTGGCACTATAACCCCATCAGCACCAAATATATATCGGTGACGCAGGATGCTGGTCGAAAAGTAAAAGTGCCGTTTAAAAAAGGGGATATCTGAATCTACCACCTAGCTAATTTTGGCTAAAGCTAAATGTATGAGGCAGATGACGTTCTTTTTCAACATCTAGGTGGGAGGCGGGACAAGTCTCTCGCTCTCATCTTTGATTGGGCAGAAGCTGTTCCGAATATGAGATATGATTGCTCAATTAAAAAGTCAGTCAGAGATAGACTGTAAACACTAAAAATGTTCACTTGGAATGCTTGATTTTATGTGTGTTTAAGTTTTTTTGGATAGTGGACTACTTTTTGTTCTATGATCAGTGTACAATCATTGTGGAAACATTTTGGACCTCACAACTCTGGGCAGGCATTGTTGAGTGTCATCACAGTACCACTGTTACCTCTGTGGCTATTTGTGTGTTTAAAATGTCTTTTTTTATTTTATTTTACCCATGGTGTATGTCATAATCATTAAATGTTTGTTAAGTTGTCATTTGCAAATTGTTATACTGTGTGTTGGCAGGTTTGAAATAAAGATGTTAACTGAACTGAACTGAACTGAACTGAAGTAATCATCTCATAGGTCATGCCTAACCCATGCATTTTCCTTCTGTAATCTAGTGTGTGAAGCAGTTACTCAAACATGTAACCCACAATCAAGGAAATATGTTTTTACATTATATGGAACCTTTCCTACCTCTTCTTTAAAGATAAAATAAATTCATGATTAAAAGTTGAAATTTGTTGTAGGAAACATTATGCCTATTAGATAAGCACTGCTGAAAATATGTGAAAAGTCTGTAAACTCAAGTGTGGGCCATTTAAATTAAAAAAAAAAAAAAGACAAACCCATTACACGTTTGTTATTTGGCTGGTGTTGGATAGGGCACTGATGGTAAGTTAACAGAAAACTTCACATACTATCGTGGACTTTCTGTATACTGACACGTTCAAGGTCTTTCAATTATTTTTCTTTTCTTTATTAATTTATTGCACTTCAGAGCTTATTTTTGCTATAATTCTATTTAACAGCAAGACCAAATTTGAGTGCCTCTTATTTATGTTACATGTTATGGAGAAATCAGCAAATCGCTGTGGCCTTCACTGTTTTCTCTCATCTTGTGTGAAATCACCCCATGTCTGATCCCCTGTGCCGAGTGCAGCAATCACGCCTTGCCTTGCCCTCCACTCTTCAAACACAAGAGCACTTGAAAGGCTGATTTCCTGCTCCTCAGAGGGAGCAGGTTTCTTTTGTCAACTGAGGAGCCAGGTCAAAACAATAATTGTTGGCAAATCGTGCCTGAGAATATACAATGTTCATTTGATTTACATGTCATTTTCATAAGTTTGCTCTCCAAGCCTCCTTAACAGTACACAATGCTACATTAGGGCCTTTCAATTGTTTATGAGAGCAAATCAATTTCATTTCCTGGGTATAATATAAAGGCTGTGCATGCTTGTGTGTTTGTAAGGAAGAGAAAGACTACAGCTACACACTTACACATACATATTAATGCATGTTATGTGAGGGGGGCAAGCTGCTCTCTCTGCTTAATGGGATTAGACTCATTAACCAACTGTTTACTAAATGGAAGAGGACCTCTCTTTCCCGCTTTGTCTCTAACTCATTCTCTTTGTCTCTCATTCTCACTCTCTACCATTTCTCTTTCTCCTTTCACTCTCTCCTTTTCTCTGATCCCTAATCAGTGAGACAGCCTAGAAGTGCCTTGGGGCTGCATACAAATGAACGCAGCTGCCCAGTGCGGATTACTACCACACACAAGCCTGGGTGAGATGAACAAATTCACACACATACACACACATGCACAGGCACAAAAAAACACTGCATATAAACACGGTAGACTCTGTGTGGACATATGTCATTTACATGCTTGCCCAACACTTGCTGACACATGTATTTTTCAAGCATATGTCATCCTATGAATATATCTTACACATGCATGCACACACATACACTCATGCACAGAATCTGTTCTGATCACATGCCCGTAATATCCCATAACAGACATATGCTGGATGCAACCTCTACTTTTAGTGTGTCAGAGGAACATGTGTGTACATGGCCTGTGTATTAGTGTCAGGGGGGCATGTGCTGACGCCATATGTTGCCAGTCCTCAGCAAGTGACATTGTGGGACCAGTTCATCGTATGGTAAATGGTACTGAACTTAAGGAGCATCATATTAACATCATCATATTGTAAATATATATTATAATATTAGCATTAACTCTAATACTTATATGAAGCAGAACTTGTTTCTTCCTTTACACGCTCTGTGTAAAGGAAGTGTTATGTTAAATGAAGACTCTAACATTATTTGCTTTTTTGCCAAGCTTTCTCCTAAAATATGCACCAATTTCATATAAATCTGATTTTACCCTCACAGTCAGGTCTGTCCATTTATTTATCTGCCTGTCCACACCTGTAACTCAAAATCTGAGGCACATTTCAACTTAGTACCATACCTGGATCTGAATCCATATTCTAGTATTTCTAAGAGATTCCTCAACATTGACAGATAAGAGACTTTTTGCCATTTTTTGCCATTTTCTTAGACAGCGATTACTCAGAAAATAAAATTTATACTCGTGCTACATGACAATATCTACAAAAAATGATACATTTCTAGATAATGATTCTGAACTGACAGCATATTTACATTTCATCTGCCATATTTCATGGGTATTACCTGTCCTCATTTTCACTCACTGTTCATTCCTCATTCATGTAAGTCCTGTTCATAAGTACTCTCAGTACCAGCACCAAAATCACATCTATTCCACTCTAAGTAACTTCAATTTGACAATCTAAGTCCTGGGAGTGTGTTTTGGAGGTGAAGTTGTGTTTTGGTGTTTTCACAACATACAGTAATCATTCAGTGTGCTGTATGTGATCAAGGTGGTGACCATTTGACAATCAGGTTAATGTGGCAGCAAGAATGAAAGTATGAAGACACAGTTTGTGATGGTACAATTTTTCCAGTACATCACAAGCTGACTTTAAAGTAACGACATCTTCCTTTTTATTATTATCTTATTGTAAAATTTAAAAGATAGAGATCTTGTTGTAGAGGTCATGTTTATGGCCAGTTATCATAACTCTGTAGGCTTTTGCCTATAGCTTTATATTCAGTATATAAAGCAAATAAGACTGGCCTAATGACCTCTCTTCTTACAAGCTGCAAATAATTGATAGATAAATAGGGAGTCACATCAGCCACTTATGAAATGTTTAAACAAAAATACTGTAAAACACACACAAAACTGTATGCAAAGAGTGAATAGAAATATTTAAAATAAATAACCAAAAACAAAGAGATCATTTTCTAATCCTTAATGTCTACCTCCTAGTAAAGTAGCTCCAGTCTAATGCATTATGTGTGAGAAAAATACAAGGCCCCAGAATCCCATGCAGTGCAGAAAGATTTAACTGTAATTACAGTAGTGTTAAATTTCCAAGTTATGCAAAGGTAGGCCTTACTGTTACTGAGTTGGTAAATTGGAGCTCTTGCTGAGCGCACTCATAGTGTGGGTTCCGAGATTCATGTCTGTGGAGCAACATCAGTAGTATCACATCCCCATCTAGTGGCTGATAGTGGTAAAGGAGAGAATGGGAAAGTGGGACTGAGAGGAAAACTGTAATAGAGAAGTTGATATAGAATGACCTCCTAAATCAGAGTCCTGAAGTACTGAGGAGACAGTTATTAAATAGACACAGAAAAGAAACATCATCTGAATGCAATTCAAGCAATGCTTAACACTGGGTGACAAAAACAACCTGAAAGGCTACTGAAATGGCAATAAACTGATTGATTTGCTGAGAGAGCTGTATGCCAAGGTGACCCAGAGAACTCCAGGTATACATGCATTTTTGTTTTTTTTCCCCTGTGATATTTTTTGACTGATATTGGAAGAGCAGTTCAGCTGGAAGAAATCGTTTAAAAAAGCAAGGACAATCTTCCTCCTGAGCAGGCAGAGAAAAGAAAAGGCCACCACCTTATAGCTTCTGCTTCTTCATCATCATCATCATCATCATCTTCATCATTTCTTCCTGCTGGTTACTCTTCTGAATCTCCCTCCCCCTTTGGCATGGTACCGCATCAATCTCTCCCTCGGGACCAGACCCAGGTAAGCTCTTAGGTCTTGAAAAGGGTAGTCAAGGAAAGAGGGGAAACGTAATGAAGAATAGAAGCAGGAAGCAGATGAGCATGAGTAATGAGATAATAGTGTAAGACAGGAAAAAGAGAGTTCAGAAGGGTACTGTACTTATATGCTCACATACTGCTGAGAGGGCAGTGTGGAACATAACAATTTAAGTCATTTAACCTTAAAGTTTTAAACCCCTGTCAGTAAAATACAAACCATGAAGTACCATAACATTAGGTTACAGTCTTGCATTATGAATTACATTAATATTAAAAAAGGAGTAAAAGTGAAGCTGTATTAGCATTGGCTCACAATGGGCTCAGTAATAAACTAAAGATTGTTAGTTAAAGATTCACATTAAACAAGTCTGACCCACATTTCGTGTGTGTGTGTGTGTGTGTGTGTGTGTGTGTGTGTGTGTGTGTTTGTGTGTGTGTGTGTGTGTGTGTGTGTGTGTG
>JAPQRQ010000008.1:16014577-16060682 GCA_037367365.1 Apogon talboti
GATTGTGAGTTAAAGATTCACAATAAACAAGTCTGACCCACCTTGCGTGTGTGTGTGTGTGTGTGTGTGTGTGTGTGTGTGTGTGTGTGTGTGTGCACTATGATCCTCTCTTTCCCTGCCACAAAATGAGTCCATGTCCATTATTGATGATGTAATTTAAAATATGCACTAGGACAAAACAAGTGACATGGTGGAGGGTATCTAATGATAATCCAATCTGGAAAAGTGTGTGGCATGTGTGGGTGGCACTTTAATTGAAAGATGGTGTTGAATTTACAATAAGATCGTGAAAATGAGCAAACTGAAACCGTGTTGGTAGAATTAGTTCATCTGTCTGATCTATGTTGCCCATACTTGAGTGATACCAGTTTAACTTTTTGTAATATCAGTTTGCCTTTAAGTGAATGTGCGAGTGTGTGTCTGTGTGTGTTGTGGTGTCGGCTCAGTGCAGTGTGATCTAACAGCAGCTGACAGGCAGGTTTGAGGCCTCTCTCTAGGGTCCTCTGTGTGTGTTTGTGTATGTGAGAGTGTATGTGTGTGTATGTGTGTGTCCTGCTCAAGTGATGTGTGCTAATTGGAAGCTCAGCAGGACAGGGAGCAGGTCTTCCGAAGTGCTCATATGCGCATGTAGAACCATACTCACACAATCTCTCTCTTACCGTATCCCTCTCACACACTCACATACACACAAACACACACATAGAGCTCAACAGAAGTCTGGTCCTTTAGCCTTTTTACATTTAACATGAGTCCAGTCTGCAGCCTCTTCACTTATTCATCCCTCTTCTCCTCCTCCTAACCCACCTCTCGCCTGCACTAACCTGAAACGACAGCTGCTCTGTGGCCGATGGAGACCTGCCGGCCTCCTCTGTCTCACTGGTCATTGAAAAAAAAAAAAACATGCACAGACAGAAACACACACATGTATGTGCATGAGAAGAGAAGAGAAAAGAACAGAACAGAATAGAGGGGAAGAGAAGAGAAACAAATCGTGCATCAAATGTTCACTTAAATTCCATGCTAATGGAGCTGAGTATCCGTCATTCCAGAACCACATCATCTGAACCTCAACCCCAACAGCGTTCTTCCTTGTCTTCCAAACAGACAGCTTAACCCGTCCTGAAATAAAATGAATGATTAAATTAATGAGGGTGTGTGTACGAGGTTTTTTTTAACAGCGTAGCATGGAATAACCCTCCTACACTGTGAAACAAAATCTGAAGTTGACTGAAAAGTGTAACTAACCAAGCACAATAAAGAAGCAGAGAGTATATTGTTAAAAAACCCAACCGCAAGATAGAGAGGACGAATGTGATCAATGCTGTACAAGGGAAGCAGGTGATGTGCTGTGTGTGGAATCGATGGTGCACTCTAAATATACCTGGAGAGGATGAGGACCAAAGTGATGAGACCTTTACCTTCTCCAAGGAAATCCCTCAACACACACTTACATATGAAACTGAACACATAATGTATATAACATAATAAATCATGGCACACACACTGAACAACTGCCATGTACATAACACCAGGCTGCAGAAAAGCTTAAAGTGAATATGGAAGCTTGATGCTATATCATTAGTTCAGATTCATCTGCCCTATAATCCTATAGCTCAACTCAATCTGAATACAAATTTCTTGTAGGTCTATGATTTCTGTGTGTGTGTGTGTGTGTGTGTGTGTGTGTGTGTGTGTGCGCGCGTTTGTTTGAGGGTTGGATGTCAGTTACTTTACAGCATGTCTGACAGCCAGCATATGATCCTGAGACAGCGTGACAGCTGCTTTCACACCTCTTTCACCACACACACACATGCACTCAAACACACATACACAATATACAGGCACAATGAATGACAGCCTTTCCACCCTGTGACAGACCTGCTACATCCACCTACAGCCAACATGCCTGAGGATAGAGAGGTGACAGGGTCGTGGAAAAGAAAGAAGTTGGGATTAAGAGGGGGGCTAGAGGCTAGACAGGAGACAGATACAGGGACGGACAAGACACCAAAGGGCTGATGAATAGATTGATGAATGTCAAAGGTCAGGAAAGGGATGTGAAGGAAGTTTGGAGATGGAGGGAGAGGATAGAAAGTGTATAGATACTGTCTGAATGAAAAGCAAAGGGCGAGGAGGAAAGGAAGGGAAAAGGAAGGGTGGTAAATTACATGAAAGTCCTGAATGAAGTGGTCAAGTGGTGTCTTCCAGGGTGATAATGTCCCCATCTGTAGGGCACATGGGGCTACTAAATGGTTTGATGAGTGTAAAATGTGAATAATGTGAATCATTTCCTATTGCCTTTATCATCACCTGATTTCAATCCAATTGAACAATCATGTTAAATTTCAGACAGGCATGTTAGAAGGTGCCTCCACTACCATCACCAAACGCCAAATGAGCGAACATTTATTGGACGACTACAGTTCATCCCTTCAGTGGAGCTGACAAACTGTAAAATCAAGGCACACTGAAGCGGCTCTGGAGCACCTTAAATAAGACACTTAATGTTGCTTTGTTTTATTTTATTTATGGAAAAACCTGCAAAATACAATAAGGTGTTAACGCCATGGCAACACTGCAGTTTGTCTAAATCATTGTTCTCCATAAGCATCATCTACAATATCTGCAATAAGCAGCCACAGTGTCATTTCTCGTCAGCTTCAATCAGTTATTAAAGTGTCCTGCTAATCACCCCAGGACCCAACACCACAAAAATAAAACTAACCTGACTGAGAAGTGCATAGAATTTGGCGTTAGAGGGTGGTGAGACAAAGTATCCCTTGTTGAGGCGCCTGCATTGGAGTGCAATGTCTGTCAGAGTTCTCCCTAATATAAAGTGACATACTGTACCTGACAGTCCACACCATGAAAATAAAAAATAAAAGATAAAGAAAGCCCAGGATGCCATACAAATGCCGGCATACGTATGTAAAACAAAGGGGTTAAGGAGACAAGTGCACTGAAGAAAGCATGTTTGTTGGCATGTATGGAGGAGAGGCAGATATCAGATGTATGACTTCTTTTCCCCATTAGTTTGCTCTGTATCATTATGCCGACCCTTGCGTCTTTGCCTGCGTGCCAATTGCATGTCACGGTTGAGAGAGCCTGTGCCTTTCTCCTGATGATGACAGGCGTGTTGTTGACATCAGCGGTGGGTTATTCATCTACATGCTTGTTTGTTTGCATCTCGCTGTCCTCTTCCATACACTCAATCCTCTAGAGGTGGCACAGTGACAATTTGTACAATATAAAACTTGATTGAATTTGATATAGAAGTGTTGCCTGATGGTTTTGCAAAAGTGAAGTCAACAACAGGCTCACACAAAGAGAAAATCAGCACTATGAAGTGGAAAAAATAGGAATCTGAGGTCTTTGTGCTGTGCAGTTGTAATGAAAAGGCTGTAAGACCTTGAAAAAAGGGAAGATTTCATCTGTCAGTCTTTTATGTTATGTTTGGTGAATGTGAACATTTCCTAATGAGTAAAATGTTGCTCCATGCACTTCACCTGCCAGCTGAAACACTGTCATCTGTGCCTTCAAACTGACCATTTAGAATTAGGAGTTTCTGTGCTGTTTGTGATCATTTTCCATAAGAAAATATCCAAACTTAGGGGAAAAAAAAAATACACACAGATTCATAGACACTCACATACACAGGGAACCCGTGCTGTGCTTAAGGGCAGGCTCACCGTAGGCCTTTTCCCAAAGCAGAGGTGATGTGTCCTGGTCCACTAATGTCAACGTCGCAGCCAGAGTCTGAGCGCTGTCAAACATACTAACACACAACCTTTTCAAGTCAACACTAACACAGTAAGAGTGTGTGATTATGTGCATACCCAAAATGCCAAGTGCTCCGCTGTCCCTGCTCGGTTCCTCTATTGTTTCCTTACCCTCCCTCAGGTAAATTCACATTTGGGGTGTTCAAATACTATTACAGTGTGTCTGGGTTCATGTGTTTTCCAGTGACTCTATTTTTATGATGACTTGGGAGTCAGAGCAGAGTTTTCTTTGAGGTATCTCTGATCTCATGGTCTCATGTTCATTAGACTTAAATTAGACTTATTTAATATAATTTAGAGATCTCTTCTTCAGATCAGAGTGAGAAATGGAGCTGTTTTCTCCTGAGGTCACTATGAGGAAAACTGAGACATATTTGAGAAGAATAAGGAGATCTCTTGTTTTGATCAAACATGAGATTATATGTGATTGTTTCTCCTGAGTTGAATTTTGGAAGCAGGAGAAACAACCTTCAGTCTCACCTTAGTATCAACTATAGCTCATTTGTGTCTAGGAGAAATGAAAGAAACAACAATGAGATTTGCTTTCCTGTGGGCTTTCACCTGGATTAAAACGATATCATATTGTTTCATACTATTTAGGCAAAGCAAGACAACTCTAAACCACTAAAATGACTGTGAGAGGAGAGACTGATAATACATAAAGCAATAGGTATAAAGGCGTTGAGCATTAAGCCTTTGCTGCAACAACATTTTTGAGCTATAAGCAATACTTTTACTCAAAAAATCTAACTGTGGATACATTTCGTATAACACATACAGAAGATACAACCGTAGGCATTTCCTTATGCCTTAGATGATTATATACTGCCTGTCAAGCTTATAATTTTATCTGTGTTTTGCTCTTGTTATAGAATAGTGAGCTGAGCACAAACTATTTGATCAACATATAATGCTGTCCATGCCATGTACAGTATATGTGTCATGCATGATCTGTCAAGGTAGAATACAGGCAGACATGCATGCATGGAGCATGAGTTTGTACAGGCATCAAATTAACGTAATAGCATGCAGTGAAGGCATGTAGGTGTTGGAGCGTGAAGGGTTTTCCCTGCTAATACGGATATAATGATGTGGCTATAACCACTGTACAATAACATCATCTTGCCTGTGTGTCGGCTGCCAAGTTACAGAAACACTTGCATTGTTGATCTGCTCTACAATTCCACATGACTCATCTCATACAAGAGAGAGTTAAACATAGATATAAGAGAAAAAGAAATAGACAGAGGCTGATAAACAGGAGGTGACGGTTAGTGTGTTGTTATGACTGTGTTGAGAGGAAAGTGAAGCCGACAGTGAGATGTACTGGCCTATATCTGTGTAGCTTTATGTGTGGGGACAAATAGAAAGACGGGCCTGTGTCTACCTAATAATTCATCCACTGTGAGGTAGCATTTGAAACATCACTGGGCGTGTTTCAGTGCATGTGCAGCAGATTCAGCGCATGTCATGTGTTTGACAGTTACATATGTTCCATAGGCCTATATCTGCTAACAGTTTATGCCGAGGTTTGGGGTTACTGCTGAAGTGTAACCGACTGCAGAATACAATTTATCTTGTTGAAATGTGGTTGGTAATGTAAGTATTTAATTACTGCATCAATTTGATGTGCTGCTTTACAATTATTTCTCTAACAAATGTTTCAACCTGGGCAATAAAGCTGAAAGACCAAGTGTTTTAAACTAAACAGTTTAAACCTCACAGCAGAACTCAACACTGACTATTGTCAAAATGATTATACAGTTATAATATTTTGCTATATTTCAGTATGTACTTTATGTTTTTCCATTGTAGTGGCTTCCTGTGATCACCTTGACTTTATTCTGTCTTAATTTGCTTCCTAAGCTACCAAGGTTTGCTGAAAGGGGTGGTAAGGGGATAGGACTGCCTGCAGATTGTATAAGCACTTAAAAGCTTAGGGTTTTTTAATTAATTATTGTCACTTTTAGTCTTTTGGTGCCACTCTTAATTCTGTTTTTGTGTTTTGTGCGGAATAGACAGGACATATTGTGTTAGACTTGTCACAGATTTTTAAAAAATAATAAATACAATGAGCTGCTTAAAGGTATATAAGTGCTATAAGTTTTTCTGAGCTACATACATGCCTGGTGAACGGACTGACATGTATTAAAATTGAGAGGAGCTAAACTGTATGGTGAGTCTTGTTTTTGTTTGTTTTGTCTTGCAGTTTTCGGTGCCAGTGATAAACTTTTGTGAACTTTTTTTTGGGAGAATGGGAGGGTTGTCTGCTTTTACCTGCCTTTATGCTGGTCTTACAGACAGCATAAAGGACTGCCCTTTTGGCCTATCTTAGTAGAGTAGAAGCATGAAGTAGCATTATATGGAATTACTTCAGTAAAATCCACTAAAGTTGTACCTGTGCGCAGTACTTGAGTAAAAGTACATTAAACCACTGTGTGTTTGTTGTATGGGTCAAGATGAGAAGCCGTCTTGCTCTTTCTTTCAAGGTGACATACTCGATAACATTTTCACTTTCAGACCATAAAGTATTAATCTTCAACCAACATCCCAAAAGACACACACATCAATGCACACATTGACACAAACATGAACACACACAACATATCACAGCACAGTTGTCCCTGGCATTTCAGTGATTTAGAGCGTCATCTCTGGTTGCCACCATCGTGAAGCTGTGATCTTCACATATATGACACCTCAGCTCAACAAGGTCCATACAAACACACACACACAGTGAAGGGGTGCTTCTGTGCTGTCTCTCCTGCCATCACATTCTCACTTCCTGATTTAGACAGACAGAGACCAATCCTTTGGGACACAGACACACTTCTCTCTTTCGCTCCTTTGCCACATCCTCCCTCTCTCCCCTTTTCTTGATCTGCTGCTCCCTCTCGTGGGGACGGAGGGAGGCGGGGCCAGAGGTTAGACAGACGGAGGCGGGTGATATACAGATACACAGTCAGTCTCAGGTTTGCTCCTGCGGGAATGGTGTGATGGAGACGGAGAGAGAGGAGGGGAAGTCGAAGCAAAGATGGAAGTATCAGAGAGGATGTTTCCTCCAGTTAGGAGGAGAACCAGTGGAGTTAAACTTCAGATCAACAATGCAAGAAAAACTGATTCTAAAAGGGCTGCATCTTTTTTTCCCTTAAATGAACTAATCATTGTCAAATTTAACTTAAGATTACTTAAGAAAATTGGTCATATTTACTAAAATAATTATATATATTTCATTTCTCTCTCCTGATTAGAAACAAATACCTTTCATGAACATTTACCACATTTTTTGCTATTTGCTTTCCACCTAAATGACAAAGATGACAATATCTCAGACATTTTTTCAGTATTATTTTAGAGCTGTTTTCTTGACAGCATAATGCAAATTTAATGAGCTTCAACTCCTTTTGGAAATACACCATCCTCCCTCTTTTGGCCCAAATGGTAACAAAATTGTAATTACAACAAAATCCAGACTTACAGAGTGCAAGGATAAGTCTGAAAAACACACTCTGATGGAGGATGATGGCATCCTATAATCACTTTAATGTTAGGTCTATCCATAATTTAATGTATTTGGCACCATACTGGATTACATTAACTGAATTATGAATCTTCAGAAAAGAAGAAAGGAACAGGCAAGAAATCATGTGAATAAGTGAGTGAATAACCACCGGAATAATCTGGAATCTGAAAGTGTACAGTGATAGTACATGGAACTGATGGTGCAGAAAAAATGAAGGTACATGAAATGACTGGTGTAAGATACTGGATTATACTGGACCCTCCATTTCTTTTCTGTGAGTTGGAAGAGAAAGAGAATGTTGACGTGTGGGTGAAGTTTCTTTTTTATTCCTACTTGTTTCTACTGTCACTGCTGTCAACAGACGCTTTAGGTCACTGAAAGGCTACCGCTCCATCTACCTGTGTTTTAGCACATTACATGCCGCACTGCACCCAACGCACACACACCTACACACTCAGAGAGAACCCACAAGTCAGAGCGGATCGAGGAGGAAAGAAGGGATTTGTTTATATGGATTGAGTGACCTAGCAAAGGTTGTCAATTACAGAGAGAAGGACAGGAAGGGATGTGAGAGGGGAAGGAGGAGGTGGAGGTACAGTGATGCTTCCTTGTGAAGAACTGAAAATAAAAGGTAAATAATATATCCTACAGATAAATTATTGAGGGAATACATTGATGCATTCATGCCGTGGGAGCTGAGCTATATTTTTTGGTTCATTCATGAAAAAAGGACATATAGTAGATGAAGGATAAAAGGACAAGAAGGAAAGGAAGATGGAGACTGGTTTTCTCATTACAATCTTGCTGTTTCTTACACCCAGTATAATTTATCTCATCTCATCTCTAGTTCAAGAGTAATTACATGTAACAGTGTTATGTTATATTACAAAATAAAGTTATATTTACTGAAAAAATGCTAAGGTACTGGTGTTGGTGTGTAAGAGTGAATTTAGAGTATATGTATATTTTTGTAGTCAGGCTCCAGGTAAAAACAAGACATTCAGATACTAGATACAGAATCAATTTAATAAAAATCTGTACATAACTAATTATATGCACATTGAATGCATAGCCAGAAGATAATGATCCATACATGTATATATGGAATATAACGGAACATTAAAGTGGGTGGAATATTCCTCTAAAATCTGGAAGAGCCAAAAAGACTTAGATGCAGATTTCAAAACATTTTCTAGAAAAGTAGCATTGGATTGTAGAGATATGAACTGAATTGATTCATACCGACGAATTAGCAGATTTATTTGTCCACTAGAGGAAGTAGTGAGTCACTCTGCAGGCCTTTTACCAAAGTGTCAGAAAGTAACAAGATGGGATGTGAATCGATAAGAAACAAATTTTTGATAAAAGCTAGAAGCACTGTTGTTGTTTTCATCAGTGGAAACAGCTCTAAATGAAAAGAATGGAGTTTGATGCAAAAATCACAGTGTTTCTTCTACACCAGTGAGTTTGATTATGAGCTTATGAAAGAATAATGTTATTAGGTGATGTTATTATCTCTGCTAACTTAATTGTTTGTTGATCCACTGTTCAGAATAAATAGTGGCAGTTCTGATCTTATTTGGATGATTCCAAACAGATCTTTAGTGCAGCTATTGACAACACGAACTGCAGACAAAACTAAGGTAATTTGTGGTTTTACTGTGGCTGTTTTCTCTCTAAAAACAGAGCAAAGCTAACAGAGCTATAGTGTAAACTATCAGCTGATGCAGCATGTGAAGATTATAAGACACAGTGTTACTTTGATAAGAAAACTTGATAATACCATAACACAGATGTGTGTAAACAGTGAGCTTCATATTTTATTCAGTCAGTGGTACAGTCTTTGGATACATAGTGTTAACTTATTGGTGGTTTTGGTTGTCATAAGTATGTTCTGGTACACAAAGTTTAACCTGCAATATCAGCAGTACATATAGCCACTTTAAGTTATTGAAATTGCTGGATTATTACATTTTTGAGAGAGAAATCAGTATCTATAGATAATCTGTAGCCTATCACACATTGAAAGTAAACTTTCCAGATTTGCTTATCTCATTGTTCTTGTATAATTGAGGACATGTGATGCAGACTGCACCTATGTGAGAAAAATAACAAAAAATTGACTGATATTTAAAACACAGAAAGCTTCATTCTGAGTCATCGTAACAGTCAGAGGTAACAGAGCACAATGAGCTGGTCAGTGTAATACACTTGTGCCTCCTAGTGACTGGCAGACAGGTAGACTACTACTCCCTCCCACACACACTTAGCGTCTCCACTCTGGTCTCCCTACATAATGCGAGATCCTTTTGAGCTGACAGGTGACAGAGCGGTCCACATCAATGTTAGACTACCCACTATCCACTGGATAGTTTTTTTTTTTTTTTTACAGCAGACATGCACACATACTGCTTTCTCCCACCAGCTGATAGGTGACAGGAAATGTGCCCTGCCTTTTGGGCATGTTCAGCCCTGGCACGACTGGAGTCATCTACTGAGCTGCAGTAGGGTGGGTGTATATGCACATTTGTATTGTGTATTTTCTGAGTATTTTGCTTTTCCTTTAATTTGCCTAATATTTTTATGATACTAACCAATAATGTATAGACAGAAGACATTGAATTCTCTATTAACCCTATTAATTTTATATTTGTTCAGAATTTGTTTTTATCGATTGGCTGTATCTTTTATCACCTTGAGTCTATACTATATAAAAAGGCCAAAGGGGATCCCAGTTATCTGTGACCAATATGACATGTTGATAATCCAAAGAGATACAAGTGTGATCAAAACTTTTTTTCACTCAACCTAAAGCAGAGAAGGCATTGTAATTTCGAGATCACAGACTAGACCACTTATTCTGTTTTTTGTAGTAGTTCAATTAAAGAACATGACATAGCAATTCATTTTAACAGGTATTTTGGTGTTTGAATGAGTATCACTTTTTCACCTGACTGTGATTTTGGATAAAAATCAGTTCTTAGAAGTGTATATGAGCTAATAGTGTAAGTAAGCTTGTAGATCCAGTGTTGGGGCAATAACATGTCAAAGGGCATACTGGGGAAAAAAGAAAGAAGAAAGAAGTAGGCAGCACCCTACCCAGGACTGCTGGCATGGCAGCCAGGGGCGGGGCCAAGACAGCATGGCACACGTCAACCTCAGACCCCCCCCTCCTCTTATCCTTTCCCCATGGGCTCTGACAGGCAGCACAGGAACCCCTTGGCCCAGCGAGGGGTGGACAGCCATCTGACAGCTCCCCACCTGCATGACCTTTACCATGCTTGACCCTCTGCGGGAGACAATCACTTCATAGCAAACAGCCCCATAGGAGATGCAGACACACAGCACAGTCAGAAAGACGCATGTGGATAGATTAGTATAACATTTATAAAGACTGACAGAGTGGTGGATTAGGGATGGTGCATCAGGTTGAAGACTAACATATGCTTTCAGTGGCTCCATTCATGGATCAATCAACTCCTGGCTGCCTGATTGTAAAAATGAAAGGCGAGACAGACTTCTGTACACCTCTTTTCATATATTCTATTGCTGTCATTAAACCTACAAAATATATGATACGTCTGTGTACTTGATCAAAAGTTTTACAGTGTGACTGATCAATTATTCCCATCATCTGCATCTGGATCAAACAGCCACTGCCCCTTGGTACAGGACAGATGCAATAGGTGTATTTATTTTTTGAGTCAACACTTCACATGATATGTTTTTGCATTGGTGAGTGACAATCCTGTTGGAAATCTTTACAATGATAAAATAGCTTTGGGAACTGGACTAGACTAGTCAGCTTGAAAAGAGTAAGAAAGAAACACTGTGTTGTCAATTTCTTATTATAGATCTATACATATAGTATTATCTGGGGTTTTTTTGCCAAAGTTTGTCTGTTATCAGTGTAGCATCCACAATTCTTGACAACTTTTTTTTTGTTTGTGGGAATGTGAGCACCTGATGATATATGCACAAACAAACCCGACTTAAATCCCAGAGCATTAAAACAAGTAGTATGGTGAATTCGGGTAAAAATGTATATACATATGTAAAAGAATAACTTAAAATATAATATTCACCCGTGCAACATTTTACAAAATACCATTTTGCTTTCAGCTTTGGTACAGCTGATACTTGCAGAAAAAAAAAAGAAAAAGCAAGAAGCGCCTGCTGACGAGCGACACACGTCATCAAAAAGGGACGACATCCATGAAGCGTTGGTGAGATCAAATAACTGCAAGGTATGTGTAAAATGACAGTTTATATGCTTTGTATTGCTATAACAGAATGAAAGTTTTTTTTCTGCTGACACTGAACACTATTAAATTCGCAGCGAATACATAAGTTCTTTAGAAGCTTGTTTAATGGTGTCCGTCGTTTCGTTCAATGTGTTGAGTGTGTTGTTTGTGGCTAAAGCTAGCATTTCGAGATCTGAAATTCACGCACAAACAACAAGTAGCTTTTATTAGAATAAATGATATAGCGCTGATGTACTGAACATTTGTTTGATTCTTAGGTTAACCTGTGACATATCCCACGTCCGACTTCTTTTTGCTGGTGGTTCTTCGCCTGCTTAGAATGAATCCAGTATTTAGACGGAGACTTCCTCCGTCTGTGAGGAGTCTTTTAACTGACATTGGTCCAAAGGAAGAGTGGACAGACACAGAGCCCGACCCTGTGACTAAAGATGGGATTGTGCTGCCGTCCAGAGGAGGAGAAGAGGGGTTTCTTACTCCAGCCAGGGTCCAAGAAGCAGAAACTACAGATAACAGCAAGAGGAGTACAGTTTGTATGCTGTGTAAATCTAAACCCTCCTGCTATACATGTCCTCGTTGCAACCTGCCTTTCTGTGGCTTGGCATGCTACCAAAGCCCAGATCACTCTGTGTGCTCAGAGGAGTTTTACAAGGAGTCTGTTCTACAGGAGCTGAAGGAAATGGGGAAAACTGAGGCTGAGGGCAGAAAGAAAATGCAAGAAATCCTAGTAGGACTCAAACAGAAAGCAGCAGGAACAGATGGAGGGATGGAAAGTTTGTTAAGAGAAGAAGGCGTTTTGACAGATGAATCCGAGGGAGAGGAAGGAGAGGTGAAGGAGAAAGTACAGGTTGTAGAGCTCTTATCAAGGTTAGCAGAGCTACAGCAATCTGGAGAAGAGGATGTAACAGAATTTGAGACAATTCTGAGACAGCTTGAGAAGATTGGAGGAGGACAGGATGGGGAAAATGAGCTGCTGGGTGGAGATGACCAACCTGACGAAGCAGTAGGGGAGGTGGACTTGGCTGAGCATCTCTCTGGACTGGATCTGGATACGCTTTCAGAAGAGGAACTATGGGAACTTCTTAACAACAAGGAGAAAGAAAAGTTTATGAGTCTGATGAAGGATGGAGCTTTTGGTGGGCTTGTTCCTCTGTGGAAACCATGGTGGGAGGAACATGATGAAGGAGGTAGGGCACTGGTGGAGGTGCTTGAGGAAGAGATAAACAAGCTGGAGAGAGGTCCTTCATCAAATATGGATGAGAAGGACAATGACAGTGAATTCAAAATATCACAAGGGCTGGCTTCAGATCAACCAGCGAGAAAAGTAAGAAAGACTAAAAGTAGGGACAAAAAGGAAAAGAGCAACTGCATTCAAGATTCAGCAGTCTCTGGAGTGCCTGCAATTTCTACAAAAATTCCAAAGCTAAGTTCATTGTGCCCAAACCCTTCTCCTTTGGTCGGTTTTTCATTGGTAAATGCACTTTTTGGGTATTCTTTCACCCTGTGTCTGTTCAACGGAGACACAGACTCACTAATGTTTGAGCTCTGTGACATGATCCTAGCTCTGTCTGAGGCACTGAACTCAAACAGAGTGTTCAACTCAACCCAAGAGGCTTTAGACTGTGGAGAAACTGCAGTTTTGAGGGGGGGTTACCTCGACAAGGACAATCTTCATGCCCCAGCCCGAACAGTTGAGGCTGTAGCTCATATCATGACTGGCAGAAGCAGAAAGGATGCTTCAGGATACTGCCTTTCAGCTCTGAGTCAGCTCCGCTCAGTGTTCTCCCATGCCAGAGCAGCCCTATCTAAAGAGGGAGAGGAAGGGAAAAAGAGACAGAAGTACTTTTTAGCAAGCAAAAAATGTGAGTTTTTTCAGGCCTGGACATTGGAGAGTGGCCATATTATTCATATACTGGCTATTGAGTTGTGGAATGAACACAGTCAAAGAGAGAGTGAAAGGAGCACAATGGAGAAGGCAAAAACTCTGGTTGAAGAGAACAGGAAGAAAGACAAGAGGAAAGCAGGCAGTAAACTGATTGAAGAACTGAATTAATGGAGTCTTTCTGAGCCATGTTAATGTTTGTAAACTTGCTTTATTTGAATAAATCTTTTAAAAATAAAATCTCTTCCTCTTGTTTTGAGGATAAACCACATCATTTAGTGTTTCTTTGTTATTTGGTTGAATTGGTACAACAGCTAAATAAAGCCATATATTTCTCTCCACCTAAGACATTGTTTTTACTGCCTCTTTTTCCTAATAATAGTCTAGCATCAACTGTTTTAGCCAAATACAAAATTTTTGTGTGTGCGTTTTCCATGACACTTTTGGCTTTTCAAGATCATAACCGATCATTTTATGTTTTTATATTTACATATCAAATAGGCTTTGGCTACGTAAATACATAAGTCTCTGATGCAAATATCGGATTTATAGAGAAATAAATGGACTTTACAGACAGTTACTGAAGTAGTAGAAAGTGACTAAGTACAATAACTCAAGTACTTTGGGATATTTGTGCTTTTACTAATGTGCAATTTCCACTGTATCTACAGTGCTAAATATTCAAGTATCTTTATGGTTGGGCTTAAAATAGTATTTTTATGTAAGGTTTGGAAAAAAAACATCTTGGAATAGATGAAAAATTCATAGCCACAAAGGTAAAACTTGGGTTGTTTTTTTGAGCTCGTGAAAAGTTTTTTTTTTTAGAGTCACTTGTGGCTCTCAGGTCAGCGACGACACATGCATATGGTTGTTTTGCTGTAGATTAAATTATTACCAGTTTATGAAGTAATTAAAATGACCGCAACCATAAACACCTACAACAGTAAAATGCAAATTTCACTATACTTTCACCTTGAAATGCAGAGACTTTTCTTTTAGCGGAGTACATTCAGTGTGTAGTTTTTAGTTTTATAAGGGTCTGTATGCTGCAAAACTGCATATGTGTGTTCTCGCGGTGCTTTGTTTGACCCATCACGTGGTGCGGATGCCCTTCCACGCTGCGACAGAAAACATGGCTGCGCTCTTGAGATCAGCCCGGTTACTTAAGTTTACGCCTTCGGGCTTGCTCCAGATCACAGGGACCAAAAGAAATGGACTGCCAATCAGCCGACTGTACAGCGGAACACTCGGCGGCAGAAGAACCGGAGTTTGCTCCCGTCACATCGGTCCTACTGTGGAAAATGCGCCCAGGTATCACGCAGCCTGTTAGCCGGTGTAGCTGCTAATCACGCGTGATGCAGAGATGTCATTGAGGGTCAATGACAACCAGAAGCATAAACGTTTTTACACTTATGCGACCTTCTTGTTAAATCAGTTTGTTTGCCTTGTAGTGTATCTGTACGTTTAACACATGTGTTATGTTGCGGCTTAAAAAGACGAAGGCCTGTCTGATTTCAGCTAGTGATCACATCTTGTGTAATTCAAGCTCAGTGTTAAATCCAACCTCCACATTAAGCCTATACCTTCACATCTTGTTTATAACTAAAACTGTAGTAGACACCCTTGTCTTGTTTGTATTTAATTACCTTGTTCTAGCTTTATTACATGTTGTGTTAGCTGTTAGCCAGAGGCCTGTCAGTGGAGAGGATTCTTTATCACTGTATCAAAAATATTCCTAATCATTTTATCTTAAAGTATTTCAAGTACAACGCTAATGATGATACTGATCAATCGATAGCACTTGTTGTTTAACTTGTGGTCTCTTTAAGTCAAGGTCATTCAACACTCAGACCAGTTTTCCTATTGTCTGTCCAGAGATGCTCCAAGTGTCACACTAAATAGTAAAAGTCTGCAAAAAACTGATGGCACACCTAAACTGGTAAAAAAAAGAGGTGGATTATTTCTAATCTACTACCCAGAGCAGTGAAATTATGTCATAAGGATAATTCAGTTAAAGATTGCATCTAACGTGACCTATTTAGAAATTATGTCTAGGTCACTAACATGTTGGAGTTTCCACAGATAGGTCTAGATTAAGTTTTTAGCCACATCAAATATATATAGATATTGTGAACAAAACTATTGTATTGTTATAATTGTTTTATTAAAAATGTAGTAGAATTATAATTATTTTATTTAAAATGAAGTAGAATACGTGCAGACATGTCTGTACTGTAACCCCAGATTAATATTCTGTATATTTGCCTGTTAGGACTGATAAAGATAAAAGGATGAACAGTACAATCAGTTTTTGACTCAGTTAGGCACTGCTGTAGTGATTTAAGTTAGTTGATGCATTTATTTCACATCCTAGAAAAACTTTTCTTAACCTGCCCTCGTAAACACATATGTTTTTTGATAAATGTGTCACTTCTGCTGATGACTAGGCCTTATAGTGTGAGTTTGATCATTTAAAAAACAACAAAAAAAACTTCAGACTTTTGGATGCATGAAGAAGAACTGTAATTTCACCACACTTTCATTCACACACATACTACTATTATCTAGAAAGGTGTACTTTATTGGTGCCAAACTGGGAAGTTATAGAATATTTCTCTCTTCTCCATCCACTCATCTCTGCGCCTCACTCTTTGTTTTTCCCCTCCTCAGTCGTTTGTCACCCTACACAGTAGGCTGTGTACGCAGCTATGCTGTAGCCAGGGAGCAGAAGGATGAGCCGAGCTCTGGAGTGCAGTCCAAGCAGGGTCAGCAGTTTGACTGGGCCCTGTCCAAACTGGACAACTCGGTGAGGAGGACTGGTCGCATCACCAAGACTATGCTGCTTCGCGTCTTCCATGACATCTGCAGGACAGGTAGGTTAGCACAGAAGCAAACAAAAACTGTGATAAACTGACAACAAAGTAACGTATTTAAGGAAAAATGTATGTTTGTGAAAAACAGCTGTGAAAATTGTAGTTACTTTTTTATTAGAAGTTCTCTACAGCGTTTAAACAGTTTTTCCATTAAATATATTGGTTTCTGTAAATGTTGAACACCTGTATAAGTATCATACTGTCTTACCTTTTGAGTCGTGTCTCATCGCTGTCGTCTGTTGTTGTTTTGCAGGTTATCCCAGTGGTAACCAGGCCTTATTGTTACTGCGTAGTTGTGGATCTCTGCTGCCAGAGGTGCCTCCTGCAGACCGCACTGAGCTGGCACACCACATCTGGGCGAAGCTGCAGGAACTGGGTAAGACCATCCAAGACCACAAGAAAATGTTTTCCCTTGGTCCCTGTGTGCAAACTATTTGCATGATTAAAAACAATGGACTTCACTTTGATCTCTTATGTTATTAGATTTTTTTCTTTAATATGCACCATGATTATTTTAGACATTATCTTGTTATATATATTTATAGATAATGAAAATTACCAGCAGGTCTTTCACAGCATATACAATATATTGTTCTGTGGGTGTATGTTTTAACATGCTGTCTCCCACAGGTTCACAGTATGATGTTAGTCACTACAACGCCATACTGAAGGTGTACTTGCAGAATGAGTTCAAGTTCTCTCCTACGGATTTTCTGGCCAAGATGGAAGCAGCTAACATTCTGCCCAACAGAGTAAGTTCTGTATCCAACTGCTGTTTGCTCCAGTGAAAAAGAAACTAACATGCTCTGAGCTGTTGCAGACAGGTTATTGTCAAAGGTTTTATCATGGTTTTTAACACTTTAATGTTTTTTTCAGGGTTGTAATGTAAATAAATTGTACAAGTCTAATTCTTTTTTCTGGATAGGTTACGTACCTGAGACTCATAGCAGCCTACTGTCAAAATGGAGATATTGAAGGAGCGAGGTGAGTGAACCCTCTGTCCCAAACAGGAGCATTGCACATCTGAAAATTGAAGTTCCAATATAAGGTCACATTCAATGCATTTTATAAATTGTCACAATATATTTGAAGCTATAATGATATGCAACACTGTTTTGCCTTAGCTTTTAATAATTTCTCTGTTTTAAAATGATTTCTCCTTTTCAGCACCATTTTGGGTTTTATGAAGAGCAAAGATCTGCCCATCACTGAAGCTGTTTTCAATGCCCTGGTAACAGGCCACGCTCGTGCAGGGTGAGGAGTGTTTTTTTGTTTTCTCTCACAGACCAGACGTTGTACATCATAAAGCACATTAACTGTCCCACTGGAGTATGGATTAGCAAGACTTTAAATCTGCTGTTGTCTACTGTTGTATAGTGACATTGACAGTTCAAAGAACATCCTCACTGTGATGCGGAACGCAGGAATAGAACCCAGTGCTGACACATATGTATCACTGCTTACTGCCTACGCTGAGAAAGGAGACACTGACAGCGTGAAAAAGGTTTGTGAGTTTACTCAGGTGTTTGTCAAGGCATAAAAGGTGATTTTTTTTTTTTATATTGATTTGATTTTAGTGATTTATTTATTTCTTTTATTTTAGTGATTTATTCCGAACATGCAATGAAAGTTAACATATATGTGAACAGGTAATACAGAAATAATAGTACAAATCAACAACCAAGACAATCTTAGAAAGAAAACAAAAAACAGCACAATAGATTCATTTACATACCCGAAAAGGGGTGGGAAGAAGTGCAACTTAATCATGACTGAATGAGCCTTTTTATCAAAATATCATGATCACCTCTACAACACCATCACCCTTTTTTTTAATTGTTGGTCTGATAGACTCTGGAAGAAGCAGAGAATGCAGACTGCAGCCTCATGGACAGAGACATTATGCAGGTCATCTTCGCTCTGGCCAAGGCTGGACACCAAGAACACGTCCCACAGATGGTGGAGCGCATGAGGCACGAGAGGGGCTACATCCCAGGTTAACATGCACACACCTCATGTTTTGCAACAGTCCTGAAGTAAAAACTGCCCCAGTCTTCTCTTGCTCCCTATGTCATCACTGATAAATGCGGCTGTTGATTCTTATTGTAGATGCTATGAATCTGTGTCTGAGCCTCATCACCCACGGTCAGGAGGACGCGGCTTTTCAGGTCCTAAAGAACTTCCCCACGTTGCAAGTGGATAACACCAGCGCAGAGTCCCTCAATCTGGGAAACTTCTTCCTCAGACATTGTGTCAACATGAACACGGTAATTAGGGAACACATCCTACAGTTATTGCTAATTAAACAATTTTCTTGTGAGCACAATCACAACAGTATTAAAAACTGTTGACAGTTGCTGGCATGTCTGGAAGACTTGTTTGTAATACTTAAATTATTATTATTTTTTTTTTGTACGCAGGCTTTTGAGAAGGTCGCCAACTACTGCAGAGAGCTCCAACAGTCAAACTTGCACACCTCACCCCTGACCTTTACTCTATTTTGTGCACTGGAGGCCAAGAATATTGGTAAAACACAAAGCACAAATATGCACACATTTGCATTTAATTCACTCACATATTCAGCACATTCACACATTTCAATCTTTTTAACATTTTTTTTTTTTTTTTTTTGTCATTTGGAAGCACATGATACAGAGTTAAAAACTTCTGAATTGCTGCTGAAAGAAGGTATTTTTGCAGGTCTGTCTTTTGAGCTGATGAAGCAGATGAAGGAGCTGAACTTACCAGTAAGGCCACACTTCTTCTGGCCCCTCCTCATACAGCTTGTGAAGGATAACAACACATCTGGTACACACACACACACACACACACACAGAGTCTTGTTCTGACTTTTGACTGTCTATTTAGGTGAGACGTGTTTATTTTGTGTGTATGTGAGAAGTGATTGGCTGCTGTGAAGTCAGATGGAATGACTAAAGTTGCTATCAGTATTTGCATGCAAACAGAAATGGAGAGTTTTTTTTTTTTGTTTTTTTTTGGAGAGCATGATATTAGCAGGATATGAGTGCATACGTGTGCATTTTTGCGGTATATAGGGGATTATGACTTCCTTCCTCCTCTGTACCAGAAAGAGCTTTTAAAGGAGTGTTTCCCTCAAATATTAATGCCTCACAGAGTGGTCCTGCTGGGACAGATTTCACTGTGTGGGGGGCAGTCAAGGGCAAAGAGGTCTGATCCTTACATGAGAGAGGGGGAGCGCAAAAAGAGATGAAACAAACACGTGTGGGTTCGTACATAAACACACAGACACAGGTCTCTCTGGAGAGCTCTAGGAATAGATCACAAAGTTTAGAAGAAGTCCCAGCTTCCCATGTCAGCCGCTCTGGACCAAAAAGACATACTGACTTTCACAAAGTGCGCTCAGACATGAATGTCAGATTTTTTTTTTTTTTTACATTTTTTTGTTGGTGTACAAAGCATTCTGGGTACGTAACTTCACCACTTTGTTCATCAATTGTCCAACTTTTACACGTTGCAGGCTTTCATGGTATAGTCATGTTTTTTGTTTTTTTTTTACCTTCACCATAAAAATATCTTTTCATCATCTGTGAAACTTAATTCGGTGAAAAATCCACATCTCATTAACGAGTGTATAATCTGACTGGAAAAGAAAGCAGTGCAGAGTATTTATGGATGGTTCACGTGTTGACCTTAGACCTGTGGTGGGAGAAATTAAGCTCCCTTGTTTGAGGCTCATTAAGCTGAAGCGTCTTCCTCATGCCTGCACATGGACAGACACGTATGTGCATCCAGGCCTGAGGCAGAGGGTTTAAGGGTTATCTTGGTCCAATAGCTTTGGCTAAATTCTGTAACAAATGAAAGCTGCCTCTCAGCTCAAGTCCTCAAACTTTATTTAAGATTGTTAATCGATTATGTCCGCAATGTTAACCCTAATCCTGTGGAACATTTAACACTTTTAACAGCACTTTAAAGCCACCTACATATGACAAAACTAAGTTTATCCTGATTATGGATTGTTACTGTCTCCAACCAGTTGGACTATTATGCTTTACTGTGTGGTAATATATCAAGTATTTTTTTTTTCTTTTTTCACAGTGAGGATGTTAAATGACTCAGCAGGTGCAAATTGGTGGATTCTTCAGTGTTTGGCTGCTGTTTTGTTCTGTCTTTTGTTTCTGAGCTTCTGAAAGGAATCGTCTCAGTGACAGAGAGCCGACATGCGAAGACGTGTCTGAGTTCACATCTCATTAACGAACGTACGCTGTCAAATGTGTTCAGCAGCGGCTTGGCTTTTAAGTACTTTATTTATGCTGAGGTCTGGCTCTCTCTTTGGGGTTTTTAGAGCGATTAATAAATGATGTATTTTTCCCCTGTCAGCTAATTGACAGCATTTGAACTGGCAGGGAGGAGAAACTGGTTAGACCGGCGTGGCGATGGTTGTAGATTGACTTGTGTGTGTGGTTCAGACAGATTCTCCATTTGAGCGGTGAGATGCCTCATTGCTCGGGTTGGCAGCATGAAGAAAAGTACCAGACATGAGTCTCAACAACCCCCCCCACACACACCCATACCCATGTTCTCTCATTTAAAGACTCTAACCACACAGTCCCAACACATCTGTCTGCATCCATTCTGTTATCACAGCGGAAAGAGGAAATGTTGGTGGGAAGGAAAGTGAAGAAACTTCTTTCTTGCTCCCACACTTGCTTGCTTCCGATGGTGTTTGCCTTAACCCTCATGAATGATGCAGCTTCTCCTTTTCTCCCCCGTCGCTTTCCCACACACACACACACTATTGGCTGCAGGTGGTGTGTGTGTCCGCATGTGTGAGGGGGGCCTTTCGGGCGGCCAGTGCAGGTGATGTGACTGATGCAGAGTGACTTGATTTCATGTAAATGCAAGCGCTCTGAGGGAATTCACTTTGGATTACGCGCCCCACTGTGCACGGCCCATGAAATATTAAGCGCTGTGTCACTTTTTGTCCACAGGTGTCACTAGCGGGCAGAGGCCGGCCGGAGCAGTGGAATTGAAGGCTAGCAGTGGGGGAGGAGGGGGGTTAGGAATAAGAAGAGGGGGGAAAAAAAAAACTGCATTTTGATGAGGTGTGGTTTTGGCGGGTGTAGCGGAAGCATATGCTGGGCCATACTTCCCACCTGCCGCCAGCTAGTCACTGCTTGTCAGTCCTTGCGACGCACACTCTTATCACTTCTGACACGGTGGAGCAAGAAAAAGAAAGGAAGAGAGGGAAGGGAGACTGCAGATGAAGTGTTTTTGGTCTAGTGTTTTTTTTTTGTTTTTTTTTTTGGAGGTTGAGAGATGTAAAGGTTCCTTGTCTGGTCTGCTTTTCTTCCAGACTCAAATTCTATTTGTGACCTCATCTTCAACCCTCTTTTTCATTTTTGTGATGTAGTTGCTTTGTCAAATAAAGCAAGCTACATCTAGGAAAAAAAACATACCACTGAAGTAAATTTGTAACTTGGTCATCTGTGAACCATTGCAGCATTGATCAATTGGCAGGGTGTGGGTCAAGACACTGCTTGGATTAAAAATAAATTAATAAATAAATAAATAAAGGAAGAGATTTCTTTCCTTTCTCAAGACAAACCCTGTATGGGGAAAAATATGAAATTTCCAGGTCTGGATAACTATTTTAAAAAGGTTTGTGCCCAGACTATTATATTTTCTAAATTATTACATTCAGTATTTCTAAAAACAAATGGACCATACAAATCATATACAAGGACAAAAGCACTGTTAACACATCATCCTCTACACCCAGATGTTTTTAACACCCACGTTTTTTTATCATGTTTTTGACTCCAGTAAAAAGCCTCTTGAACCAGTTATTTTGATAATGAACACTGAGGTGTTTGTACTGATACTGAGTCAAATATCTAGGGTTAGATTAAAGACCTACTAAGGTGTCTTGAAATGTGACTTCACAAAAGTACTGAATTTTGAGATGGAAATGTGTCGCAGCCCTGTTTTCTTGCCAAATAGAACACATTTTCTTGCAATACCTTCAGATAAAAATCCTACATTGCCTCAGAGCAAGCGAAATCTACCTTCAGATAACCATAGACAAGAAGCGATGGAGAGACAGATGGTGTTACAGGAGAAAGAAAAGGAGAAGTGACAGGTACTCATGTCCAAGGACGGGAAGAGATGACAGCAACCGGTTCACTCCACTCCTCTTTTCCTCTCTTCCTCACTTCTCGTCTGTGACAGTTAACCTGAAGACATGAATCTGATGATGATATCTTGTGACCACTGCCATGCTTAACTCACTACTTAGATACTTCCTGCCCTGATGGTATGTCAGACTTTATGCTGACCAACCTGGAGAGGCCTCTACTCTTCTCATTCCTCTTCTGTGCCAAATCTTTTATTTAAATAGTTCAGACAGGAGGCAAAGCAGAGAGGGTTAGTCACAGTGGAGGACTGTGGAGTGACCTAGAGGGACTGTGATGCAAATGACACCTCACAACAGCCAACATTATGGCCTGGTGTGTTAAACAGGGGGCGACTGATGCCCTGATAGCAAGTAGCTGGAACCAATTAGAGGTCGACTGATAGCGGATTGTTAAAAGTAAACTATAACAACAGTAATTTGAAGCAGCTCCTGTCAATATAAATAGTTGCTGATAAATTTCTATCTCTAGAACCACTAAACACTCAAAGTTCATGTGAAAGTCTTTAAAAACAAAAAGCTTTGGTGAAATGCATTGAACCTCTCAGCACTAACTTAAACGTAAAGATGCAAAAAGCTCGCAGCATAATCTCTTAAAAATATTAATAAAGAAAATGTCTCCCCAGGGTTTTATAAAATAAATTTAATTAAATATAGTTTGTGAATCTGAAATTTGTCCGGAAGTTTGTCTCAGTCATTCCAATTCAGAAACATCAGGTCATTCTGGATCTTGAACCTTTGTAGTGCATCATAATGTGTTTTTTTTTTTTTTTTTTTAATTACCAGATGTCTACAGAGTAGTTTTTCTGTGTCTTCTTCCCACAATTGTTTTTTTTAAAACTAACTTCCTGATTTTTCTACCAATTTATTTTGGAAGGCTCCAAGTGGGTCAAAATTTGGTCCCTGAACCAGAATGGCAAACTTTCTATGTAGAAAAGAGCCTAAAGAGAGAGTGTTGGCTGCATCAGAGCCAATTTCACCTAAATTGTTTTAATCAGATATTGAATAAAACAAACTATAATGATGCCAGTGACTGTAGCGGTATTTGGCTGTAGGTGCAGGTGTCATGTTCCTTAACGTCACTGAAAGTTTTAGGACACAAGTTTGAATTATGAATATACACAAAAACAGCCTTGTTCAACAACTAAAAAGTGCTGATGATCATGAAAGCACATGTGCAGAAGTCGGCAAAAGGCGCGCAAGGAGGCCAGCCTCATGCATTTATACTTGGAGCTCTCCATTCACTTGTTTTCTGTCTGTTTGGCTCACCGTGAAATTGATTATGGATTATTCAGGAGGAAAGCAGGTGTTTCCTCTTCTCGTTCATAAAAAAAGACAGGATGAAAGCGATTAGGGGGTAAGAATGGACAGCCTGACCGCGGAACGGATGGATCCTCCATTGAGAAGAAACAAGACGATCGCCTGTTTACTTTTTCTTGAAAGCAGGATAGATGGATAGTGAGAGGGGCAGATGAATGAGTGATATGGATGGCGTTGAAAGCTGAATGGATGGTTTAGAGTGGTTCAGGTAGCCATACCTGGGATAATGCACCCCCAGTCGCAGGTTTTAATGGCGTATAAAAGCCCAGGACTCATATTTTATTTAACTTAAGAGAGAGACTGCCAGGTGAACACATACATCCCCAGAGGATAAAGAAACACAGAGCTGGTATATGTGTGTATGTGTGTTTTTGACCTGAGTGGAGAGTTAATACATACAGCATATTGAGGTATGGTAACTCAAGGAAGCACTTAAGGGTAGTTTTCTAAAGTCCGCATGGGAACAAGGTGTATCGGTACACCGGGCGAGTCATATGGATGCATTGATATTTTTGTCATAAAACCGCATAGCAACACACTCTAAGAATGAATAAGAATGTGCACTCGCTCGTTTAGGCCCATGTCTTTTATGGGCACGCTGGCAGACATATGCAAAGTGCCTCCTCCATATGGACATACACCGACAAACACACACACACACACACACACACATCCTTACGGGCTTATTGAGAGTGTGCGAGTGGTTGTTCCATATGCATGTGGCTGTTTTGGCCTTGTTCCCCGAGGCAGGACCCCCAGGCTCCGCTGGAAAGCAGGATGATGATGCAAGAGTCCGCTTCATGCAGAGTATGGTTTATGTCCGTGTTTATTTCCAGAACACTAAGGTAGAAAGGGGTGCAGTCATTAGCATTTTGTTAGTGGTGGATGTGTGGTTGCCTGGAGAGGTGAGAGAACGTATGTGCCAGCTCAGTGTTTTAGACCCATATTTAACCGTGCCAATGCTGCTCCAGGCCTTTTTACAGGAGTGATGGGGAAAATATGTATAGCAGTTAAATTGCACTAAGTGTTTTACATAATATGTTGGATATATTTGTGTTTATTTATTTGAAATAACAGAACAAAGAATAAAGAACAGTTACAACAGCTGCAGAAAAACTGTATTAATAACCTTTTTTTTTTAACTATTACGCCTGTAATTTTTAGGATAGTCTTATGACAACAAAATTTATTGCAGAATTTTCATTGAATAGTTCAAAAGTTTTTTGTTGTTTTTAAATTATCATCTGAGGGTTTTTTTTCCAAGAAAAACCTGTACTTTTTTCCAGCTTTTTTTTTTTTTAACAGTAGAATTTTAATACTTTTTGGACTGTGGATCAAACAAAACAGTTTGGAGACATTTTCTCTCTAGATACACACATAAGAGTTAACAAATGAATCTGCTGTGGCCTTATTAAATACCAGTGTGTCTGTTGTGTTTGCGTAGGTGTTGTGGAGGTGGTAAAAAGTATGGAGCAGCTCGGAGTGGCCGTTGATAGTCCGACTTTTTCCAGCTACATCCTCCCTGCCTTCGACAACCTGCAAGAAGCCCGACAGGCCCTCAAGGTAACACACACTTCTGTTTGTGTGTGAGTGTTTGCATCGACATTATAAGATGAGTGTGTAACTTTGACAAAAAACTGACCTTCTCTGTTTAGGACGCCGGTGTCTCAGTGGAGTCTGAATGTTTCTTACTCTCAGAGATTCGTTCATTGGCTGCGAATAACCTCGCAATGCTCTACACCCAATGTAAGACACACACACACACACACACACACACACACAGTCCATAGCTCCACTGCATCTTGAGCACCCGTCATCATAAAAATCGCTGGTTCGCCTGCGGGCTAATTGGCCCTGCATTAACACACACTCACACATTTCTGCGTTTGCCCACTTACTCCTCTGTGCTCATCAGGCCTTTTAAGAGATTAGTCTGTGTGAATATGTAAAGAGCAAGAAAGAGAGGCGCCTCAACGGGTAGAGGAACAGGATAGAGGAGGGTGTTAAATAATGGATGCCTCTTCCCGTTTTCTGTCTTTCTTATCGTTACGTGCACATGCCCTTCTATTTTAACTCCGCTCATTTTCTTGCACTTTTTTTCTATATGCATATGTCCTCAGTCCATGTCTGTCTCCTCACATGAACACAAACACCACAGTCCAGCTCATCTTTTATGCATTATGAACGCAATTGTTCAGTATTTCACAGTGGGTTATGGAAACTAGTTTGTCATTTCAATTAAAGGATTTAATACTTGGAAAACCATTTTACATTGCTGTAGCGTCCCCATTGGTAATAAAGAACTTTTATTTTACGCTTGTTTCTAGCTGTTGTATTTTTGCACTACTTACTTTTTGAACAATGATTATTTTTTAGCAGCAGTCTGTTTTGGTTTTCATTTGACATCTTTTTTTGGTTCAGGTTAAATAATATATATTCTTTTCCTTCCGTTTTGCTGTTCTGGTTAAAGAAAGTGACAAACTGGTTACTTATTACTGGTTACTGATCCTTGTTCTTCAGCACTCCTTTGAAATACTTTACTGACTACAAAAACACTGCCAGAAATGGTGCATTACTACCATTTTCTGTTAATACATATTGGGGATCAATTGGTATGTTGTACTTTTCGGTATTTGTTATAAAATGGTTGTTATTGTTGTTGTTAGTACCTGAGTCTACAACACTGGTCTCCTTTTTTTTTTTTTTTTAGAAATGATCTGCCTCAGACATTAAATAAATCTTACATCCTTTAATGAGATAAATTGGAGAAAAAAAGTGACAGACGTGCTGCTTTGCTGATGATTTCAATGTACGTGATAAAGTGTTGTTACACATATATACTACACAATATATATTGATTTATGTGCATTTATATAATGGTATAATGACTCAAACTTAGTAAAGTTTCACTACTTTTATCCTGGAAGCATTTTACTTGTGGGCCAGGGCAATATTCTCACCAATATGTTTGCATCAAAAGTGAAACCTCTTGCTCTCAAATGCCACAGTGACTCCAACACAAAACTTTATTGAAAAGTCTGGAAGCTGACGGTCAAATCAGCTCAAAGACACTTCACTCTGTCAAATCAAATGATACTTCAACAATATTTATCGTCAGTTTCCACATTGGACTGGAGGGAATTATAAGTAGATAAATAAATGTTTTCTTATTTAAGTGTTGATAAACTATTAGTTGTGACGTGTAACTAATCAGAGAAGGCTCTGGGCAGAGTTTTCACTGCAGTAACAGAGGTGGTTGTATCAGAGTGGAGGTCGAGCATGTGTTGAATCGTGTATTTACTGTAAATCAGAAAAGTACCAATAATAATGGAAAGCAATCACTCAATTCCTCACCATTATTATAATCTGTTCAAACCCTATATCAGTCAAACCTTTCACCTCTAAACAAGCTCCCATTGTTGTCTTCCTCATTGCTTTTCTGTCCGCCTCTGTCTCTAATTTCAGTGTCGGATGATTCCCTCTCCTCGCTGGACTTCGGTGTTTTCCGCAGCCGCCTCATCCTTGGCTTCAGAAAGTGAGTCAATTAGCCCGTCTCCTGTTTGTGTCGTTCTGTGGCCGCCAACATTTGATATTCCATATTTCTCCATATTTCGCCTCATAGCCCCTGACTGGCAGTTTAGGGAGGCCTGTAGCTCTATAGAGGTCACAGCAGCATATGCTATGAATATGACATGTGCAGCGTATCACACCGTCTACAATGTGTGTGTGTGTGTGTGTGGGCAGCTGCGGGGAAAAACACCATCACACACACATACATGGGTGCCTCATGCATATGGAGGCCGTCATCCCTCAGCTCCTGCCCCAAAGCACCGTGGGAGATATGTAAATTAACAGATGCCCACCACTGCCCCTCATACTCAACCCCCCCCCCCCAAAAACTGATCACACATACACACACATTAACCTTAGGACCAGGACCTCTGACCGCTGGGCTTTTGTTGAAGGGGTGTTTATGAATATTTAGAGTTTAACACTACACAACCACACAGGCCCCTGAGCAAGACTGGAGGTGAGTGAAAGAGAAAAGTGCTGACTTGTCTGCAGGGACTGAAGCTATTTGTTTTACAAAAACGCCCCAAATTCTCTGAGCTGAGCTTCTGCTGAACTTTCCTTCAACCAAACACAACTTTGTTTGCACCTATGTGTAAATTCTCTTGCTGGATGTCTGTAATCAAATTAAAACTGCTGCTTATTACTTTTTTTTTTTACTCATGGTGCAGCTACATATTTTCTAGATGAATAATTTTGCCGCTGAAATGTTGAAAAAGATGAAGGTGTTTTGCATTTATTTGTTGATCATCAGCAAATAAGATGAATTTCTAATCTTACTTGTCGAAAGGCAATATATTAGCTTTGTAAATCCATACCTCCCCAGTTTACGAGAGTTACAACAATTAATCAAGTAGTTGTCGACTATCAAATGAATGAGCTCCTTTTCTTCAGTGTGAATATTTTCTATTTTTTTCCTTCTCTGCAACAGTAAATTGAATATATTTGGGCATTTGAGAACATTTTTCTGAAATTTTAGACACTAAACCATTAATCAAGAGACTAATCTATATATAAATCTTAAGTGGATATTGTTGTTACAGTTGCAGCCTCATTTACAATGGTTTGTTTGTGTAGATGTCATATGTTTTCAGTCAGTGTGCATGTTCTCATTCAGATAGTTTGGTTACAGTATTAGTTTAGCTGTTGTCTTTTTGTTTTTCAACCTGCCGTATCTCTTGGCTTTCTACCTCATCGCACCAGCACACACACCTACACACTCCTCTGACTGTTAGGTGGCCTGACAGGGTCATAATTGGGCTTGTCACTTGGGGAGTGTGTGTGTCTGGGTGTGTGTTTTCTGTGTGGTTGCGATGGGGGACCTGCCCCTGTCAAAGACAAGGTCAGGGGATAATTTAATCATTAAAGACCTCTTCTACTCTCTTTTCCTCCCCGCTCTCATTCCCCTGCTTTTTACTCTCCTCAACCAACTAGCTGACAACACCAGAAATGTCACTCGTTGTCACCATTTAGCCTGTGTGAGTGTGTCTCTTTTGTGGTTTCCCAGGCTTTTGTACTGCCGTTTTCTCTCTTGTACTGTGGGATTGAGAGTGTCTTACCATAACGCATTGTAGTACACTGTCATTTCACATGACAGTTACATGAGTTACATGTGATAGTTACATGAATTCACACGTTGAGTACATACTTCAGGCTTTCCATAAACTGTCAGAACTCTCTCAAAGCTGATTTCTAAACTTGTTCATTTAATCTGGCATATGTTCTACTTATAGCTGCAAAAATTTATTTATCAGTTGTTGACTTTTAAATGGATTGACATCAATAATTGTATTTTTCTAAGGATAAATAGTCAAAAATATCTGACTCCAGTTTCTATCAGAATTTATCCTGGTTTCTTTCCTTCTGTGACAGTAAACTGAATATCTTTGGGTTTTAGCTCGAACAACACTTTTCAGGACATCATCTTTTATTGTGGGAATTTTTGCACTGTTTGCTGACATTTTATGGACCAAAAACAAATAGTCAATTACTACTACTACTGCTACTACCAACACAGAAAATAATCAGTTGCAGTCCATGTTCTACTTTTTTCACTCAGTGTCATTGTTTCATGCAGATTATGAAGAATTGTGAAGAATATTAACGTAGAAATTATGACGTCCACACTCATGCGTTAGGAGAAACAATACATTCAGACATGTATTCAACTAAATTATGTTATGTTTTGTTATTTAATAATAATGTGCTCCTCATTCAATACCAAATACACATTCACATGTACCCTGACATGTTGTCATATTGGCTGCAAACTCATGCCTTGTCCTCTACTGCCCCCTGCAGGTCTTCTGATATGGAGAGCATGGTGAAGGTAAGGCACAAAACATTAAGAAAATCATGAAGAGATAAGTAGATTTTAATGATCTCCTAGTTGAGTAAGTATTTGCAGAGCTGAGGGAATGTACCCTAGGTTGAAAATGTAATACTTAACAAAACAGATCTCTGCTTTTAAGTTTAAACATAATATTAAAATGCTGTTTTTAGTATTTGAAGTGTACAATCAGTTGTCTACATTGTCTTTTATCATAAACAAACATAATAGCTGTGATAAACAGTTTACTTGTCATCTGTTACAAACTGAAAAAATCTAATTTAACAAGCGCCATCTGCTGCTTTTATCTAAATCTCCATATGGCACAGTGAGCTGTTAAAAATGACCCAGACATTTTTAAGATGAACTCTATATGTTTACTTTCTCTTGCCAATCATGTAGAATCACCCTTAATTTAAGAAATGTAGTCCAACTGTGTGGTCATGGATTAAATGTGTGTTATATTTTTCCCTTTGTTTCAGATTACTGAGCTGTTGTACAAAAGTGAGCGCTTTTATGGGCCACACACTACGCCTGCTGGTAAGCATTTATACTCTATGTTCTCACTGGCAGCTCAGGATGTTATTAGTATCTGACAGTGTCCTTGTAAGCAAGTTTTGTGTGTAGGTGAGAAGGGAAGTAAGCGATGAGCGAGTGGGTGTCTTTTATGTGTATCATCTATCACAAATCAGTGTTCTAACTCGCAGGATGACAAGTGCATCTACAGTCACCTTGCAGCTATAATTCTGATGACAGAAAAATGCACAGTTTCTGTGTTAGAACCTCGTGTGTGTTGTTTGTGTATCCCTGTTGTCTCAGTAGCAGTAGACTGCTGACCGGCCCATTTTGCATCATGAAGCCGGTGTGTGTTTATGTCCAGGTGTGTGTGTGAGTGAAAGAGCCGCTCTCTCCGTCAGAGGAAATATAGCCTGGCTGCTGACACAGCGCTGAGTAGTTAAAGTGTATAAGAGTGTGTGTGTGTGTGTGTGTGTGTGAGTGTGTCAGTGCCAGGCAGCGTCTCTGTTCTGACAGTGTGTGTGGAGCGTTAACGTCACTTTGTGTCAGTGTGTGTGTCACAGAGCTGCTCCCCAGTGCTGGAACTGGTGTGTGTGTGTGCTGGTGGGAGAGATGGAGACTGTTATCCATGTCACATCCAGTTAGACGGCATCTGTGTGTGTGTGTGTGTGTGTGTGAGAGAGAGAGAGAGGGCTGAAGTAGGGGGGAGGCTGTCACTGCCAGCTTTCGCACATTCACTCGCACTCACACAGCCTGAAAGCAGCCTCTGTCAGCAGAATATGAACACACACACACACACACTGCAGAGGTTAAAGGAAAAAATTGTATAAATGCACAAATGGATGGAATGAGTGGCACGGTGGCAAATGAAATGTATTCCCAAGACAAATGCTGTGTGTGTGTGTGCTTGTGTCCCCATCCAGAACGCGCATCCTTCTTTTTGTACAGTCTGATCGACAGCATGACCGAGGCAGAGGTGCAGGGGCAGGAAGACAAACTGAGGGAATACTTCAAACGACTACAGGCCCTGGTACACACAAACAAATAATACACTTACACACTGTATTTCCAGTTTATTCATGACCTTCCCAATTTAACGTGGCGTACACACTCTGATCTGATACAGTGTGTAATCAGACTCGGACATTCCCTGTGTTCCAGTTATGGAGAGTAAAAGTCCAGATTTGGACGTTCAGTCATGTTGCACAAGATGAAACCATGTTTTACGCTTTTTGGTTAAAGGTCACGTCTTCAGTGGCCATTTGGAAATCAGTAAAACTGTTTTCTGGCCCAACTTGAATCATTTATGTGAATAGATCAATCTAATATGTTATGTATTTTAGGAATGACTGGATATTAACACAGATAGAGGAATTATCTATAGAAATCATCCTGATAATGGTGTGATACATAATAATGAGGACATTTATATGAAGTCCATCGTCACAGAATAAGATATAACTGAAAAAAACCTGCATCTGTTATTATCTATTATAAGGAAAATTCAAACTAACTTGATAGAAGTATGTAGTAGGTGATATACTTTATATTTGTGGTTGCTTGTAACCAAAGTGAGATGATTAATGAGGATGTTTTGTTGTTTTTTTTAATGACTGGCACATGTAACTGTAATTTAGTAATTAATCAGAAAGTTAGAAAAGTGTCTCATAATGATGTTACATAAGTTTGAAATATGTATATGTGATGGTATTTATTTATATAACACTATAAATTATATAGTGAAAGGGCAGTTTTTATTTTATTTTCTATTGGCTTTAATTCAAGTTGACCATTTATTGGCAGCAACTATACAGTATTTCCACTTGTGTCTGAAAATAGCAATAATTTTTACCAAACTATATAAATTAGCTATATCCCATTAAGGAACGTTAACATATTAATTAGTTTCCCACTTTCCTACTACTTTTTGTTTCTTAAAGAGAGCTATATGAAGAACTAAAGATATTCAGACCTTATTGAAATAACATAAGCCTTTGTCATATTTACAATAATCCTGGTTAAAAACACATTTGATCTTTTGTTCAGCAAAGATAATTCATCTTATTTGCAGAATATAACTATTCCAGTGAACATCTTCAGAGGCATCAGGAACCTTTTGGACTCTTACAACGTCCCAGAGCTCATCAAGGTACAGAAAAATTGAATTTGTGCACAAACAGGCAAAGCAAAGATGTTTTCTATGGTGTTTCCGCTCATTAACTGGCAAGTTCAGATGTACCACTGTCATTTTTTCTTTCATTGTAACTGTTGCTTCCTTGATGTTGTTTTGTGATGTAATATATTACTGCATGTGTGCGTCTTAGGTTATTGCTGAATTGACTGACCCTAAAGACAGAGCATCTGCTGAGTTGGCGACGGCTGCTCCTCCTCGTGCCGCCGTAAGTTTAAAATAAAGATGTCATTATGTTTAGACAGCATGAATCTCAGGCTAAATGAAGTACAAATCTCCTGTGTATACTAGGGTGTATGTATAATTGGCTATGTAATTGTGTCCCAGCAGGTAACTGAGGATAAGGTAGAAACTCTGGAGAAGAGACTGGCCGAACTAAAAGCAGAGAACAAGTCAATCGACCTGACATTGAAACAGATCATCCAAGCTCTGTGCGCTGAGGAGGTAAATCTCCCATAAGCTCTATCTTTGCTTGAATTCCTTTGGTTTGCCTTTGTGTCCCATTTAAAGACATCGTCCCTGAGAGTTTTTTTTTTTTTTTAAATTTATTTATTTTTTTGGTCTGATCAGAACCTGCAGCGCGCCCTTGAGCTGAAACAGCAGCACGAGGAGCAGATGACAGCTGCTGGATACGCCATCCTCATCAGCCACTGCTGCCGCAACGACAATGCAGAGGAGGCGCTCAACCTGAAGATGGAAATGTGAGGGTTACACACAGAAATACTCTACACACACACTGCAGCGCTATGACCAGTAGTAGGCCATTAAAGTTTAACTTGAGTGGTATTAGGGGAGACATTAATGCAGCCACTCTGTTGACTGACTAAAACACAGGAAACTCTCCACTATTCCTGCCATATTTCCTTCTCTATAGTCACCTCCTGGTTTTGGCATCAGACCCCAATGAAGTGCAATAGGTGACTCGAGTTACTGTAAATGGAATACATTAATCTCTAATCCATCTGTCGCCCTTTCTGTCTCCAGGAGTCGGAAGGACTCATCAATTGCGCTTGATGCCAGTAAATACATTGCACTGATGAAGGTGCTTGCTAACAACGGCAAAGTGGAAGGTAAGTTGATTTAGAGCAAATATTTAATATTTTGATCTTATTTGACTTAAAATTAATCATTAATTTAAGCTATAATAGTATAAAATACTAAAAATGGCACAATTTTCTTTGAGCCTAAGGACAATAAATATCTAATATTATCATAGCTTTTCTGTTAAACATAATACCAAAGCCTTTACTCAGATATTTATCTGTATTCTAAAAGAATGTGATTTATTGATACAGGTTTTTTAATGTCTTATACTGATTACATAGAAAGCAGGCCGGCCATTATGTAATGCACATACTGTATCTCTTTTTGATTGCAATAATCTTTTCTTTAATTTTTAACACTAGTACGTCCGTGTTGACTCTATTCAAGTAAATGTAGTTCACTTATGTTTATATATTTCACTTATGAACTACCTAAATATCTACAGATAAACAAAAATGCTAAAAAGCTACAAATGCAATATTCAGTTGTTAGTGGGTTTAACGGCTTTTGTGAATTCATTCAGTGTTTTTTGGAAATAATTGCTTGATTGTAACTATCAAATCCATGAATCAACTGATCTCAGCATCAAGTACGTTGCCTTTTATTTGTGTCTGACGTTAAACCTGTTCAGATACAAAAGCCTTGAACCCAAAGGCCTTCAGATGTGTGTGTATGTGTGTGTGTTTGTGTGCGTCGCCATCTCTGTCACAATCTGTCTCTCTCCCTCCCTCAAACCACATTAGCCGGCCATTTTCAGAATGCCACGGTGGGTTTCCTTCAGCCTATCGAAGACCCAATTACCATCAGTTTTGCCGCTCTGCTTTTTGCACACAATGACAGGCAAAATGTTTCCCTTGTCTGTCCTCACGTCTCCTCTCCTCCCCTTCGCTCGCTCTCCCCGTGTTCGCCCATGTCTCTCGATCTGACCCTCTCTGTCTTGAAGCGTGTCATTCTCTCATTCGACCCCCCTTGCTCACATCCGCGTCAGTGAGAAATGAGAGAGGGGGAAAATTACAGGACTGTGTGTATTTTTCCAGAATTATTGAAATCCGCCTTGATGCTAATGGCATATCATGTCCACCGAAGTGCTTGAACATTTCACAGACACACAGACGGACACACACAAATTTGCATGTGAATTCAAGCAAAAGGCGTTTGGTGGGGCTGGCGGTTGGGGTGTGTATATGCAGCGCTAACGCATTTGCCATTAGCCGGAGTGTGCATATGGAGGGGGACGCTTGTCATCCACATTAGCACACATGGCTAACCTTGATGTTAGCCTGTCCCCACCCAGACGCTGGTCTGCTCGGCTCCGAGCACACACCAGGCCCAGCTGAAGATCATGTCTCCTGGCATCTTGCTTTATTTCTTTCCCGCTAATGGCTTTGTTGTTTTTGCCCTTGGTTCAGAGCCTTCCAACCCACCTCACCTGGCAACTTTGCTTTTTACTGTTTACTTTATGCTTTAGACTTCATCTCTGTGTCACCTTACATCCCCTTCTGCTGCTGGGATGCACTTTCTATGTCCACCCTCTCTTTCCAACACATCCTCAACCTTTCCATCTTATTAGTCATGATGATCTGAACTAGTCACTTTACATGTTGAATTATAGCTTTCATGTTAGCAAATGTAACTACTTAATAGTCCTGTTGAATATATGCATATACATACCATTGGAAATAAGAATTTAATAGAATGAAAGGCTTGAGAAATATCAGCTTAATGTAAATGATAACGTGTCATAATGACGACAAAACAACGCATACAATGCTTCATATAGATGTCATGTTGCAGTGTAACCAAAATATAATCCTGTTAACTCCAAGCAGATTGACCATTTTAACAACTTCATTTCTCTGTAGTTGACGTTTCAGTGAACATGAATTTAGCTGTAATTCAACAATAACCTCACAGCATCAGCTTGTATCCACTGTGGCAAAACTCTGCAGGTCCTAAAAGCGTAGGTGTAAAGAGTCCTGAGTTAAACTGCGATTCAGGCAAAGTACCCTGTAGTTGACTGACTAAACGGTTCCATCTGTAAGTTCAAGTCATGCCAGAGAAGTAGTTTTCCCTTCAACAACTTCGATCTGAAGAAGGTACAAATAATTTGCATGAACGCTTCTATACGGTATAAACTATGGAAAGTTTGCAGTAATGGACTTAAAACCACCGTCATCTTACACACAAATCCCTTCAGAAATGGAAATGTTATTGGATAAAAGTATGAGTTGGTGCAGTTTTTAAAGTAAAGTCTTCATCTTGAAGTGAAAAGGCATGTTTGTGTTTGTGCTGCTATTACCAGTGCAAAGTGTGAGAGGATTATTTTATTACTATATCTGAAGCTTTTCATTAATGATAAATTGGTGGAATATTTCAGCAAATTAAGGCCCTTAAATTTAATATTGTTGTGGATAATGTTCAGGTTATATATTTATATTTAATTAACTGACCATATACACATGTCATAAAAGAAGTATATTAATAACTAAACTGATGCAAACAGTCCAATATATATTGGCATAAATTATGGAGCTCCTGAATGTCCAAATTTCACATTGATATGATTAAATGTTCTGTAGTTATTTTACAGTGATGGATATGTTCAGTTTTGGTTTTCGAGGGTTAAGCAGTTCCTCTATAAGTCAAATATTTCTTTCTTTCAAGTCAACCCCAGAATTACCACTTATTCTGACAATTGTAAAAGAAAGTATTCCTTTGTTTGCCAATAAGCCTGTGTGTTCTACTTTTCATCCATATTTTCTAACTGGCCACTGCCTTATAATCATCCTATTGTGTGATGTATGTTTCTAATCGCTCCTGTGACCCACTTCTTTCACACACATCAGTCTGGGCTTCACTAGAGTGAACACTTCCTTCAGCCTCCACCTCCATTTTAACTACAGCTCTCTTTTATGACTAAACGTCTCTTTGACCTGCCCTTGCCCCTCTGCTTTCGTCTGTCCAACCTCCCACTCCACTAAACACAACTTGCTCGGGTCCTGGGCTCCTTTTTGGTGCCGTCTGTGTGTTTTGGGGGAAAAAAAGACATCACTAGCAGTCAAGCCGTGGTACATTAGATGAACCACTGGGCTGTGTGATGTTTGTTTACCTGGCCTGTCTGCCTCTCCATCTCTTGGTGTGTTTGTGTGTGGTCTGGCTCGCTTTGCTGGCCACGATGCTCGGCTGAGCTGATGGATATGCATACTGGCTAAACGGACAGATGAAGGGAGATGAGGGGTGGGTGTGGCGGGGTGTTGGATAGTGGACAGAGCGATGTTAGCTAGTGTAGCTCCATTTGGGCAGATTATCTCCAAGCCATTGGTCTCGGTGATTAGCGGGTCTGTCAGAGAGTGATGGAGAGAGGTATGGATAGATGGAGGAGGGGGAGACGCGCTGAGAGACAGAGGCAGAGTAAGGATCATCTGCTCTGATAAATAGTTCAGATTCATCAGCAGGTCAGGTCATTAGGGCAGCTGTTAAATGTTGATACCACCATCAGGTTGTTTTCCTTACAACTGTGGTTCAAGTACTAACGCTGAGCATTGTGGGTAGACTTTTTGTCTTCGCTTTCCATGTACAAGAATGGTTTTATTACAACACCACCTGCTCATGGAGCTAAATATGGCACATGTTCATTGCTTGATAGTTATTTGGCATCACTAGGCAAAAATTCAGTAATTATCTTTCAATATATTCTTATTTAAGTGGTGTAAGAGGACATGAAACTCCTGCAGCTTTAATAAGTAATAATATTATATAAGCTGTTTACACCAAAAGCACTTAAAGGAATTTAATTCTTTTAGTTTGACTACAGACTTGTGACAAGACAAATTCACAGTAGGATGTTCAAGTAAATAGTAAATACATATACAGCATTAGTGTTTTTCTTCTTCAGAGGATATTCCCCTAATGAGTGAACATCATATGTGTGTGCCGCTGATTCTTATGAATGTGAATAAAAATGAATACCGTAACTGTGTTTACATGCTCTCATATGGGATCACCACTCTATATATGACACCCTGCAGTTTAAATTGATTTTTATGTTCAATGTATAAATCTATATGTAACATACTCAGGTTCATATGTGTGCTTTAACATCTTGTCTAGCAATGAAAAAAGTCTGACACAGGGCAGATTTAATGTACTGTTTGTAATGTCACAACTACACAATCCATTCACAATGAGTCCATCAGCCAGTTCTATGTCATGAAACTACCAGTTGAGAAAACTTTACAGTGTGTGTTTTTTTTTTCCTCAGTATTTCTTGGTGGTAGCTCCCATGTTGTGAAAATAGAAATGCAGAAATAATAAAATCAATCTTGCTTGAAACAGACGAAGAAACAGAGGTCATCTCATGGTCGTCATTATTGAAAAGCTCTTTCAGTTCTTGTGAAAAAACCTGCACAAATGCTATCTGCTGGTAATCTTTGGTTTTGTTATATTACTTTATTGTATTTTGAGCAGCAACAAAAAAACCTCAGGAGAGTCATAATCAAATTAGAGATCACATTATTTGCACATAGATTCCACTGTGAGAATAGATTGTGTTTTTATTGCTCCTTTCAGGCTCTTAAAACTTCTAGTGGTAGGAGATGTGTAACATTTTCTCCCTTTCTTCTGGCTCAAACAGGAGATAACAGGCCTTTTTTCATGTAGGAGGTTGGAGCAAAACAATTAAGCCAGCAGGCAACTTCATTAGTGATTTGGATTTACTGGAATGGGTTTTAATGCACTGTGTAATTTAACAACATCCATGATGTTACTGTGGAAATACTTTGTAAGAGGACAAAAGGGAGTAGGATTGATGTGGAAACTCTGCAGCAGCTTTCCATGCAACAAGCCCAACGTACCCTTGTGACGAGCTTGATCCCCTGACGTTCCCCTCCCTCTATCTCCTCTTGATGTCTCCTACCTCCCTTACTTCCTCCTTTCCCTCCCTTTTTGTCTTACTGTGTCCCATTAATTCTGTGGCAGCCCCGTCTTCCACATCGCTGTAACAACTGGTACTAAGAGATGGAGAGATGGAGAGACAGACTAAAATTAAGATGCCAAAGCACTCACTAGTAGGCCTGTTCCTCAGCCCACTAGTGTTTATGTGTGAATGAGTGTGTGTTTATATATATATATATATATATATATATATATACGTGTGTGTGTGTTTATTTTCCTCCACCTTTATTAACAGCAGACCTGTATTCAATGCAAACCTTTCTTTTTGGTAATTCTAATTTGTTGCTTTTTAAAACAAAGCCTTGTTCTGAGCTGCTCCCATTTGTCCTAAAGAACCACCTCTGTACACATTATTCAGATATATTCTGTGTCTCCGTCTCCATCTCCTCTCTCTCTGTCATGCAGTATAGATTAGTATCTGTGCTGGAGAGCGGCTGTATCGCTGTCAGCCCATTAGCAGCTGTCTAAATAGACAGTAAACGCATCTTAATTACCTTACCCCCGATACATCACTTATACACACATACACACCCCCTCTCTGTTCACCATTTAGCCCTCAGTGTTGGCCAGATGGGCGCGTGGCCCGGTAAAAAGCCCTCCATTACCGACTGGACTTGACCAAACTGATCCACCCCTCAGCCCGTTTACAGGGTGTCACCGAGGCCACGGCGGCCCCTTGTCGCCACATACCTATAATTTAGCCCCCCAAGTGCTTTCCACATGGCCACAGCAAAAAGCCGGCCTCCATTGTAGGTGTTCAGTAATTGTAGTCTCGTTTAGAAAACCGCAAGTAGCAATTAGCGCAGAGTTGGCATTATACAGGGTTGGATTTGCATCCCTGCTGGGCACAAAATGCTGTTTTAATATGGGTTTGTTTTCCCCACATGGAATTAGCTAAAGGGGCCTTTTATCATATTCACACACCCTACTCTTCTCACAGCCAAGCTCTGCCCACCTCTTTCCTCGTCTCCCTACATTATTTCACTTTCTCCTTCCCTTTTGTTCTTTTCATTTGCATCTTTTTCTTTACCTCCAAGTCACTATTTTTCACAGCTTATACTTTATTTCTTTGAGAAGCTAAAACGCTACATCCACTCATGCTTCGCTGTAGGAACAATGAAAACACTTTTTCCACTAACACACATCTTTTCTCTTCTGTCATCACAGAGGCACTGGACATCCTGAAAGAGATGAAAGAGAAAAATGTGGTGTTGAATGACACACATACCACTATGTTGTTCCATGCGCTCAGCTCCTTCGCAGCCAAGGGTGGTCCTGCCACCATCCGACGACTCCAGGACACCATCTTCGCCCTTGGACTGGCCAAGCCCTCCTCCAACCTCTGCTCACCCCTGATCACAGCCTACCTGGACAGGTGAAGGCACCTCAGATGTGCATCAGCATACAGACACTAAAACATAACTTTTCCCCTGTAGCTTTGAACTATTTTATTTGAGTGTTTTCTCAAGAAGAAACTACTTCTAACTGTAAAGTGGAACCGCCGTACTGGCATTACTATATGATCTGTGAATCTGTGGTAGGCCATGTCAGCTTTATGAATCCTGCAGAGCACTATTTTAGAGAGAGAGACCTACTCCTACTCTGAAGAATTCCCACACTTTTGATGAACAAGTCCAGACTTCAGAGGATAAAATTAGATGTTGATCTTGCTCAGTAGTAGGAGTCAGCATAATTGGGGATGAATGTAAACAGTGCAGTCCATTCTAAGCAAATCAGTGTATTTACACAATCAACATAATCGATTATGTTGATGCATCGTTCCAGCCCTAGTATGTGTCACACATGCGGTGCAGACTGATCATGTACAGACAACACAACCTTATTCCAAAACACAGATGTTTACAAATATCCATAAACACATTCATGTTTTTGTGTGTTTATTTCCATGGCAGAAGCTCCTCAACAACCAGCCAACAATCTCACTTTGTTTTCAGATTTGTCTCTTCACTTGCCAAATCCAGTTGCCAAGTGTGTGTATGTATGTGTGTCTCAATGAGTCACTCATCCCTCCCTGTGATCATAGCTGGGGTTACATTCTGGGTCAGTGATTCAGACAGAGAGAGGATGTGGAAGTTGCTCATTTATGTGTATCATTGCGTGTTTGTGTGTGTTTGTGTATGGCAGCCAGGCTTTGTTTGTTTGAGAATTCACCAGCTGCAACCTCTCCCATGAGCCCCCACCCCTGGTCTCCTGAAACACCCACTGCTGTACTCAGAGGTGTAAGTGTGTGTTAGTGCGTGTCTGGGTACCCGTTAGAGACGACCACCGATGCTTCTTCCCATAATGCACATATGCAAATCGCGTTTAGGAAACACTAGCTGTGAGGTCACTATTACTGCTTCACCTTTCAACTCTGTTCAGTGTTCCTGTGTGTACGTGTGTGTTTGTGGTACAGCTTTTAAGTAGATCAGCTCATTAGCATGTTAATTATGTACAGATCACTAATTGCCGGATTTACCACAACGACATGGTGCGCTGTTAGGGGCCCGACGCTGCAGTCACACAGACACTGCACTGCACACACACACACACATGCACACGCGCACACTGTTTATTACCTCTAGTGTTTATGCTGCAGAGGATGATGTAGACCTTTGCACATGACACTCACAACACACACACTCAAATCCTTGCATGCTCACACGCAACAAGGCTCCCCTGCCGCTGTTTGTTTTGCTCCAAGTCGGGTCTCTGGCACAAACAGAGTTTCCAGGTTCAATCGGTAATCACTGCTTCTGTGAGATTAGCAGGCTAATTTACTCCTGGGTCATCAACAGCAGCCAAAACACAAACACACACACCAGCTTTTCACAGCCCTGATCACAAATCAAGCGCCAGTTGTACACTCTCCAAATGATCCTGTGAACACAACTGAACAAGCTAGCTTCTGGTATTCTATCATCATCTGTCTGGAATTACTGGTGCATTTGTGTTCAGGGTTTGGACACTGAATAAATCAAACATAGAATCAGAGGTATTGATGAAAGTCAGCTGACATTTGTTGAAATGGTAAATTGTACATTTCAATCGTGGTTATTCTAACTTGCTGTGGGGTACAGTTTGTGGATGACCTACTGTTCCATCTGAGTCAGCTGCCCCAGTTAATTTTTTATACTAGCTAATTTTCATTGAGATTACAAAACTATTTCAAGGGATATTTGAAAATGTATAGACTATATATGGACCAAGGTATTGGCACAAAATAATGACAAATGTACTTTTATATATTTAATATTTATATTTTATATCCTTGCAATCAAACTGCTTAAATCAAATTTTGTTAACATTCTCATCTAAGACAAAATACAAACTTAAAAATATTGATTTGATATCTATCATGATAATTTTTGACAGCAACTGACATGAACATTTTTATGATGATGATTTTACAGATCAGCGGGAGGGGAATTCCTACCAGCTGTAGGGGTGATGTGTGTACTTTTGTTCATTGTCAAATCCATAGCAGGTTTCTGGCCCGTTCACTGCCTTCTCCCAATGTTTCTCTGCACAAGATAAAGACTGACTCAGATTTTACTCTAAAACATAAGTTTCAGGCATCGACTGCCGTGAAAGATGAGATTAATCACAAAAGGTCGATGAGCTTTCTCTGGTTTCATCAGCAAATGTTTAGAACTGATTTTTAAAATTTTTTTTTTAACATTTCCAGTAATGAGGAGTGTGTAAGTTTATTCAGCTATGCCTGAAAGGCAGACTTGAGCGCCATAATACTTGACTTTTGAGCCACTTTTCTGGCTCCATTCTCCTCTTTTACCGTTTTATCTCCTTCCAGTTGCCCCTTCATTCCGTCAGTCAGCGGACAAACAGACAGTGGGGAGGAGGAGGGACAGAGGAAAGCGATAAAAGAGGACAAAGCAGGCATCACTCCCGCCTGCACCCGTCTCATCGCTGCGTCAGCGCTAATGACTTAATGAACACTTCTCCGGCAGATTAGCCCTTGACAGCCCATCATATGCGCCGCCCCGTTAGCCTTCATGCCCATTCGCTCAGTATTGTGTGCGCTATCCTGCCACTATGCTAGTTGCCAGCTAGTTCGCCTTGCCTCATACTTATGGAGGTGATTAGTGACACAAAATGCTAATGAGTTCACCAGAATGAAGAGCTGGCAGAAGATGTATGATAAGACGAACGAATGGTGACGAACAAAATGAGAGGGGGCGGAGAGCTGACAAGAGATGAGTGGCTTATTCACTCCCACTCTTTTTCTACCATCTTAAATTCTGTGTGAACATGGCATATATAGCAAGGCCCAAATCTTGAATCATGCCTATCCCATGACTGAAACTGAAAGTTATTAATAGAGGTGTTCATAGGTAGATGAGATGACCATCAGGTGAAAAGATAATGGGCAAAGAAGAGGAGATGTTGACAAAGATCCTTAAAGCTTCTTCAGCTTAATACAGTTACCATTAGAAACACACACTCATGTGGTTTCATGGCATGTTCGTGTTGTGAGCAGTCACCTGTGTGGGTATTGGCACGAATATTAGTACTTGCCATTCTTCAACACATGAAACAGCAGGCTAGTGGTGTCATGATCACAGTCTCATTTGCGTTTCAAAACACACACTTCGTCCTCCCCCTCGCGAGGACAGTGGCTTGATAACAGGCCTGCCGATCTCCTCCGAACAAAGAAGGGGGACAGAGGGGGAGTGAGATGAGGCTAAATGAGCTTCCTTGTCTAATCCTTCAGGTTTCCATCGAGCAAAGCGCTTGTTATTTTTTCAGGGCTTAATTGGCTGGAAAGTGGCTGACATGCAAAGTTGGGGACATTAACAGGGCTGTGCGCCGCACTAAATGGCAACGCAAAGTGACAGTTAAATTGTACCTAGGGGAAATTATCCATCTTTCGACATCCTTAGCTCTTTTTTTGGGGTGGATCTACAGGCAGAAAGATGCAGAGAGGGGAGGGTGTAATTGCAATGCCAGGCCCTTTTTTTTTTAAGCCAAGAGTGATGGGGTAGTTTTTAAAGATGTCTCATTAGTAAAGAGGATTTATAAGTAGGTGTGGATGATCTTGATGGAGCATGAATGAGGTGGACAGGCTGGAAGGAATTCGTGAAACATCTACCAACATGACAGTGCTGCTTACTTAGATGAGTAGTGGTCTATCAGGTCAGAGGATCAGATTGTAATGGTTCTTGAGACTTTGTTTTCTCTCAGTTGTGAAATGTTCTGTAAAGCATCTATCTCCAAGGATCAGGTCACCACCCCACAGGTGGGTGGCAAGAGATTTTGTTTGGGTAGTCAAATAAAGTTTGTGTTTTATTGACAATAACCTGAATGCAGTTATTTTATTTAGTGCATAAAGGATTAAAAATCTGTGCATATTTTTCAATAACTTGCACTTAGGAGATGCAGGTATGTGCTCTTTTCACGGTAAATGATATGGTTTTCTGTGAATAGAGTTGCAGTGCTCATTTTTACCTCTACTGTGATCACTCAGACCTGTTGTGCAAAGATGAATACCAGTTATTTTGGAGCAGATCCAGAAAAAGGGGCAGATGTTTTAACTTTCTTAAACACTGGAGGTTTATACTCTTGCAAATGTAGGCAATTTGCATGGTAAAATGTGAACATGTTTGAGTCTTTGTTTAGTTTTTTTGTTTGTTTTTTTTAAGCATAACTTTTGCTACAGGTGTTCCTATTATCCGCACCACTCTGGCGTTTTAACCTCCTGAAAAGTGAGACTTTCACTAATGTGACTAAACTATTTTTAGCTTTAAAATCCAGTGATGACAAAAAGACAAAAACAGAGACTTTTACAAATGATGATTCACTCACATTCGCTGCATATACATATCCTCCCTGAGTCACTTTGGTCCTTTCCTGGTAGAAATTAAGATTTAAACCTTGACCAACACCATTTAATTTACATGGATACAGAATTTCAGTAGTTCTGTCCTTTTTTGTTTCTGTAATAGCTGTTGTGCAGTTGAATTCTACTTCTTATCATGATGATACAGACTACATTTATAGCAAGCGTTATCAAGCGGTTTGCAACAATTCCTGTGTTGTCAGCCCCTGTCATGTTATATTTGTTTTTAAGTAGATTAGAATCTAGAACAATTAATTAGAGAAATGACAAAATGCTGGTGTCAACAGAAATGGTAAAATGAAAATCCATTAGCGTGGATGTGGCTTTAATGTCACCAACTGGCAAAATAAAAGAAACCTTTCTTACCATGTTATCATAATAGTCTGTTACACTCTGTGATCTTTTCGCAATTAAATAATAACTGCCAAGAAGAGCAGATCATTGGCACTGGTGCTCTCAGAGTGCTATTCTATTTGTAAAATCAAAGTTAATTGGTTATTTAGTCTTAGAAAGACCTGATAAATTCCTCTCTTTTAACGATAAAACACAATATTACATTAAAGATGGTACAATTTCCACTGCACACCATTATTTTTGGCTTTAAAATAATGATAAATACCAAGGTTTATGGGATAATTCAAATAAAGAGTTCATAAAGAGTTGTAGTCAGCACAACTCTTTATGCATAACTGGATAGTAAAATAATTCAGGTATTCTAAATTAAAATGCTATATTAAACAGTAGTATCTTATGACACATCACCAAAATGATAGATAATGGACATCTGTAAGAGAGATTTTTGATGAGATTCTCACCTTGTCCACTGCAAGGTATGCCTCTGTCACAGCACAACAGCTTTCTACACTTTTCCCCTTGTCTGCGACTAAATTTTGGGCCAAATCACGTCCCCCTCGCCCCTCCCCGTCTCATTTTATCTCCACACTCTTTCTCTCATTTTCACCATCTCTTTCCTCTCTCTTGTGTGTTGTTCAATCAGACTGTTGTGCAGTTGAACAGCCTCTTGACTGGCGCTGCTGAATAATGTTGTCCCTCTTCATTTCAATTAGCAGACCTCTTTACCTCCCAACCCTAATCACTCCATGCCTCCTCCCTACGTCGCTCTCTTCCGCTCCCTCTGAACATAAGCCAAAGTCAAGGTCACACCATTTCCTGTTTTTCACGGGTTGTTGGTCTTTGGGGGCAGATTTCTCTTAGCCGTTTGTCTAATTGATAAGAGGAGAAAACACTTCAGAAATTATACCTGTTCGTTCGCTCTCTGTCTGTTTCTCACTCACTCACTCTGCCCCCTACATCCACCGTGGGTGCCCTATCTGCTTTGACCTCTATGTGATTGACATGGTAATTACCCAATCAACAGATTGATGGCAGCGCTGTCACAATAGAGGGGATTGAAAGTGGTCGCTCTCCCTCCCCTTTCTTTTCGCTTGCGGGTTCCGTTCTCCGTATTTCTCACGTTATCACTCCATCAGGCGCACTCGTACTACCCGTACGCACCCTTTTGTTTGTTCGTTCACTTGGGAAGGATGGGCAGAGTGATGGGAGGGGGGCGAGACGGAGGCTAGATTGAGCAAGCGAAAGGCTGACATGAGACGAAGGGATCAAGATGGAGGAGGGGGGTCTCTAATGTTGTTGCCATATTTCTGGTAAATTGCTCAGCTGGGGGCCGAGGTCGTCGAAGGGGAGTGCGAGCTGACAGCGTGGAATCAAAGGGAACAGGGTAAAGAGAGTACAAGAGTGGTCAAAACAGTGGAATAACAGAAAAAGACAAACAGAGGAATTGAAGTTTGACAGGTTTGGACTAAATAAGGCACTC
>JAPQRQ010000008.1:16060782-16081024 GCA_037367365.1 Apogon talboti
GAGGGGGGAAGCAAACAGGGAGAGGGAAAGGCTACGATCAGGAGGAAAAGGAAATGAGAAGAGAGGAAATAAAAAAGACAGGTCAGAGGTGAGGATGACAAAAGCGGAGAACAAGCAAGAGAAGTTGGAAGGCGCTAGAGGAGCTGAGCTGAGAGGCTAAAGATCAAGCGAGTCCTTTTGTGTACAGCGTACCTTCGCCTCTAAAAGCCTGTCCAGAGAGACATTAGCCCCTCACAGACAGGCGTGCGTGAGAGCGTCTGATTGTGTGAGAACGATCTCTGGGGCCAAAAGGCTTCATCACCTGCAGTTGTGCTGTCATAAATTCAAAGGCCTGTATTGTTGCGGCAGGTCATAGTACTTGAATAGCAGGTCACAGGGTTAACACCCCATGATGCACCCTGTATTCTCTACTGATACACTCCTGCACATGACTGATTGGACCAAGCTGACATCTAACATGTTCTCTGCTCTCTCTCACCTTCACTTCCTCTGTCTGTGTGTCTGCAGTAATGACCTGTCCGGAGCTCTAGACGCAGCGCTGGAGTGTCAGAAGCGCTACAACCACCTGCCTCGTATCCACGACATCTTAGTCGGCCTGGTGCAGCAAGGAGACACCGAACTGCTGCAGAAAGGTTATTTATGTGTCCGTCTTTTCCTTGTCCTCTTTATGTCATCAACTCATGAATCTGCCGTCAACATTAGTAGTTCATTACTCAGTGCAGTTCGGATCATCAGTTAAATGTGCATTAAAAAGGTTTTAGCTGTAACCAACTGACCACCCGCTAACCAAACAAACATACCCCCTTCTTCCAGGCGGAACAGAGAACTGAGGGTGGAACCAAAAAATGCAACATGCGAGAGTCAGTGTATGCTTTGTTGCTTTTGGCAAATCACACAAACATGGTGGTCTCTGAAATGAGAGGCCTTCCCTATAAAGATATAACAGGCTCATAAAGAAGAAACGGTTCTTAATATCAGACGATTAGACACTAATGAAAACTAGGACTGTAACATTCTTTTTCTGCAAACAGATCCTCATAAATTCTACATGAATCATTTATCAAGCAGCTGCTAAAACATGTGCATGTTCACCAATTTGCCGATATTCTCCCATTTCTATCATTAAAAATGGGTTATTTTGGGTTTTTCAGCTGTTGATGGAATAATGATGAAAAGCAGTAAAAGAAATTGCCAACGGCAACTATTAAAACTCAAAGTGAAATCTTAATATTAGTTATTAGGGAGCGCAGCAATAAGTTTATTGAATATTTGTAACATTTCAACATCTGATATTGTTGAGTGAACAATTCAGCTGTTTTACATGATTCAGTTCTTAAAAGACATTGAAATCCATTGTTACAGATTTTTTCTTACAAAATTCTTGTTTTAAATCACATATTATAAGTAACGGTGGTATGGTGGTGTGTACCTCTCAGTAACAATGGTTTGATTCTAGTGTTGACTGGTGTGGGTCTTTCTGTGCAGAGTTTGTATGTTCTTCCTGTGTCTGCATGGGTTCTCTACGGGTTCTCCATCTTCCTCCCACCGTCCAAAGACGTGTACTTTAATAGGTTAATCGGTCAATCTAAATCACTCTTATTGTGAACGTGAGAGTGGTTGGGATAGACGCCAGCACACCTGGACCCCACATAGGGACTAAGAGGTTCAGAAAACAAATGGATAAATTAGAAGTAGGTTATATATATATATATATATATATACTGAACATAAACTGTTGAGATGTTACAAATACTTATAGTTTATCTCCAGGAAAACACAAAGGTAGTCAGCTTTAGTATTGAAAACAAGCAATTTCTTTTATGAAGCTATGAAACTTCAGAGTTTGTTACTTGGAATAAAAAATAATAGCCACTCAGCTGTTTTGAGTCATTGCAGTGGTCATCACTGACCATCGTCCATTTGTCTATAATGACATAAATGAATGAATTTTGCGCAGAAAATAATCCCATGACCAGAATTTCCACAGCTCTTTATTGAACCATACTTGATACTTCTGACCTAGGTTATTTAATGGAGAGAATGGGAAAAGAGAGTGTAAAGTGCCGCCGCAGTGTTTGCATTAAACGGGAACGTAACAAGCGCCAACCATTCTAAGAGTGCATAAGAGGGCCAAAGAGTCCAGAGGTTCACGCCAGAGTCACGGTGAAGCATGTCAGCTGATTACATTTTGAACAGTTTCTGTGTAATCTTGACAGCAGTGTGGTTTAAAAAAAAAAAAAAAAAGGTGAAGTTCAACGTGCCACGGGGGCAAGTGGCACTGGAGTGCATCGAGGTTGAATCCATGCAGTTGAGCACCTCTCCACCTTGTGTCCTTTTCACCCACTCCCACATCCGCCCTGTAGCCGCATCCTCTTCTCTGACCCCCCCCTCCCAAAGGTCATGGACTCGCAAAAAAGCAAATAACTTATCCTACAACTGCTTGACAAAGGCCAATATCTAAACCAGTGCCAACCAGTGGATCTTGAAATAACACATTATTCCATCTCCCACTCCCCTTTACAGTGGGAAAGAGGGATGGCATACAACAAAAATCTTGAGACACTTGACCTGATGGTATTGTGAACACACGCTGAGTGCTGCAGCCTCTGGCAACACGCCGTGCCCCCTTTTGCACCCATGTTGTTGTGGTTTATGGATGGTATAAAAAATGCAGCTTCTGAAATGAAAGCAGTAATGAAATCATCAAACATCCACACTCCCGGCAGATTCTCATTCAATGCACTAGTGCACACTAAAAGCAGGTCAGAGGAATTTGACTCACATCTTTGACTTTGATTGTAGTTCAAGCATCAACAGAGACATGAAAAGTCGACTTACGGGAGGGTTCTGGCAGCTGCTGAACTATTCTAAAACCAGAGGAGGCCATACTTTTAACCTGCTTTTAACCTTGATGTTTCTATTATGAGGGAGACTACAGGAACCTGGAGCGTGGAAGAGCAAAAGTTAATCTGCCAACTCTCCATCAAAACTTTAAAGTAGAATCGGGTCATTATGTGGAGACTTATTATTTCATCTATTTGGATCCCGCTGAAGTCCAAAGTAGGACAGAGTATATTTGCCCCCTCTCTGATTATGCAGGTCCATTTGGATGACTGGAAGTTTGCATTTAGTGTGTATGTGCTACTGCGGCACCTGTCTCGAAGCTGCAGTCCAGAGATAGTGTGTAACGCTGAGCTGAGCGCTTTAGCAAGTTTACCGACAGAGCTTAGGCTTCCGTTCGGGACTTGTGCTTGTTTGAGAGCAGACTTGATATAGCTGCTTTGTGTTTGGGACATTGTGCCAAAGAAGGGAATCAGGGGAGGGATGAAGTGTGTGTTTGTTTGTTCACCTTGCATGCATTATTTTGTGACCTCTCTTTTGCTCTATTTCCCTTTCTGTCTCTTTCTTTTTTCTCTCTCCCTCCCTCCCTCTTTAGCTATGGACGTTGTGAGTCAGGAGCGTGGCGAGATGACCATGCTGTATGATCTGTTCTTCGCCTTTTTGCAGACGGGCCGCTACCGTGAGGCTCGCAAGATCATTGAGGTAAACACACATCCTGATAGTACTGATCTTATGGAAACATGAAGAAAATACACTCTTTCACACCATCAGTGGCTCTGCATACTTCACATACAATGACTTTCTAGTTGCAGTCAAACTGTGAATACCTTCTTACTAGGTCTGTGTATTGACAAGAATGATGATACATGGGTTATGATTCATTGTCGTATTGAAAGCAAGTGGGTATATTGTTAAAATAACCTTTAATACACATATGGACCACAACTTTCTAGTCCACGTATCCCAGCTTTCCAAGCTGTAGAGACAATGGCAAGTCAAATTGGCAGCAAAAGTCATTCAGAGAGTCTACACTGTTAATAATAATAATGATGCTAATAATAATAATAATAATAATAATGATACTAATAATAATAATATTTTTTTTAAAGAGCATGACATTTTGCTGTATAAATGTTTTATCCTTGGTAGCATTGCAGTACTTGAGATATGTCCTGGTGTCATTCACTCAGTGTTTCCCAGACTGGGTGTTAGATATTTCCCCTTTCTGCATATGTTTAAAGCTGCAGTTCTCAGTAATTGTTTTACATTGTGATGTAAATGGTCTGAGAGGACACCACTCTGCCAGGTAAGGGGTTAAATATGCGAATTACAAATTATAATTAGGATTTGCTGATCAAATTCTGTCAGACGTGACCTAGACACAATTCAACTGCTCTAATCTGTGTGTTAATATGAAGGCATTTCATTTTTCAATGGCAGCCAGGTCATCGATGTTTTATAGTCTTTTTGGGCTAAGAGGAGAGAGCTGCAGGAGGGAGGTGTATATTTTCAATTCTGGTAGGGTTTTTTTCCCAACTGATTTCAGCTCCTGCAGCTTCAATCACTGTTGCCATATTACATAACATCAGTCACATTGAAAAAAACTGCCACAATGTCCTTGTTGAGTGTTGGTCTGGTCTAGTCTACTTGGTTTCAGTTTAGTTGGACTTGTGTACATCACTATTCGTATTCTTATTTCACATCAAACCATTTAGATCAAGAGAATTGTGACTGTAAAGGCTATTGCATCTGTTAGAAATGGCATTTAAGTCCAAACAAAGATAACAACTGGGGAACTTGCTGTTCACTCTTCATCCCTGTGACACACACTCTGTTATTATAGCTCATCTGACCTGAATATTTTCTGAACATTTGTATCTTTGTCATCTTAAGTCCTCATATAAACCCTGCAGATTAGTGCGAGGAAAAAGAGAGAGGCAAGTCAGGCAGATAAGAAGAGATTTTACCGATGATGACACTGACCAGCAGAGACTGGATAGTAGGACAGAGAGATTGATGAATAAACGGATTGAGGGATGAGCCGGACATCAGGGCAAAGGAAACAAGGCCATTATGTTGTCTGATCAGGATGATAACAAAACTGAGGGAAAAAAAATACATCAACTCCCTCACTCTCTCCATCTCCTCATGTCCTGGTGTCCACTAAAAGAGGGATTTATCCCTCTTGAGCATTGCCAAACCCTCTTAAATATTACAACATGTTATTGTGTGCCTTTCATTCCATTCCTGCTAGATTGTGTGACTGTTTTCCTACTTACAGCAGCGGCGTGAGAGATTGGTAAGGCTTTCTAAAAGGACTGCAGACGTACAAACTGTTCTTGGTGTTCAAAGGAAAATGGACATAAAGTTCAGCCGAGTTCTTAATTTTTTTTGGGCTTTATTTTTAAGGTATGATGGGCTTCTTAGCAAACATTTACACCTGTTGATTTTGTAAAATATAGAGTAAGTCACTTCTCAGTTTTTGGTGGAGGTGGCATCATATAGTACTGTGCAAAAGTCGTGGATTGGTTTTTTTTATGTTTTTTTGCAGGGTTGAAATCACCATACATATGTATTTCTCATTCTCTTTTCTTCAGATACAACAAGAAAATACAGGTAATATGTACACAGCCTTAAAAGACAACATGAAACTGGGTCCTAAAGGTAAAGTCACTATTTAGTGTGACCTCTGACCCCACGACAAGAAGCATTTGACATGTTTTAATGAATCCTGGTATGAAACATCAGAAAATTAATGCAATAAATCTCATATTGTCTGAACAAAAGTGTTAATGACATGTCGCGTACAAATGGAGGTTGCACTAAATACAACCACTATGGTTTATAGAAGCTGTTTTTTTCCCCCCCTGAAGCTTTCGTTTTTCATGCTGTACTTACTTCACATGTATCCAGATTGTATCTTAATTCAGAGACTGAGAAATGCACGTGTGGTCATTAGATCTTGACTAAACCAATAAACCTAATGTTGACCTAGGGCTATTGCACAGGACTGCATATTTAAATTAAATATCATGTATCTGTTATGTTGATCATTTCTACTTTTGCTGAAAAAAAGTTCATCAGCGGTTCCCCTTATCTAATGTGCGGTCATCCTTTTGCTTAGTTCAACTCAATTCAGTTTTGTATATGTAGCGCCAGTTAAAATGCCTGGTTATTTCAAGACACTTAACAAATTCAGGTTAAATACTGAACAGAGAGGAAAAAAATCAGCTGACTTCTTTTACTGGAACAGTAAAAGAAGTTTGGTGTCATCTGCCTTAACCAGCTCAGGTTAAAGGGAACGGGAGAGAAAGAAAAGAAAAGGTTAAAAAGAGAGCAGTAAACAACACCAACACTAGAAAACACAGTCACACACAGGGCAGGTTTGTCCATTTAAAGCCACACAAGATGACTAAACTGTCTAATAATTATCCTGTGCACAAGACATGGCATTTGCATCCCCCTTCCGGTTGGAGGTCTCTCACCACAGTTTGAGATCATTTATCTGCATGGATTTGAAACTACAGAAAAGACAAAGTGTCACAGTGAAACGTCTTCTGAACTTACTATACTTGCACGATGCAGGATATAGCTACAATAGATAGACCTTTCTATCACTCAAATATGCCCACACACACCCACACACACAAATACTTTTTCTGTGAGGGCGTCAAGTGGTAGTCCAGAGTGGTGTCTCTCTTTAGGCTGTGTTTGGTATAATTGGCAGCTGATTAATCACAGCTAATTAAATGTAATGATAGAGAAAGGTGGCCAATTTTGTGCTAAATGGTCATGGTTAGGTAGAGGATTGTCAGGTGGCCGGGCCTATTATTGCAGTATGTGTGTGTGTGCGATGGTCAAGGTTAGGTAGTATTGCTATAGAGTGGTGAGCCATTATGTGTTTTGCTGTTAGGGAGAGGGGTTGCAGGGGTGTGTGTGTGTACGCTAAAGTGGCCAGGTGATTAGTGGAATTAGAACATTAGGAATTGAGATGGAGAGGGTTTGTTAAGTGGAGGTGATAAGGGTCTTTTTTTATCTTTTTAATTTTGTATATATGCAAGTATGGACCTGTAGGGCCACACAAGACTGTTAGAGTCGAAACAATGTACTGTAATACACTGGGAGCGGATCATCTGACCTGGTTGTCCTTTTTCCATTATCTCTTTGTGAAAGCGAGAGTGTGCTTATATTTGTTTGTACTTTGTCTTTTTTATCCACAGGCACACGTGTACATTATGTGCCTTCGTATTTCCGTCTATTGTGTTTTTTCCTCAGATTAGGGAGATTTGCATTGCATTGAAAGATGTACATGCGTGTGTGTTTGAGACTCGCTGCTCTGAGCCTGCAAGACTTTACCAAGTAAATAGAATCAGAGGCAAAAGATGGAGCACTTGCACTGGGCCTTAGTCTCTAAGAAGATTAGACAGACTGAGCGAGAGTGAGTGCAACACATTTTAATTTGTCCCTTTGGCTGGTTGGGTAATAACATAATGCCTTTGCCTGGGACAGATAGAGGGATGGATGGAGAGGCAGGGGGAAAAGACGAGGAGAAGCTGCTGAGATTTGGAGGGAGAGCGAGGGATTGAGAGGAGCGGGGATTGAAGGAGGAGGAGGAGGATGACGGTTGGCGAGGGATTGTCAAAGAAAAAGATGTGGCAGGTCTTTTCTCGACTCCCCCGTCCTCTTAAGGTATGATGGGCTCCCATCAAAGAGGCCAACGGAGATTGAGCGCTTTTGATCCCCGTTCAGATTAATTTCCTGGCAGATCGCTCTCTCCTTTTTTTTTCTTTTTTTTTTTCTCAGTCAGATTAACAGAGAGGGATGTGAGATTTCTCAATCCTAGTCTTATTCAGATTGTATCAAAGCCCCAAGAGACAGATGAAATCCTGATCACTGTTTTTCCATGATAATAATCATCTCGTCAGTCCACTATCAAACTAAATCTTTGCTACACCAGCCCACACACCAATCTATGTCAGCCTTCATTTGACATGAAAGCCCACACTCGGTGGATCTATGTACGTATCACTGGTGTCCTAAAAGTGCTGCAGATTTCCCAAAAATGTAATACCATTCACAGCTGTTGGAGTGGAGCATGTACACTCATACATGTTTTATGTTTTAACTCGAGTGTTTGAGTGCGTCTATATAGAGTTCACTTGTCTTTAGCGCAGCTTTCACCCGTGAACTGACCATCCCAGCACCGGGAAAGTCCACATCTTCACCGCAGTTAAATCATCAGACCTCATGGAAATATCCTGCAAGAAAAAGAGTAAAATAAAATGATAGCTTCTTCAACACTAATCGTGCATGCAGGATTTTTCTACCTTTTCCATTATGTCTTGTAATAACACGTCTGTTAGGGTGATGAAAATGTGCTGAATGTAACATATGTCACGTTCTGGGATTTAGAAACTCTCTTTTCTGCACATGTTCAGGTCTAGTTCCAGTGACGGTAAAAAAAAAAAAAAAAAAATCAGTTGATTTATATGTAGGAATTAAATCCATATACATCGAATAACGGCTGTATTCTAAAAGTTCTTTAGGCTGAATCGGTTATTGCATATTGCATGTACTAAATATTTAATATATACTTTATTGATGTCCATGTTGATGTAATGTCGAGGTTATATACAGCGGCTTAGGTCGTGTTATTTTCTTAAGCCTTGCACTGGGTTGGAAGACCATTCAGCAAAGCGGCTCCAAGTACACTGAAAACATTTGCACCCTGGAGTAGTTCAGTGTCATGTATTAATGCTAAAATTCCTTGTGTTTTTGTGTGTGCAGACCCCTGGGCTGAGGGCAAGGCCTGGACGCCTGCACTGGTATGCAGAGAAATGCATCGCCCACAACCAGGTAACACACACACACACACCAGCTGAACTGATCAAACCTGGGATGAAAGGAGGGAAATGAAGTGAAATGACAAAAATTCTTGTATTTGTGAGAACAGATGGAGGCCTTGGAGCATATGGTGGACATGACGGTCAAGCTGTTTGAGTGCGACAGAGATGAGATGTACAGTTACATGCTCCGTTTATGCAGTAAGTTACTTTTCCCATTAAGATTGATGCTTATTTTTTTTTCATGTATGTACTTAATTCTGATATGGTTCCGAACAGTATTGAGATTTATGATTGCGGGTTGAGTCGACTTGATTAGGGCTGCAACTAAAGATCACTCTCATTGTTGATTAATCTGATGTGTTTGGTCAAAAAATGGCAGAAAATGGTAAAAATTTCTTGTTTAATCCACAACCCAAAAGACATTCAGTTTACTTTAACAGGGAGGAGCAAACTATGAAATATTCAAAGGATATTTACCTGTTTGCCTTTTAAAAATAATTCAAGTACATTAATAGTTTAAATATGATAATATGGTTAACTTTGTAGCTGACCAGTCATCGACTAATTGATGAACTGTTGCGTCTTGCACTTTGTTGATTATCAGGAAAAATGTAAAGATTACTCATCATTCTGAAATGTGTGGGTTTTTTCTCCTACACAGACAAAAAAAAAAGATGGTGACTTTCATTTCATATTTGTTGAGTTCAGGTCACTGAATCCAAAATATCACACACTGGATGTTTTAAGTGCAATTGTATGAAGGAGGGCAAAGGCAACACTGAGAATAAAGTTGTAATTTTTCCTGAAATATTATGAGAGTGAAGTCATAATATAAAAGAAAAATAATGTTATGGGAATAAAGTTGTACATTTTTGAGTAAAAAGTCATATTTTTGACAATAAAAGTACGATATTCACTGTGACTTGCCGAACCACTGAATTTCAATCTGTGAATGTGTGAAAAGACTATTTTAACACAAGCAACTGACTGTGGTACCGCCCCTTTTGTTTTGAGTCTGCTTTAATACGGTTGTGGACTTCATTCTTGTTAAGTTCTGACTTTTATCACCAAAATTTATGACTTTGATCTGGTAGTATTGTGACTTTTCAGCGTGGCGCCGAATCCTCTGTACAACTGTGATTTAATTAATTATGCAGATCTAAGACGAAAGTTTGGAGACTGAAGAAGTCCACCAGAGAACACTCTGTCCTAATGAGCGGATCATGTAATACATATGTTTATATATTCTACATAGACAAGATTTTTACATCTCAAATATATGAACTTCATGACCTTCCTTCTAACCTGAGTCTCCTCTGCCATCACGACCTCCCACCTCGAGATGTGCAATTGTAAGTGTGTGTGTGTGTGTGTGTGTGGAGACAGCAGACACCAGTGTTGATTGAAGTGTTAAAGCTGATAGTCAACCCATTAGCCCCACACATACACACTGTAACGCATACACATGTGACTAGTTGGTGTGTTTCCTAAATTACAGCATAGTTGAGGGTCAGTCAGTTGATCAGATTAGTGCTTTGATTGCCCCTCTCAGCATGGAGTGCTTTGTCAGATATTACCTACTGCTGCTGCTGCTGAGTGGTGGCCTACAACCACTATGGAACACCATGTTTTTTTTCCACAACACATTACATAAGAACCCTGTTTTTTCCCTTTGATAGAGGAGACCAACGACTGGCAGAAAGCAGATGTACTGTGGACGAAGATGCAGGAGGAGAACGTCATTCCCAGAGAGAAGACTCTGCGAATGTTGGCAGACATCCTGAGGAATAATGGCCAGGAGGTGCCCTTTGAGGTGCCTGAGGTAAAGCTGCCACTAGACAATATGACCATCTCTTCAACACTCATTAGGATTATCCATTATTCAGAGGAATAACTGCCGGGGGGGTAAAAAAGGGAAAGAGGCCAAGAGAAGTGCCCTAAAAACACCCCAGGTCAAACACACAATCATGCATCACTAATGCTTAAACACATTACAGAGGAAGGTGTCATACGTTTCATAGCTGAAACCTTTGGGTGAAATGAAGCGTAAACGAATCTGTGTAAGTGTATTTTCAAATAATTCTCTGGTTTTGTTTGATGACAATCTTTATGAGTTGGAAATCTTCCGATTTGGAGAGTTACTGTTTTGAAATGATCGTTAGTTGGTTTCATTTAGATTGTTCACATTGGCTTTAATTGTGTCTCAGTGTTCATTAGTTATTTCAGTGAATAATTTACTTTATTTAGTTTTACTTTTAGTGTTGTTTTTTAGGTATAGTATTTTTCAGAAAGCCTTCATTTGTACATCAGCTATAAAAAAAGGTCAGATGAAAGTGGATGATGTGAGTTACAAAGCCATTCTTTCTTTAATCCATAATAAACCAGTTAATTCTTGGGAACTATTTTCTTTCAGGGGAAAATAAAAACTGAGCTCATTTCACATGAAATTGTATCTTATTGAGTTGTTACATAGTTCATAGTAGTTATTTGTTTTCATTTGAATAAATACATTCTATCTGCTGTGAGTTTTAGTGTTTGTCTGACTTTGCATTAACTCTAATAGAATAGAATATTTTTATTGTCATTGTAACAAGTACAACAAAATGAAAACAAATAACCCTGCTTATTTGGAAATATTAGTTTTGACAAAACACGGTATTTTGCAGATACATTGATTTGTGATCAGTGATGAAAATCATCAGAACATGTCACCATCCAGTCCTGTTTCCTCCTGATATTATAGCAGCATTGATGATCACAGTATCCAGATAGAAGCTGATGCTTCAGACTGTCTTTTAGTGATGCAACATCATTCAGTTATACTGGTATACTGGTAACACTACCGTTGATTTTTTTTTTTTTCCTTGGTCTTTGCATAATGAAAACTGACCCCAACCTCTAACCACAGAACGTAACCTCAAGACTCATCTTTATCAGTGTCTCTATGTGTGCCCCCCTTCGTCCCCTTACTTAAGCCTCTGTTCATTACATGCAGAGGAAACAGGATTGAAGGTCTGATCTGAAGTGTGGTCAATCAGACTGGCTGCCTGATGAAAGGAATTACAGCTTGATCTGTCTGTAAATCTATAATGCTAGACTAATTTAGCCAGCAGCTAAATGCCACCATATGGGCACCCCTGGATTCATAGTTTGTGTGTGTGCGTGTGTGTGTGTGCGCGCGCGCTTAACTCTATGTTGACCATAAATTAAACCGAGTGGGCAGAATAGGAAGAAATTTTTAGAAAAGTGAATGCATTACAGAGAGAGTGGGGGTTTACTTTAAACAAAATCCTTTTTTACTCTATTATTCAACTGCTTTTCTCACTCAGCTTTGCTTTACACTCGTACTCGGGTAGCCTGAAGCATGACGAGACAAGAGGCGATTGCCGTTGCCTCGAGCGTTGAACTTGGTGACCCTTGGGGCTCTCGACTTGACACCCCTGCTCTGAGACACGCACACTCTCTAACACACACACTTTTCCCCTGCCCCTGGGGTGCCAGACCTAATTTGCCCCCAGCCAATACAGCTTAACCCCCTCCCCTCACTGCTGCATGGGTGACTGCGCATTAAGAGACCCTGGCCTGCATGCTTGGCATTATTGCACTGTCATACACAAACACACACACCAGCTCCTTGCCTGAACATGTCTGAACATGTGTGGAGGCTTGTAAAAGTCATGAACACTGGCTATGTTTTTATAGAAACTTCCAATTTTGGTTTCATCTGTGTTTCCCCTCTGCATGTGTTCTTTACAGTCATGGTATGAACAAGCTGCAACCCCACAGCAGGTCAAGTCAACACCGACCCCCGCGACCTCTGGAGATGGTCAGGATCACCACATCCGTCTTCTGGCGCTGTGCAAAAGGGGCAAAGCTAAAGGTAAGCAGCTGGGGGTCGTGGTATTTTTGTCTCATACAACACCACACTGGAACTATCTGAGGTCAGTTAAGTTCAACCTAAACACAGCTACCAATGATTTCCTTTTAGATGTATGTGAAGCAACCACCAGTGTTATCGTCAGACTCACCTCATTGTGATACAGTGTGATTCAGCGCAACATAATGCATCACAAAAGACTATGATGCTATCCAGTTTAATGTCGTACACTTTTTTTTGTTTTTTTTTTTTTGGTTCTTCTAAAGTAAACAACCAATCACAACTAGTGAACAGAACCAAGTGCCATTTTTACTTCACATTTCTTTGTACCACAACTCATTTTTGCAGTTTCTGTGATTTCTAAAAAGTCCATGGCACAAATAGACTCTTTTCGTATTGTCCTTTATCGCCAAAAACTCTCGAGACTATAGAACATAAAACCAATAAGCCAATACTTAAACCAGTGCATCCATTTTCATCTAAATGCACCTTGGTTTCAGTAGCAGCTTCAAGCTTTGTTTATAGAATTGGTGACTGACAGATGTGAGGTTATTAGAGAAGGTAAATTGCCGCATATTATTGGCCAGATTTCTAAGTAATAAATGGGATGTAATAGTTATAGCCTATGCATCTTGGTGTCAGCCCATTTTGTTTTATATGCACAGTTTTTTAACCTAAGCAGTTGCATCCTGTACTAAAACACTGTAACATGAATGTGGACCTTCCATCCCTATTTTATGTCAATAAGAATACTGTCATCTACACAAAAAGAAAAAAAATATGCATCAAGTCACACTTTGCATTTGTTTTGTTCTTGCCATCTTTGACGTCTCTGTAGAGGCCTACGAGATGGTGAAGGGAGCTGATGAAAAGGGTCTGGCGTTCGGCCCCGCCTCTTATGACCAACTGATCCGCGCTCTGCTGGCTGAGGGGTCGATGGAAGACGCCATGGCTGTCAAAGACATGTGAGTATTTTATTCTGTAACTATCAATACTCTATGAAACTTAAAGGACAAAAACAAAGACTCAGGCTATATGTTTTGTTTTATTTATGTACATTATATTAAATGATTTCAACAGTGTTCACAAATTCACACAAATACTTGATTTTATTAAGCCTGTTTTATTTGTTCACCTGTGAATCCGTTTACGGGGAAACTGACAAGTATAAATCAGTTATTGTCACCTCGTAACAGTATTACAACTATATTTTGGCCTTAATAGATTTTATGTGTTATTTGCATGTAATTTTGCAACATAGTAAACCAGCAGCAGAGTTAATGTATTGATATAGTTTAATAAACACTATTATACCATTAGACATGTTGACGCATCTAATAAATTAGCTTTTCACATTGTGTTAGCTTGTGTTATCTTAGTTACTGTAGCATAGTGCGAATATATGTCACAAAACATAGAGTAAAACTTAAACTCATTTCCTCATCATAACGGTGGTGAAATAAGAACTGTCAGAGGAGAAAAAATATCTGCACCAATAAAGTTAGACTTTCAATCTAACGTGAAGTTTATACCATAATTTCACTCTATTCTGATTTTTTTTTTTTTTGGTTTTCCCTTTGAGAGTTTTATCGAGCAAAAGGAAATACAAAGACGTGTGTCTTAGTTCTTTGATTTTCAACTCCCATGATTCCACTCTACTTCACAGTGGCATCTTCTATTGTATGCTGTTTTATTGCATATTGTGTTTTTAGCAGTAAATCGAACAAGCCGTTTTTGTAAATTTTATTCTGCGGTATTGTGAATCAGAGCAGTTAATCTATGAGGATGTCTTAAAAGGATCACCCTTAGGGCAGAAGCCATAAGAAGTCTTGATAGTGAACATTACAAACAGACAAATTCAACATGTAGTGGAGTTAAGTCCTTGTCACTTTCCCTGTCCTCTCAGTGTGTGGCACGGGGTCACCTCAGGCTAAAACTGCATCTCCTCAAAAGACACGAGGATTATACACTGATTGTGTACTAACACACTACGCCCCGCTGGATGTGAACACTGATTCTTACTAAGCCCCAAGACACACACACACACATACTTGCTCACATGTGCAGATTAATTTTGTTTTTTCTGAGAAGCGGGTGACTTTGTGCAAAAACATCAATCTTCTTCCAATTAGTAATGTATCGTATGCTGTTGCGGTGCGAGGCCATATCAGGGCTGCAGCCTGGAGACAAATGGACGGAAAGACAGTGGTATTAAAAATCTGAGCTTAGTGCAGCGCTGATCTTCTTTGCTCTGTTTGTCTTTTTAGGTAATCTCCTCCTTTTCCTTTTTCTTTATCTCCTTTTGTCCCCATCTCTGCATCACTTTATTTGTGCTGTGAAAACACTGAAGCTTAGAGAACAAAGATGGGAACCTAATGATGTAATGATATGATGCGCTGAGCGAAAAGATGCAGTTACTAATTTGTAAGGAAGGGGGAAAACATGTAAAACCATCTATTACACTATCAGTCCTTTGCCTGTTTTTGTTTCTGCACGGCTCACCCTCTTACATTATGCGAAATAATCGTATCAATTTTAGACGCCGTGTTTCAACAAGAGCCACGCAACACAAGCGATAACCCGTCTCCAGTCTCTGTTTGAATTGGTTTATGGCATCCCTGCCTGGATAAAAGCTTAGTTTATCGGCACTCTAAATGAGAAGTGAAATGAGCTGAGAGGAGAGTCGGCGAAAGATGGAAATGTGGACAAGTGGAAGAAGATAAAAAGATCTGAATAGGAAAAGAGTGGCGGACGAGGGGAGGAGGGGTAGATTTAATCATGTACGAGGTTAATGAAGACGCTATAGGCATTAATTCTGCACATGAGGGAGGGTGTATGTTTGTTTTTGGGGTAATCTGAACAGAATTGAGCAGCGGGGCGCTTATGGTGAGATTAAGGGATTGTGAGAGAGTGATGATGAGAGAGGAAGAGGTGGATGATGGATCCATTGGCTAAAGCACAATCACCCTAGAAGGAGGAAACGACAGAGAGCTGCAGAGTGTGTGTGTGTGTGTGTTGAGCAAAGGTGAGTGAGAGACCGCCTCTAGAGATTTTCTCCCACCCGATAAGAATAATTCTGACCCCCGCACCCCCACTGCTCGGTCTCCACGGCAATCCTCCGGCGACCCTGTTACCGCTCCAATCTCTGCCTTGACCCTGTCACAGCAGCTCCTCGATGCCGCTTGGCCTGGTGTCGCCGTGGTGATAAGGATTGCCGGCCTGATGCTCAATTGAGCGGAAGGATTAATCTGGTTGCAGGGCTATAATAATAAATAGAAAAAGACGAGAGGCAGGCTTGATTGAGGTTTTAGTGGCAAAGAAATGAAAAGGAGGAAGGTTGAAAAGGACCGCAGATAGACAGCAGACGGAGCGAGGGAGGGAAAGAGGTGATGAGCAGTTCCTGCAGGCCGCAAAACTGCAGCGTTCAGCCTGTCCCGCCGTCGCCCTCCCTGATAATACCCCTCACGCATATCCAAATACACACATGCAGGGGCTCAGCAGAAAGAGCAGTCACATATATGGTGATTTCAATTAACTTTTTCATGTCGGTATTACTTTCAGGGTCAGAGCAGGCGCTTTACAAGAGGCTCAGACTCGCCATCAATCAGATTTGTTCCCATTGTTTTGTCTGTGTTCTCTCTCTCTCTCAGCTCTTGTGTTTATCCGCCTTGTCTGAGAGGAGTGTTTTTTTTTTTTTTTCTTAAAGTGATGTAGTGCAACAGCAGTTTAGTCACTCAAACGCCATAGACGCATTATCTCAGCCGTCAGATTTATGAAGATTTGAGTTTAATGGTGCAGTTCAGTATTGGCTCTAATGTTTAGACATTTCTGACCTAGTATGTGCCGTTCACTGCTGGTATTAAGTCACATGCTTTCGCTCCAGTCTTGGCTAAAAGTATGCATTCATTTATTGCGGAACGTATTGTGTTTTAATTCCAGACAATTAATCTGATGACAATAACCAATATAAGCCCTAACAAACCACATTGTCATTGAAACATTATATTATGTAAAAACACTACATAATTTAATAACTTTCCAAAATACAATAGATTTTCCTTTTGTTACCTAATCACACACATTTTGTCATAATAAGCAGCCTGAACACTACATGTCATACATTTCCAAGCATTTTCTAATGAGTTTCTATATATTGCCGTGACTATTACAAAGAGCAGACGCTGCACTTTTAGTAGCACTATCAGCCACTTTTTGAAAAGCAGAATCTTTTTGATAATATCTGCTAGAAAAGAAAGCAGGATTAGTTTTTCCAGGCTTTTGATATGAAATGCCTATATTTATAAAATAAATATGATTATTCAATAGCTAATCTTGGCTAAATGACTATTTTAAACATAGCTCAGGGTCAACTGCTGGTTTAATATAGTATTGTGGAGTTTTTATTGAGCTAAATTATGTAATAGAAAATTGTAAGGTATTTACTGCGGTTAGTTATTACATAATGCACTGTATTTTTACATCTACATCACACAAAGTGCAACTTCAATAATCTGTAGTAAGAAAAGCATCACAATATGTTAAAATGTAAAACGTACTGCATTAAAGCTGTGTTTCCCAATGTGGTCGTTATTACATAATGAAGAGAAAACACATCACATTTTGTCCAGTTATTACATTATGCTGTGTTTTTATGTGATGTGTGGGTAGAGTCCTACTTCAGATACTTGACAGAAAGCAAAAAAAAGCTCAAAATGAGTGAAAAACCCTCGTTCCCTCTGTCTGCTGTAGTGCTGTGTCTCATATTCCCGGTTTCCAAATGAGTGATACCGCCACCAACCTGCTCATCATCACGCAGAGCAAGAGAGACCAGGTGACAGGTAAGAAAACACACACTCTTTTCATAGAATGGTCACCAATACTGTACGTACGTGGATTACATACACTGACCTCTTGCACTTTGCTCCAGATGCTGTTCAGACGCTGAAGTCCCTGCTGCAGGCGGACCATGTACCATCGCAGCTGGCTACTACCAGACTGGTGCAGGCTCTGGGCAGGAAAGGCGACGTGACGGGTATCGAGGAAGTGGAGAAACTGATGAAGGGTCTCAGTACTCCCCTTAACGTGTCCAGTATGCTGTTTGTCAACAACATAGCCCTGGCCCACATCAAGAAGTAAGTCTAGATGCGAACTAAGTGGGAAAATGTTTTTTTTCCCATAACCATCGATAATATCAGTATTATTTTGACCCTCTTGTCAGATAACTCCTCACATTAAGTCAGGATTTTAGATGTATGTGCCTTTCCAGATGTATTTCTAGATCTGATGCCATTACAAAATCATTGTCATCATTGCTGTGAAAATAATCTAAATTGGCAAAATATAAAGAATTCACAGTCCAGTGTTTCTACAGTCGGTGCTGGTATTACAGCAGCGGACAGATATTTAGTGACATGCTTTGTACTATTATCAGGCAGACGATAAAGTACAATACCAGAGTTGACATGCACTTTAAGTAAAAGCCTATATAGAGAGTCATGCATCAAGTACAAATAGGAAACAGAAGCATAATAGGATTATTTATGATTCCTTTTAATGTGATGAAAAACACCCATCCTCCACTGCGTCGTCATCGCTTCTCAAACAGCAGAGAACAAAATATAAAACACATTGTGCATCAAACTTTCATCGCGCCACTCGCCACATTAGCGCTGTCCCCCCAGCTCGAGCGACATCGTCCCCGTGCAAACTCAGAGGGACAGTAGGAAGTGAAGAATAGCAAGACGGCCTCACGCCTGATTGGCCATTGTAGCGCGGGCCTGTCAGCTTGAACCTTGACCTCTGGGAGCCGCGCTCTGAACAGCTCTGACACGTGCGTCCCCAGTGTGCCTGAGTCAAGCTGACTGGTTAAGAGCCCGGGCGGAAAAGCAAGCAGGCTCGGAAAGCCGAGCGCCACATTTAGAGGGCCCCCCGCTGAATTATTCAGACGGTCCCTTTCGCAACAATCAGCGTAGATATGTTCCTTCACCTCTGAGCGTACACACATACACATACACACAGACCCGCACACACCGGGTATGTTAAATATTCATCAGTGGTGACGGTGGGGAGGAAGTGGGGAACAGAGAAGGGACCTAAAGTGTTAGTAGCAAGATCAGGTTGCCAGATTGAGTTGTTTGAGGTTTTTGTGTCGCCTTTGTTTGACTGCGCATCGTCAGCAGGAAAAACACACAGTACGAGCGTAACTGCCACAGAAGTGGAATAATCAGTTCATGACACAGGGACAGATCAGAGCACATCACATTTGTTTCATTTCCAAAGAGGAGTGTCACTCAAAGAGTTGAAAGCAGAGGATTATTGTTTATCCACTTTGTCAGATGAACGATTTAAGGTTCTTATATTATCAGGTAACAACTGAAGCTGCATCTTACAATACGATACCATCACAATACGGTGATTTTATGATGTAAACATCAGTGGTACATTATGATGTCTGTGTAACTGCACAAGAAAAAACATCCCTAAAAAGAAAAAAAGCAGCAATGTGTATTTATTCACCACAATGCGGGGCTGGTGTTATCAGACAATGAACCAAAAAGTGCAGTCTCGGGCTAGAACCTCTGGAACACAGGCTGTAACTTCTATGTACCCGTGTGCCACTGGTTTTAATACAAAATGTAGATATTTGTCTCAGTGTTATCGCAAGAGGTTGATGTTTTGTCTCATCTTTATGTGTTATAGAGAGGTGTAGTCCTGCCCCTTTCACTGTGCCCCATGGGATTCAAAATCGGAAAAAAATATGAATGGAGGTTAATGGCAAGAGGCAGATACTCTTTTGATCCTGTTTCCACGTTCACATATATAGTGTTTGACTTTCTTGACTGGTAAAATTCTATTTTTAATTGACACAGTTTGTTGCAGAGATGGTAAAGAAACACCTAGTTTTGTGTGAAATGGCTCAGTGGACTGTATCAGCAACACTAAAACTTCCATTACCACGGCATATTTTACTTTGTTCTTCAAGAACAAGGTATTACAAGTATTAAAAGAAATGATAATCACAAGTGTGGTCATGTCAAAGCTGCGGTGACTGAAAACAACATGGAGAAAGAGTCATGATGACGACACCTCTATCTTTTGTATTTTCATATATTGGTTTATAAAATTATCTTTCAAACTGACAAACATCATGACACAATAATTAAAATACAAGGTCCCACAGGGCAAGACCGGACAGGACGGGACTTCAGCTTCTCTATTAGTCGATAATTCTGCTTATTCGAAGTGCAAAACCTCATGACATGTCACACCTTTCACCTTATTCAGTGATGACTTGGATTCAGCGGTGGAGATGTTGGAGACCCTGTACACAAGTCCAGACAGCCGTAACTCCAGCATGTCCTTCGTCTTCAGAAAGATCTTGGAGGACGGCAACGACAAGGTCTTGGACAGATGTAAGCGAGAACACACTTAAGCTCTACTTCCACATGGACTAGTAAAAGCTTTGAACCGCCGGCAGTAAAAATCACATGTCATTCTGAAACCTCTGACTAAATTGTTGTGTTGCAGTCAGTGTTATGGCAGAGAGACTGGCCAACCACTTTGCCTGCTACAGACCGGCCTCAGACCTCTTCCTCCAGCTGCTGGACATGGACAAAGTGGAAGACGCCAAGTTTATGCTGGCGGTGAGTATGAGTGTGTGTGTGTGTGTGTGTGTGTG
>JAPQRQ010000008.1:16090890-16104247 GCA_037367365.1 Apogon talboti
CTTCTTCTTCGTCTTCTTCTTCTTCTTCTTCTTCTTCTTCTTCTTCTTCTTCTTCTTCTTCTTCTTCTTCAACAATATGGGGAACTGCTGTAATCTGCAGAAAAGCTCTCACCTTCTTACCCCAAAAAAACACCCATCAAAACACGTTACCTGGATCAAAGTACTGATTAATTATGCCAGAACAGAGGCACTGGGAGAAAGGTGTGTTTGGGGAGTGTGCTACAAATCCCTCATTTGTGTATTAATGGGTATTTAGAGATGAAAGAAGACAACCTGATTGGAGAGCACAGAGTATTTAGACGGGTCCGGAAGGGATGTTAGCATTACTCCTGCCTGGTTTTAGAACAAGCAGAGCTAAACTCTCCACCTCACAGTCTGTAATTCACAGAAGTGTTTTTGCCCAGTTGGTTTGAAATGTGTCTGATGCTAAATACTCTTATTTTCAGGAGTCCTTTAAGTTTTACGCAGACAAACTGAGAGAGAAGGCTAACAAAGCCCCGGCGACAGCAGAGGAATAAAAGATTTCACCCCTCTTCATCCTGGTTCCTCCATCCAAACCTTACTGTTTTGTTTTTTTTTATATCAGTTGTTTGAGCCAATAAATGTGGGTATTGTGTTATTACTGTTGGATGATAGACTGTCCACTGCTCTATTGTCAATGAATGTTGAGAATGTACATACATATTTATGCTAATAAATGATGTTAAGAATCCAGTTTCAGTATCTTTCTTGATCGTTTGTACTGAGAATGAACCCAAAACACCATAATAGGCATGTCTCTCCTGTCTGGCTTTGGATTGTTTAAGCTCCTCGATATCAGCCTCAGAAAATTCCTGTTTTATGTAATTCAAGCCATTCTTGACCTGGCGGACTCGGGTCAGACTCTTTCCCAAAAAGTCGGTGTACTTGCTGACATCAGCAGTTGAGAAGCTTATTTAGGAAACTTTTGTAATGAAAGAGGCCAAAACGGGGTCACCAAACAGTGATGTTTGCAGGTTGATACAAAGCCTGTTGCAGTATTGATAAGGCACGAGACGCACAAAATGATCTGAACTAATGGTTTACGTGACCGATAAAATGTTTTCGTATAATCTATGTTGTGATACGCAGCACCTTTGAGAAACGTTTATCAAGTGACCATATGGTGCAACTGAATGACGACCAACATGAAGCAAAAAAAAAGAAACAGGCTTATGTGGTGTAATTTGATTTAATCATTAAGTAATTTGGGCTCAAACCACATTAGTAATATATTTATCAGTCTTTTGCACCACTGCAAAAATACACAGCTTACATAATCTTCAATCTCGACTTGTACACACTCTTGTTCTCAGTGTGACTTACTAAATCTCTCGTAGGCTTTTTTTTCCAGTGCTTCCTATACTGGCACACACATTGTTGAGCTTAATAACTTTATATATACAAAAAGATAAAGCTGTAGAAAAAAAGGGAGATTGAAAATGGAACAAGCAAAAGCTGCAGATGGATATCTGCCAAAGTGGTGCTCTAATCACTTGCCAAGACAGAAAGGAGAAAAAAATCCATCATTTTAACTTTGGTTGTGTTGCAGTGCTCTGCTGCCATCCAGCAGCAAACAGTGGTACTGCAGTGAATACTCCAGCTTATGGGGAAAATAACTTTTTTCCCCCCAATTTCCTAAATCCTATGTATTTAAAAAAAAACTGATTACATATGAACCATTCACTGCATAATAAAAGTGCTTCAAACATGTTAAGAGTTTCTGATTAAAGGACTCGGACTGACTATCATGATTACTATTATTTTTTCCTGAATTAAGTATTTTTTCATTCTAGACATTAGAATAAACAATGGCTCAATGTCGAACCAGTCGAACAAAGCCCACATTCCATCCAATTGTGATATTGAAATAATACAAAAAAGTAAAACCTTGCTCTCAGTGCATGTTGGATAGCATGTTGTCAAGACAGTTGTTCACCAGTCTTGACTGGACTTCTGCTTGATGAATTTTAGGGACAAGTAGTAAAGAGCCATGAAGACGAGACAGACTGCCAGCAGCACCAGATAACACGAGTACAGAGGGTGTTGGTTCATGTTCATAATCTCCACCACCTGGAGAGGAAGAAAAGGAATGGTAAAGGTAATGGACAAAAGTGGACTTTTAACTATTTTTTATCATATTTAACTTTATTTCTTTCTTTTGTTTAAGACAAATAAAATAAGACAAATTGTTTAATAAAAACTGAAGACATAATGAACACAATTGAACTATTTAAACACTAAATGCTGCTTTAACTCACTATTCTGTGATCATTCCTGACATGTAAACCTTGGAAATTATGCACTAATTCCAACAGAAGGTAAATTATACTTTCAAGTCTCATGTATCTGTGTGTGTGATATTGAACTTACATAAATGCCATCAATTTGCATGGTGTGGTTATTCAAAGTGACTTGGTACTTGTTGCCTCTGAACTGAACCTGCAGCATTCCCTCAAAGCCCCAACGCATAAAGGAGATGTAGGACAGCCACGATGCCACTGGAGCATTAAAGAAGATCATATATAAGAATCATGTACTGTGGACGTTAGCACTTATTTAATTTTTTTTAGTACAAAACACTCCTTACAAACTCCTTAAAGTAAAGAACTGTCTCCTCACCCAGCCACATGTTCTGCAGACTGATGACAAACCCCCCAGTCAGATAGAAGACGGTGAACAAGGCATTGCCCATAAAGGATGAGGTCTGCAGGGTGGGCAGCGCTGCAGCCACAAACAGAGCCATGGCCCGGCTGCAGTAAACCATCAGCCACACCAACAGGAAATTGAGCAGGAATCGGCTCGGAGCGTCGTTCAGGCCGGCCAGCCAATAGATGGGAAGACCGTAAACCAAAGTGAACACACAATGCTCTGGTAGCTCCCCCAAGACCTGAAGATGCAGGGGGAAAAAAAAAATACAATTCTATACCCTTCTTAGATTTACATCAATGTGATATTCCAGCATGGAGCAACACTGACCCCTAGTGGACACTTTAGGCTGCTTCTAATGGTTTACCTTGGCAAAGAAGTACGAGGTGACTGAGTACATGCCGTCCTCCAGCTCGTGGTAAAGCATGGCTCTCTCTGTGTGACCTTCAAGAAACATTATGACACTTATGATACTGTGCACAAAAAGCAGTGTCGTCAGTTTCAGCATGAGTTATTTACAAAGGTGGAAAAACTATTTGCATTCTTTACTCAAGCCGGGGTAGAATTAACACAGTGAACATGACAGTTAAAACACCTGAATTGCAAGTGTTATTTAAGTGAGTATCAGTCAGAGTGGCTCGGTTTATAGTGTTATATTATTACATTATTATTTTTATCACTATTGAAACACAAGGAGGACTGTTTTAGAGGTATACTATATAGACTTTGTTTTTCAGTTGCTTTAATGTAGTGGGGTAAAAAAATGCATTTTCTTCCATCTAATGTTTTAGCTGACGTAAACCAACTCGTATCGCAATCTACTGAAGACCTTTACGTCTGCAGGTCAAACAGTAGTGGAAATTATGGTGTCACGACATGTATTGGCCACTTTTAAAACTAAAGATCTGCAGATTTGTCATATGCTGAAGGTTATACTTAAACTGTGTGATACTCTTAAAATACTACAAAATCTTAAACATTATCATGAAATATTTGCAGAATTTTTTTTTTTGTGATTCAATAGGTGTGGCTGCAGCAGACAGACACAAATAGAAAGGATTTTTTTTTTTTTTGTTTACTGTTACAAGAAACAATACCAAAACTAAATTCTTGACATGCTATGCCCTGGATGTGTTTCATTATCTTTCTGAAACATCCAGTTTTGACCTCAATGGAACAGAGCATGTACAGAAGGAAGCATGTGGGTTTGGAGAATGGACCAATAGTTAGTTCAATGACTTAAGACTGATTCTTAATGAAATCTATCACAAATGCATGGGGTGTCCAAAACCTGAGTCATGATGTCACTTAACCTTGACCAAAGGGATGAACTCAATCCTTATTGGTTGTTGATATCTAAGAAATTATCATCCCCCTGTTATGAGATTAAATGAGATGGTTTTATAATGTGATGGAGCAAAAAGGTCTCAGAGTCCATCTGTCTTTAACCTTGTCTGATATCAAAGTGAACGTAAAATACAGGCGTGTGTCTAGTTAATAATTTTACTGCTTGCTGTTCATCGTGTACCTTATATTTAACCACCTTATCTTTCATCATTCCAGGTGTTTGTCATTACTCACATTTAGCTATGACGTCCAGCACCACAGCGAATGGCGTGAGAGCGCCGATCATGTAGAGGAGTGCCACCGTGTCCTGAATGGACAGTCGCTCCTGTCCTGCGCCGTAGTAGAGACAACCAACCAGCAGCGACATGAGCAGGGCCTCGAAGCCGTGGACCAATAAGGTGACCAGGTCTCTGTAGTCATTATACATGTGACGCCTGGGAGGGAAACGCGTTCATTTCACACATGTCCAGCCTGAATCCTGAACTACAGTGGTTTGTGTGCGTGTTGCTCTTACCTAATGAGGACAGTAAATTGGTGGAGTTTTCCTGGTAGTCTGTTGATTTGCTGTGGGATAGTGATGGACTCCTCTCCTTCCACTACCCCAGGCTGCTGAGAACTGAGGAGGGAAAGGCAGAAAAGTAATGGATCACACACCAGTTCGCACTTTCCAAACTTTTTTAGTTTGAGACCCACAAAAATCTATTTTAAACCTCCTTGGGACACAAATTTACAAAAGTGTGCCCTGGTTTTGCCATAATATCTACATTTTTACTTACTTTTACACCTTCAAAACAGTATCTGAGCTATTTTTATTAACATCTTTTATGCGTTGCTACACTTTTTACATTTGATTTTTTTACCCTTTATATCATTTTCATCCTGTTACTCTTACATAAAACTCTCCTCTATTATTTTTATTAGGAAAATGAATTCACATCATATTATTGTTATGTATCTGACAATTGGTGACCCAATTAAAAAAAACACATTCATTTTGGGCCCAAACCCTTTGTTTGGGAGAGACGGTTATACGTGCTGAGTGTTAGCCTTCAGGGGTTTCTGGCTGAAGAGCTTGAATAAGACAGGAGAAGCAGTAACAGTGAAGGAAAGGAGTCTGTATTGGAAGATTTTGATTTTTAGACTTTGACTCATGTAGTGTCAGTTGTACTCATTATAGTGCGGTTTGGTTTTGTCTATGTATCAAAACACATGATTAAGTTTAGAAAATATTAGGCTTTGGGTTAAAGTCCTACAACTGCAGTGTGTTTGCATGTACACCGTTGCCCATAAAGTTGGAATAACTGTTTTCAGACATATTCTTCTTTTTATTCCTATTTATACACATCAGTAATCACCTTTGACCAGGTGCAGGGATTCCACTGAGTCCCATTTATACTGTATCTATCAAGAATAAATCACACTGTCACAATCATTTCATGAGAAGAGGCAAAAATATTTTATTCTAACTTTATGTGCAACAGTGTATTTCATTTGGGGTTAAAGCCAACGCTGAGTATGGGATGGATACGTTTTTGTTTGTTTTTTTCCCCATTCTGCAAAAAAAGAAAAAGTAGTTCGATGCTTAGGTAGAAATTTTTCCTCAAGAATATATAAATCTTTGAAAAAGTTGAGTAAAAGTAAAAACAGTAATTGTATCAAATTGTAAGAGAACTTACACTTACTTAGAATAAGCTCTACAGGTGCTTGCTTATGTTCTATACACATGTTCTATGACTATAAATAACAAAATGTGCGTATAAATAATACGGGGCTACCTGTCATCGGGGGTTATTGATGTGCAGCTTCCATCTGGTTTCCACATATGATCCTCTGTGTCTTTCACTTTTTCTTCAAACTGCTTAGACAGAACTCGGGATCGCTCCAAACATTCCGCCTCTTGCTCTGGACTGTGGCGGTCTATACTGATCAGATCAACTACACAGAAACAAAAAAAAAAAATTAACCTCACGGTAGTTTTGATTGTACCAGTGGTGCATTTAATATCAGGATCTCTGCACCACATAAGGACACTGGTCTACCTCTGTTACTGTGTAAGTCTGTGGTGCCTTTACTCCCCTCTCCACACACACACACACACACACCCTTACCGTAGAAGTCCGATGGGTTGCAGTATCGTGGGCAGGGGTGTCCCAGGGCAGTGAAATATGGCACCATGTCTCGGGCAGGGCCGCAGTAAACAGCTGAACCTGACGACAGCAGGACGACGAGGTCAAAGAGCTGGAAGATGTCGGAACGAGGCTGGTGGACCGACAACAGGACCAGACGGTTTCCCCGGGCCAGACGGGACAGTGTGATCACCAGGTTGTGGGCAGTGAAGCTGTCCAAGCCCGAAGTGGGTTCATCCAGGATCAAAATACCTGAAATCCACAGATCAAATCAATAATATTTGAACCTGTCAACCTGAAGGCTCCAGTGGAAATAAGAATAATAATAATAATAATAATAGATTACATTTATATAGCGCTTTTCTATTAAGTAAGTAGTTTTATTCAAGTAATGTCCTTCATTTTACTTGGAATTTTAATTTTGTTCTTTCACTTTTTTCCTCCACTACACTTATTATACATGACTGCATGCATTTATTTACCACTTACTCCCTGGATTGCTTTTCTTTGTAATATATCATAAATATAAACTAATAAATGACATTATACAGTTATAGATTAAATTACACAGCAATACATAGAGTATGTAACTAAAACAAGTCCCACCATTACCACCGTAATGCATTTATAAGTGATTAATACATAGACAAGTGACAGATTTAAATTAAAAACTAAACTGGTCTCTTCCAGGATAACAATACCCCAATCCATAGGGCACAAGAACACACCCATATTTTGCAATTTTATTTGAGCTGCTTTAAATTACTGCGACTCTGTACTTTGTATTGTTAGTTAAGCACCTGTAGAGTCTTTCTGTACTGTGGTATTGCCTCCTTTATTAAACCACCATAGTATGTCCTCCATCATGAAAGTCTCCTGTGGACTTAGGTTATATCAGTGTGTTCTTTATTTTCATCTGTATGGGTATACTTTTATCAAACCATGCTGATGGAAGTTAATGTGAAAGGAAGAATTACATTAAATGATTCAAACATTTAGTTTGTCATTAGATATTTGATTTAGTCTAAAACCTCATGCTACAGTTGAAAAGGTGTGTCTCTCTCTCTCTCTCTCTCTGTCGTCTTCTTTCTCTCACCAGGATTCCAGAGAAGTTGCACAGCGATGCTGACTCTCCTCCTCTCTCCTCCTGAAACACCCCTCACATAGTCATTTCCCACTCTGGTGTGTGCACACTGTCGCAGCCGCAGCTCAGCAATGACATCATCTACCTAGAACAGAACATAGGACATGGTTTGTACTGCCAACAGTCGATCGGTTCCATGTGAGGAGTGTTGGTTTTGGGTGCAGGATGCTGTACACGTTCAGTTCTTTTACCCACTTACCCTCTTGTCCCTTTGAGCCTTTGTGAAGTGGGTGGGCAGCCTCAGTTTGGCAACAAACACAAGAGTCTCGCGGACAGTGAGGTGAGGGAGGAGGCGGTCGTCCTGGCGAACATGAGCGATGGTCTTCCTCACCACCTTGGGCGTGTTGGGCTTCCCGTTGATCAGAATCTGGCCGGAGGTTATTGTCCCACCCTCATCCCGGCAGGTTATGATGTCAAGCAAAGACGTCTTACCACAACCTGAAAGAAAGTGATTATTGTTTATTTGGACCTAAAAAGAACTTCTGTCTTCCTAGAGGTTTTCATATTCATAAATTATGCTTTATATCTGTGTCTTACATTTTCAATACATTTGTGTCTGACACTGTCCAAGGAGGTTAAAACATTTCCTACATGAATTAGACAATGTATTGTGGATCATCTTTCAACACAGACATTCTTAATAGAGCGTTAATAAAGAAGAATATTCCAAAAGAGGTAGTGCATCTTAAATTTGTATATCAAAGGGACCAAATTCCTCAAATTTCACTTCATCAGAGCACTGATTCTAATTAAGCCAAATAAACATGAAATGTGAGGATTTTGTCTTCTTGACTTACTACGGTTTTACTTTCTGGATTAATCAGACACAGGTGACATTTGTGTCTAACCTGAGCTGCCGATGACGGCGAGCATTTGCCCGCTGTGAACTCGCAGGCTGAGTCTGTTGATGGCCGTCTGCTTGTCTCCGTTTATCTCCCACGGCAACTTGAACTCGGACAACCTCTCATACCAGGGAATCTGTGCTGCTGTGTCCACCTGGACGACATGCAAACACAAACTATGGATATACACAACTACAGTTGTTAAAAAACAGAGTTAGAGTGAGATCGTTATATAATAGAAGAGCTGCTGTCCAAGAGTTACCTCATATTGCAGGTTGTTGACCTCCAGCTTATTGCACCCTCCGCTGTAGGTGAAGTAGAGACTGCTGTCTTCTTCAGACGAGAACAAATCTGTGTCTGTGCACTGTTAACCGACAAGCAGAGAGGGGTCAATGAGTTTTATTCATTGGAATTCTTTCGTCAGCGCTTATGGCAGTGAAATCTGTGAAAGCAAAGTAATTCCATGAGCGAAAACCTTGCTTCAGCATTTACTTCATCACTCAAAATGATTTACTACAATAGGAAAAGTAGATCTACTAGACTTTTTCTGCTTTCAGTGACAACTTGATTCAATCAGAATTGTGAGCACACACAAACAAAGGTAAGCTGTGCATCTATGGGCTTATTTATGCTTGTATGTGTCTGTGTGTGCAAACAGTTGCCTGAGTCAGAGTCCATTTATCTTAATGTTGTGCAATCCTAACAATAACATCAAGCTCTCTGCAAGTTCAACAGCGCACATGGCCACACCACATCGACAATGCGCAGTTAACATAACGTGCATTGTGTGTCCTATACATGAAGACGTCATGTAAAATGAATGAATTGTGACATAAATATTCACTTTAAACTCCCATGTGTTAACTTGGCATTTAGCATTTAATTGACAGATATAGAAGTGAATGCAGGTCAGGTGTGTCTGATTTTTGCAACTGTTTTTGCCACAATCTTATTGTTCTAATTATGTGAAACCAGTGCAAGCAGACTTAGAGTGAAAGTGAAACATTTATAATTTAGTTATTTTCATACATAAATTAACCTGGCCAGAAGATTTAGGACCCTCTGGTTACAGATAAATTTAAAAAGCCTACATTACTCTTACATTTGCACAAACAATACATGTTTGAACACTTGAATGGATCATGAACATTAAAGTTTATTCTTTAATTGGCATAAACACACTACTTCTCAGCTACAGTATGTGCAAAACTGTTTATTCATATAGTGCATATTTTATGGAAAAAATATGAAATATTTAGTCATTTTAACAGGCCACTAGACGCCATTATTAGTTTTATTTTCTTAAAGGTGATGCTCTGAAGCTAAATCTCTGAAGGGACACTTTCAGCACATGTGCTTCATGAAACATTCATTAAAAATTGATTATACCTTAATTTAAAACATTTGTAAAATAAAATAATAAAATATATACACATATATAAAGACCAAATAGCCTAAAAAAAACAACAAGAACTGTCATTGAAATAAGGTAGACCATAAGGGAAAAGGTACAAAGGAGTTGAATAGTTTTCTAGTCCTGCCTCCTTTGTCTACTTTTGTACATTGTTTATAGACTTTATCAAATTGATTTAAGCCACAGAAACCAACAGCTAAAGTTCAGATCTGCAGTGAGTTGACAACGGAACACTAGAAATGTGGACAGGAGACTAAAAAAGTAATGGCTGAATTTTAGACCTCTATGATTCAGCATGCAAGTATACATCACATGGGCTTCCCCTCCATCTAAAATACAAGTGGTAATAACATTAGGCTCATGGGAAAAAATTTAACATGTGCTAGAGGTTTACACTAACCCTAGTGGACTGACCTGTGAGGAGCTGTAAGTGTGCTTGACACCCGTGTCCATGTCCGAGTCCATACTGCTGCAGGTCAACGCCCCTGTTGTCGCCCGTGTTTGAAGTGTCTCTTTTCTTTATACGTGTTCCTGCCTTTTCACCCCTCTGTGCTCTTTTTTTCTGTGTTAGATGGTGACTCCAGTCCGACTGAAGATCCCCTCTTGTGTCAGTTCACCAGCCTCCTCTCTGTCATGTCATGTCAGCGGATCTTGTGCTCTGTCTCGTCCGTCACTGAGGTTGTGGTCACAGTGCAGGATTTGAGGACTGACCTCCTCAAATGAGTCTACTCAAGGGTGTTTTTCTTTTTTTTTGTCCACTTTATACAGCTCTAGATCAAAGTTCTTTGAGATAACGTAACATTCGCTGTGTGTTTATGGTCCCAGTGTGACAGCCCCGCGCTCACTAACACTAACTGGGTGCAAAGAAACAAAGCCTGACACTGTAGGATCGCACCATTTTAGAGTTGCACATGCTTTGGTGGATATAAACTGAAAGATCTGAGACGGACTGGACACGAGCTGCTGTTTGGAGAAGCAGACGTTGGGCCGGAGAAATGAACGGATCCTATTCAATGCAGGGAGTGGAGCCAGATAAGGGGACCAAATGTAGAGAGTCTTTCAGGTTTGTGTCGGAGGTGAAGAGGGATGTATGGAAGGAGAGCGGAGAGGAGCGATCAGAGCCGACCTGCAGCCTCAGTGTCAGCAAGATCTCCTACACAGTCAGGTACAACACACACACAAACCAAAAACAAAGAAATACACTTATACTTGCCCCACTCTGAGCCTGGAAGGGCACGGTAATATTAGTTCATATCTCTGCATTCAACAGGCCTATTATTGTCTCGTATGAACACTGCTCATGTCTGCGTGTGTTTGTGCGTGTGTGTCGCAGTGAGCGTTTGGGTCCATGGTGGGACCTACCCTCCTACAGGAAGCGATGGACTCGACAGATCCTCAATGATGTCTCCTTCCACGTAGACAGTGGGCAAATCATGGGCATACTGGGCAATTCAGGTTGACACTCTGCTTAATACAAACAGAAAAGTATTTTAACAGAGCAGGACAAATCAACCAGTAGTAATCCCATTTAATTTGATGTATTTATAAACCACTGTAAGCAGTATCTGATTTTAAGAACAAAATTCAATGAACATGGCTGATTGAGCAAAATTTGTCTTTTTTCCCCCCCAATATGTATATGTATATAATATCTAGTTATTACCTCTTTAGTGTGAGAGGTATTCTATGTCTTACTCAGTGTCCTTCAAATTCTAACTGACAGAACAACTGAGGAAACAGTGTGTATGATCTATATACACGTGTGTTTGTGTACTTTGTGTTGTAAAGGGTCGGGGAAGACAACATTGTTGGATGCCATCTCAGGGAGGATTGGAAACTGTGGCACACTTTTGGGCGACGTTTTCGTCAACGGCAGGAAACTAAAGAGAGAAGAGTATCAGGACTGTTTCTCTTATGTACTACAGGTAAAACACAGGCATAATCATTTACAGCTTTAGGAATTAAATCATTTCTCTACAAAACTCATACTGGTTTAGAAGTAGAATATAAAGCCCAGACCTTACTCATACATGAAATACAGTAAATGCTGAATAATATGTAAAATAGAATCAGGACAGCATCAGTACCCTAACCCATAACACATGTCTGACATCAGGTTAACCTTTGCCCTAATGTGTGGCTGCAATACCATGAACGACTGTGCACTGTTTGTGTTTTGGTCGCCTTTGGTTCCTCTAACCTCCATATAAGTGCACACCATCATCGCTCCATTTTGCAAAAACTCCTCAAAAGGCTGCCCTGGCCTCTGTATGAAATTAACTTAAGACCCTTGATAGCCTCCTCATATACTTAATCTCTCAATGAGAGGTGCTCAAGTGTATCCAAAGCCTGAATTAAAAGCACTGGCTTAAAACTGGCCTTGCTTCCTCTAAAAATCATCTCTCTCTTCAGCTGATAGCACCCCCTCTGCTCTCTAAGCCTCGTCATTAACTTCCCCTGCTAAGCTGTAGATGAGGAGGCGATATGAGCACCTGATATTAAAGTCATTCAGATGAGAGACTAAGGAGAAGAGGGATTGGGAGGCGCCACGTGTTAATTAAGGAAGGCAGGCGGTTCAGGCAGTTCAAGCACTGAGGAAGTGTGTGTACTGTATTTTTGCGCACACATGAACACACAAATATAGAGAATGTACTATGTTTAATGAATGTACTCCAAACTACACTTTTCTGGAGCCTATAGTGTGATGATAAAAGCTACTGCAGAACAAGTTTGCTTTAAGTAAACAATGACAAAGACCAAAATCACTGTGAAATCCCTTTAGAGTCCCCGAACCTTGATCTGGGCCTTAGAGGAGGACACACGCATTCAATCGCGCACAAATCTGAGGTACTTGTACTGAGGGTGTGCTGTACATTTAATGCAACTTTATATTTCATCTCCACTACATTTTAGATGTAAATATTGTATATTTTACACCGCTACATTTGTCTGATAGCTTACAATCTTTCATCTACTTCCCATCTGGTGGAAATTGTCTTTATTACCTTCAGAGTTATTTTTGTGATAAATGGAAAGACTGAGTGTTCCCTTAAGCTAAATAAACTCTTCAAAGCCTTCTCAGATTAGCTGTAAAAAGCATTAACACAAAGAAATTATATAGGGTTATGTGATACTCACAGCACAATGTGGCATAAATTAATTTATTTGTTTTTCTGAACTCCTTAGTCCTTGAGAGAAGATTTAATTAAGAATTAGGAATCTTTAATTGTTAGTATATATTTTACATGTGGACATAAAACACACGCTACATTTGACCCTCTGCATTTAACCCATCACTAACTGAACATGTAGGAACTCATCATACAAACTCAGGGCAGTCGGCTGCCAAGTCAGGCACCTGGGGAGTAAATGATTGGTAAGTGCTTTGTTCAAGGGCACATCAACCAACAGTTTCACTACTGGTCCTGGTAATTGAACCAGCGAACCTTCAGTAACAAGCTGATTCTCCAGCCTCCTAGGACGTGGCTGGCCCCATGGTCTAGAGGGGGTGCCGGAACCCATCCCAGCTACTTGTGGCAAACATATGATACATTAAATGATCATATATTATATATTAATGGTACACATAGGTTAATTCTCCTGTCAGTGCCACTGACCAAGGTACTGATTCAGAGTTGGAACCAAGGGCCTTCAATGGCAGCTCACTGCTCCTTAGTGCTGCTACTCACACTGGTGTATGAATGCATGTGAATGTTAGGTGGTGGTCGGAGGGGCCGTTAGGCACGAATTGGCAGCCACGCTTCCGTCAGTCTGCCCCAGGGCAGCTGTGGCTACAAACGTAGTTTACCACCACCAG
>JAPQRQ010000008.1:16104592-16116973 GCA_037367365.1 Apogon talboti
AGTGTGACTGTGAGAGTGAATGAATAATGGATCCATTGTACGCGCTTTGAGTATGCGTTAATAGAAAAGCGCTATATCAATATAATCCATTATTATTATTATTATTATTATTATTATGTGTGCTAATGCTAATTGCTAATATTAGATACTGTGTGTATTAGGATGGGTAAAATGCAAAAACCAAATTTACCTACAGGGACAAACTTTATAGAGTAGTTTTAAGTAGGGTTTTGCTGGTAGTGGTGTACTTTCACACTGTGACATTAGCACTTTTACTTAAAGAATGGCTTGTCAAAGAACAAATATTTTCCTAATGTCATCTCCTCACTGGGCCTCACTCATGGGTGATCATTTTTAGAGCAACGTCAATGAGTGTGAAGGATTTGTCTGCCTCGCTGCATCTTTTTTTTTTACCTGCTCTTTTATTGTTTCTTTTCTTTCTCACCTTGCTCATCTCCTCTGTCTCTCAGAGCGATAACCTGCTGAGTTATCTGACAGTAGAAGAGACTCTGACCTACACTGCTCAGCTGGCCTTAAGGAAACATTCAGCTCAAGCCATCAAGGAGAAGGTGACATTTGAAAGCTTCCTCGCCTGTTCACTTCATTAGTTTTACTTTAGCTTAAGCCTGGAAATGTTCCCTGATAAAGAAAATTTAGGCAAAACGTGGATCTGAGTTAATTATTAATGCAGACATAATGCAGACTTAGGACTGAATACACATTAAGGCAGTTCTGTTTTTTTAAAAAGCTGACCACCATTAGTTTTAGCTTAAAAACTACACATTTAATATTTTTCACTTATCACCACTAATAAATCTTATAACTATTCCTTGATAATATACCATCATCTTTGTACTGTTTTGACAAAAGATCCAAATACATTAAGTAGAATGAGATGAAGGTGCTGTCTCACTGGTAGGGCTTGACCTCTTGCTCCTGTGCAGGTGTCTGCAGTGATGGCAGAGCTGAGTCTGACTCACGTGGCCCACAGTGTAATTGGAGGTCGAGTTTTTCCTGGGATTTCTGGTGGTGAGAGAAGAAGAGTCTCCATTGCCAGTCAGCTACTCCAAGACCCAAGTGAGTATCTGTGGAGCAACAGTTTGGAAACATAAACTAAAACTCACAGTGCAAATATTGTTTTCTTAACTAAAATAAAAACAGCATTTTAGAAAAAAAAAATTAATTACCTAAAAACTACAAAGAATTCCAACACTGCAACATGAACTAAAACGAGATAGAATTGCAGGAAAAATCAGCTTTGTTTACATTTTAAACCCTGATTTGTAATGCGGTTGCTATAACACATTGTACTAATAAAAATGGTGTAAATTAAAGATGACAGGTGCTTTAAAACAATCATATGGTTTCAGCTAATATGGGACCTTTAATAAACAATGATGCAAATCATTAATGTCATGTGTTCTTTCCCCACTTCTGTAAAGCCAGGCTTTCCTTGTCGCAGCTGAATGACTATATCAATAACTAAAACTAGTTTGTCCTCCAAAACAAATGAATCAAAAAACCAAAAACATGGTAAACATAAAAGTCAATATACAATTTTCAAAACCATATTAACATCCAATAACAAAATAGATCTGAGTAGAACAAACATGACTAATAATGGATGCTGATGGTTTGACTGCAAATCACTTGAAGTTGTACCTCATGAAAATGAACAGGATATGTGGGGTAAATGAAGATGAGCATCCAAAGTTTTTGGACCTTTGGGGAGGCATAAGGCTGGCTGTATCATCCCGAGGACAGAATCCAAGTTCAGCATAAAACCTGCCACTCCCCAAAGAGTCTTAAAAGTCCAGGCTGGAGGGGAAACAAAGGGATCTGAGTAAAAGATGAATGAGGGAAAGACGAAGCAAAGGACAGAGGGAGAGATGGAGAAGAGTAATGAAAGACCAGGTTATCGCCCGCCAGAGGAATAAGCAGGGACCCACCTCTGACCGAGTGTGTGTGTGTGTGGGTCTGTGCGCATCCCAGGTGTAGTTTATCAGGTCTTCTGCGCTCCAGGGAGGATGAAGGGTCTCAATCCTCATTCAGGATTAAAATGGCCATGGACACACACACACACACACACAGAATTACACATTGAGTAATGAGAAGTTCCCATTTGCTGCTTCTCCAATCAACCAGGAAATGAATTAATCTCACAATTAAAGCATCTGCTAATTCCACTCTGCTTTCACAAAGCAAAGAGGCAATCTTTTAATTGTCCTAATTAGAGTAATTAACTAAAAAAAAAAAGAACTTACTTATCTTCATAAGTTAAGTTGGCCCCACTGAGAGTCTGCATGTGCCACTTAATAAAAGTACATTTAAAAGTTTCAAACATAAAGAAGGGAAACTTACTGGCCTGCCTTTCTCCTCTTGGTGTTTTACTGTACCATGGAGCTGATGATGTCAATGTCACTGTGGTGTGGCAGGGGTGATCCTATTGGACGAGCCGACCACCAGTCTGGACAGCATGACCGCCAATCAGATTGTGGTGCTGCTCGCACAGCTGGCAAGGAGAAACCGTATCGTCATAGTAACCATCCACCAACCACGGTCCGAGCTTTTCAGGGTAGGTAACACACATATAAGAGGGCACTGACATATAAAGTGAACTTTGGTGGAAGAAGTAGTTCTTTCTGTTTTTTTAAATACTAAAATCACACTAAAATACTCTGACAAGTAAAAGTTCTGAATTCAAAACCTTACATACATTTAAATTATCAGCAAAATGTTATTAAAATATGAAAAGAAAAACTGGTACAAATATGTCCTGGTTTTGGACTCATCGTACTGTTACACGTGTTTAAGTATGAGCTTGTTTTAACCCTTAAAGACCTAGAACTACTTTTGTTGTGACTTTGACGTGAATCCTTCAGTTTCTCACACTTTTTAAACAGGAAGTCCATGAAAAATTGTAATCCAAAAGTTAACCTGTCAGACAAATGATGTGGAGAGAAAAGTACAATATTTGCATCAGAGGTAGTGGGGTAGATGTATACAGTAAAAGCTACATAATGGACAGGAAATACTCAAGTAGTAGTACATGAGTAAAAATACTTCTACCAGTAGCAATAACAAACTGTTTTTTTTTAAAGTTGTATAAACACTCACCACTCTTTGGAGGACAAAGACCTAAATACACCTTAAAGGATGTTCACAAAAATAGCAGTAATTGGTGTGTGTGTGTGTGTGTGTGTGTGTGTGTGTGTGTGTGTGTGTGTGTTCAGGTCTTCAGCAGGATAGCCATCATGAGCTGTGGAAAGCTGGTGTTCTGTGGGCAGCCAGAGGAGATGGTTGACTTCTTCAGCCAGTGTGGATACGAGTGTCCTGAGTACTGCAACCCCTTTGACATTTACGGTACTAAATATTTATAACAAAGCCATCTGTTATTGAAGAAAAGGTGAAAATGTGCACATAATGACAATATACACCATAAAGTGTGTGATGAAGTCGTCGTCATGTTTCCCAGTTGACTTCACCTCTGTGGACACTCGCAACAGTGAGAGGGAGGCCGCCACGTTCAACCGCATGCATGAAATCACCTCGGCCTATCATAGGTCGGCCATCTACCAGAGCATGTTGGAGAACGTAGAGCGAATCCTGCAGCAAACCGACAAACTGGCCATCCCCTTTAAGAGCAAAGAGTCTCCCAACGGAGCCGCTAAACTAGAAGTTCTGCTCAGGTCAGCGCTGAGTTCCTCCTCAGTTATACCATTAATTGAACTGACAATATATAGTTATTTCCACATGTTAGCTGAAGCATTTTTCATTACAGATCAGTAATAACATAATAGTGTGATAATGATGAAGTAAGGCTGTGGCAATTCCAAAATAACCAGATAAGTTTTGTATTAATAGTGGGTGTATGTGGGTAATATTAGACTGGAATTTATCTAACAGGTCGAATGTATACTTACATTTTTGTCACAGTATATTAACCTGCTACTAACAAATACATTACTGTGCAACATAAAGTCTGTTGGTTTAGTAAAATTATAATGACCACACATGCATTTCTCAGTCTGTCTTAAGATACAATCTGAATATATGGGAAGTACTGTATGTACAGCACAAAAAACTAAACTTTTCAGGGGGAAAACTGTTTCTATAAACTAAACTGGTAGTATTTAATGTGAACTCTGTGTGCTTAATTTGTATTGAACCATTTTGTTCAGACAATATTAGATTTATGGCAGTGATTTTCTGTTTCATTCAACATGTGTCACATGTTTCTGTTTGTGCTGCTTCTTTTACAAAAAATGTATTTCAGTTGTTTGTGTGTCTTTGAAAGATGAGCACATATCGTGTATTTTGTTGTATCTGAAGAGAATGAGAAATAAATATGATAATTTCAACCCTGGAAAAACAACAAAGCTAAAGTGGCCCAAGACTTTTGCACAGTACTGCATGTTATATTAAGGCAACGTTTGGACTAAAGTGGAAATAATGAGGTAACAGAAACTCCTATCAGCATGTCTTTACACCTTAAATGTTAGACCACATTTTTATATTTAATTTCATGGGGACATAAAAGGTTTTGTTTAGTGTTAGATTTAACATACATAAAGAGCAATAATGCATAATTAGTTTTTTAATCAAACTATTACCATGTTATTACTGAGCTGTAATGTAAAGGGCGACTAACCTTTGACATATTTAACTCCTCTGCTTCTTGCACGTTACAGGAGATAAGAAATCTCAGTGTGATTACATGCCAGCTGTTTGTGTGTTTTTGAACAGACGGACTGTAAGGAACCTGTCCAGAGACAGGATGGGCGTCCTGATGCGTCTGTCCCAGAACCTGATCTACGGGCTTTTTGTGGCTTTCTTTGTCATGCACTTAGACAACGATGTCACCAAGGGCGCCATTCAGGACCGCATTGGCATCATCTACCAGAGCATCGGCGCTTCGCCCTACACTGGGATGCTGAACGCGGTAGCCCTGTGTAAGCTCAACCAACACCATCCGTCTGTATTTAGGGAAAGGGACACTAATGCTGTTCCGGGGCTTGGGATTTTCAGCAATTTGACGTTCATTTGGTTATATAACAAATTACTAATGCCATGCTATTCCTCATGACTGGGCTCCAGGTCGTAACACCACCCAAGGCAAAAAAAATAAAATAAAATAAATAATTCTATCATGTGTGTTTTTAAAAAAAAAAACAACAAAAAAAAAAACAGTGGTTACATAATGTCTAGGTTACAATGTTGGCCATCTAACTAGATATATGTGATTACATCAGCTAATGTAGATGAAATGCATATGATGAGTTCAGGAAAAACCAGAATGTGGTGTATCAGCCAGATAAAAGTAGTGAGTTATCTTTATAGATGGCACTGAAAAATTATTCCGTTTTGTAAGCTCATATATCTCTTACATCAGGTAAGTTGTACATTGCTTTTGTTTGATTCAGCAAAAATGAGTAACTTGTCATTCCGCTCTCTTTAATGTCTCTCCTAAAACTGATAAAGCTCACATCTGCATAGTATTGTAGCTTTCTAAATATTATCATTATTATTAATGACAAAAATGCTACACCTAAAATGATTTCATTTGTAGTTATAAGTTACATAAAACTAGCATTAATTTAGATTAGTATTCTAACTATTTCCCATTATATCTCAGTAACAACGCAGTTTAGTTAAAGTTGCCTTTTTAAGTGGAAATAAAGGAATGTGCTTTTACTCAGGGTTTAAGGTTTATTGAACTACGTGCCCTTTTACCTACAAACCCACAGTACCTACACGATCTATAGAGTGTGTGTGTGTGTCTGGTGTAATGGTTAGTATTTATAGCAGCCGGTGACACAGAGGAACCTCCAGTACACATAAACCTTCACAAATATGCAGTATAGAGTCAGAGGAAAGTCCATAAGTGTGTGTTCTTTTTATCTTAGTTCACTGCACTACAGAACAGGAACAACTGACTGTACTACATTGGAATATGGTTTTTGAGTGCCTGATAATTTATTGTACAAAGATTCTTTTAATTATGTCTTTATTGTTGTCCCTGGTTATCATCTGAGTCTTAAATGTTACTTGTAGGGTTGTATCTGTTAAGATAACGATGATAAGGGATGTAATAAAACACCAAGCTGAGCAGCAGTGACTTATGTTAATGTTGCTATGTTACTGACCTTGAATCTTGCAGGTAACAGACGGCATACAATACAGACCCAAGTAGGATTTGAAACCCCAGAAAACGTAGACTTCTGCATATAAGGTTTTAGTAATAAAAGTTATCAAGACTAATGGAATAACACAATAGGTTTATTTAAAGATGCTAAAATTGTAAATAGTAACAGTTCAATAGTGAAGCAATACAGTGGAGGAAATAAGTTTTCGGACACCCATGACATTTTACACAACCTCAAAAATTCTGACATTTGCAGAAAAATCTTTTTTGTGTTTCCAAAGGCGTGGCTGCATCAGACAAATGCAAATGATTTTTTTTGTTTATTGTTAACAAGAAAAAATGTAACTAAATGCTTGACAGTTTCTTGAATGTGTTTAAAGGGGCATTATGTTGAGTTTTAATGACTTAACAGTGATTCTTAATGTAATATATCACAAATGCATGGGGTGTCCAAAAACTTCTCTATCACTGTAGTTATTTGAGGAAAAAAGGTTCATGTCTTGACAAAATAAATTTGTCCTGATATACTGCATAGAACATTATACTTTATTTAACCCATAAAGACCCACACATCCACCACGGACCAAAAGCATCTACTGATATAAACTGTTTAATACCTGCTGATCCACTAATCCTATCAATACATGTAAATAATTGGTGAAAAACACAGTTTGTCGTCTTTTCATGGTCATCCGATATGACCCATTTGGACGTTTAGAGGCTCTGTAGTTACCGTGGAAACACCGTCATCTTCTACCACACTGATTCACCAGTAAAACCCATATGGTTTGATACATGACAGTGGATGGAAAACTTGATGTTATGTACAGTTATTGATATATTTTGCTGAAAAAGTAACTTTTTCTTGAGTTTTCTCTGTTTTTGATATAATAACCCTCAACTTTAATCTGAGCTTCAATGAAAATCTACATGATCAGCAAATTTGATATACGAAAATGCTTGATTTTCACACACACAAAAAAAAAAAATCACAAAATACAGAGGATAATATAATAGATAGTGATAAATTGCTTAATAAAGGTTAAATGGAGAGAAATAATCATTTGGGAACTGCCATAAAAGTAGCACTGGGTCTTTATGGGTTAAACAACTTTTGTCCTACATGTAGATCTTTTTTTCTCTTTCATTATAATTAGTCACACTCTTTCCCTCAACAGTCCCAGCGCTGCGGGCCATTGGTGACCAGGAGAGTCAGGACGGTCTGTACAGTAAATGGCAAATGTTTCTGGCTTACATCTTCCACATCCTGCCCTTCAGTATCCTGAGTGTCATCATCTTCACCTCATTCCTTTACTGGTGGGTTTTATAGGAGTACATATTTCAACTTTTAACAGCATTCAGAATGTCCCTCAACTTAACCTCAGTTACTACTCACTTTTGGTTTTGTCTCTTCATCTCAGGACCATCGGGATGCATCCTGACAGCGTACGCTTCCTGTGTTTCACCGCTGTAGTCCTGGTGCCTCACATTACAGGTCAGCTGAGTTTAGAAGAAAGAGAAAAGCTTATTTTTGAGAAAGAACACTTAGTGAACAAGCTCATTAGTATCGTTTCCATGATGAAAATACTACTAATTAAATATTTAGAGGCAGATTTCAAACCCTACGAAACAAGTTAAACTTCAATGTCATTCACACTGTTTGACCTGTAGAGTGTGTGTGTGTGTGTGTCATTGTTTTTCAGGTGAGCTTCTGACTGTGGTGTTGTTGGGAGTGGTCCAAGACCCAAACATGGTCAACACTGGTGTGGCTCTACTCAATATTGCTGGAATCCTGGTGGGCTCTGGTTTTCTTAGGTAAATATGTTTCTTGTGTGTCTGCAGGAAAAACAACTAAATTTAAGGAAATTTACCGTGTGGTTCAGATAAGATGCACCAGATAAAGGGAGTTGTTTTGGCAACTTTTGGGAGGATATACTAGAAGAACAGTCACAAACGGTACACAGTTCGACCGTGAACTTACCACCACCTGTTTTTTTTTTCTCTCTACAGAAGCACACAGCAGATGCCAGAGGTCTTCCAGTGGCTCAGCTATCTGACCTTTCAGAAATACAGCTGTGAACTGCTCATAGTCACAGAGTTTCATGGATTAAACTTCACATGTAGTAAGTAATTACAAAACACATATTGGAGTAATTTGATGCCCTCCAAAATATCTAACAGTTATTCTAGATGTGATATTTTTATTTATTTTCATTATGAATCTTTCAGTTTGGATTGTGATCTTGGTTTAGTTTTAGGTTATGAGTAAATACATGGTTTTATTTTTATTTTCATTTTCTGGAACTGACTAGTTTTAGTTAGTTTTATTTTAATGTTAAACTGATTTTCTATGGTCATGTTGAATTGTTCTATGTAGTTTTTGTTATATTCATTTTATTTCCACTTTAGCCAACTTTATGTTTTTACTGCCAATTTTGATTTGTTCTTAGTTTCCCATAACTGTATTAGCCCTGGTTACTAATAAACAGTAGATAAATGCATTTATGATTTAGGGCATTGACCTTGACATCAATACCTGAGTGCAGCCAGAAGTGAAATGTGTAATTGTTTTAATTGCGTGGAGCCTGTTGGATACATTTGTAGGTTAATGCATTACTGCTTTATTTGATCACATTTAAAGTTAAACTTTTCTTTAGTGTTTTAACTCCTGCTTTATTGAAAAGTTTGTTTTCAATGACTTAGTGCCACTGATGTTTTAATAGAACTGACTAGTTCAGTTTGAGATTCACTGTCCTATAGGATCATTCATTTTCTACCTGTGCTGTTCCAGGTCCCTTCCTTCCTTTGCCTGGAGCTTGTATGGTGACTGGGGGTGATCAGATCATCGAACAGGGATATCCAGGTGCTTTGTCCCGTTACACGCTCGACTTTGTTCTCCTGTACTCATTCCTCCCTGCCCTCCTGTTGCTGGGAATAATCAGCTTCAAGATCAGAGACAAGGTCATCCGCCACTAAAACCACACACATACTGAGAGAGTCCTCAGCGAAAACAGGAAGTTGAACCAAGCTTTGGTTGAGACCATCCAGAACAGATACTCTGTACAGTATATACACAACAGAATGAGGGATCCCAAAGTAAAGTGACTTTTACTGACACCAAGTGTTTTTGGGCATGTTTAAACACACAGTATATTCCACCTTCAGAATATCTAAAATTGACAAGACCTATGTTCTGTGCCAGTCTTACGCCAACATAAGGTTTGCTGGTTTAGTAAAGTTATTATAACTGCATGAATACACTTCAGTCTCTGTACTAAAGTACAATCTGCATATATGGGAAGCATTTAAAAAAAGTTTAAGGAATAAAACAACTTCTATAAACCAAAGTGGTAGTATTTAGTTTGACGTCCCTTTGCAGTTAACATGTCTAACTCTGTTCAAACAATATAAGATGTATTTGCACTAACTTTCTGATGTTTTCTGCCAGATTTTATTCAACATCACATTTTCGTAACCATTTATGCTGCTCCTTGTCATGGGGTCAGAGGTCACACTAAATAGTAAACCTTTAGAATGCATTAAATCTTTTAATACTTTGCTCATATTCCCTATATTTTCTTGCTGTAGCTGGAAAAAAAAAAAGAATAAATAAATACATGCCGATTTCATACCTGCAAAAACAAGGTGGCCCAAGACTTCTGCACAGAACTGGGTATTTTGTTGACATGTGACTGTTTCATTTGCTCATCTGACATTACGCGAATATACGTCACTAAACATGTGAATAAATCCAAGCTATTTTCATATGCCTCTTGAGGGACTTCCATCCATGCATTGTGTAAGTTTAGGTCTGTTATTGATTTTATTAAGTGTCTTTTGCAACTGTAGATAATGAAATGCCTTGTGGCAGAATTAGACTGACCCAAAGTCATTAATTTCATTCCATTTGTGTGATGTGTTACATGATGGAAGCCCTAGTATTTAAATAGCATAGATGAAAAATCCACACACCAATTTAACTCCCATTTAATGGGTTTATTTTTAGCAAGATGTCTCAAGCATGATAACTCTTCCTCTGACTTCTCACATGGAACAGTTGACATCTCAAATACCCACAATCTAACGCAGTCCAAAATCGCCCTATAAATAGAACTACAGTACATTGGTGCGTGGATTTCTTTTCCCATTGTACTGATTTGTTAGCCACCTCTCATATGACAAGTCTACAAATTGGTTTACTGTAAAGTACTATTGTTCAAGGAATAACCACATTGTAAATACTGACATATCAGCTAAGATTTGCTTTTGATTTCTATTTTACTCATGCATGAGTAGCAAACGATGGCATCTGTATTCACATAAAATACTTTATTTTTGTAGATTGTACCACATTGTAGCATTTCTATGTATTGTGATGTATTAATAAATTGTTTAAAACAAACTCTGTGGTCATACAAGCCATACAAATGATCAAACACCTGTAAAAATAAGTTCAAATGCAAATAAATAGTTAGATGTACATCATATGTGGCGTATGTGTGTGACACCATAAAGTTTAATGTCTCAGGTCTCCAGCTCCAGTCCTTTCCAGGATTTAGCCACATTCCTCTTATACTGCTCCAACTCCTGAAAAAACAAGAGGTGAGGAAAATAAACACGACATGTCTCTTTTAATCAAGTAAAGTCAGATGGTGCAAGGTATAGCACAGATGTGTCTAAAGCAAGCATTATGTTTAATAAGGGTAGGTTTTTCTGCAGAGTTGTACTGATATAGACAGTATGTAACACTTCAGTGCATCATGTTTTGTTTTAATATTCATACAGTAAAAAAAAAAAAAATATGCAATCCTATGGGTAAAAGAATAATGCATTTAAAGCTAAAGTTTGTAATTCTTCATAACCCTAGTTTATGCCTCTTAAGCAAAAGCACGGCTGAAAACTAGTTAACACTAAATGTACAGTTCTAAATCGAAAAGAAATCTCATCGAGCTCATAACTGAATACCTTCTCATCTGGACAGGTTTTCATTTTTTCACTGTTTTTGTTACATGACCTTTTGCACATATACTTGGCCTGGTGACTTGAAAGTAACAACGCATGAGGCAAAAAGTGGGACTAAGGGCATGAAAGATCAGACAGGTGAAGTTCATGATTATTATGTCTAAACACTGTTACCAAACAGAGATACAGCAGGCATCAGCGGTATCGGTCTCTAATCTAAGCCTTGATATGCATCAAGCAGTCACAAATTTGATTCTACATGTTGAACTGGAATAAACCTTTACCCCCTTTGCTCCTGTTGGATGCCCAGAACAATCACATTTTAATGAGCCAATGGCAGATCAAGGCCAACAATATCAGGTGAGAGTTAGCCAGAGATAACAGTGTGTGATGTTTCTAACAGGTTACTGCAGTTCAAGTGCCAAAGTGGCATCTACAAAGTTCTGCAGAAAGCATTGTAATGATTTTATAGCCACAGAATACATTACAGCCTGTTAAAATGACCATGAAGACCACAGACTGTTAATAGGGAATGTCAGCCGCCTTAAATATCACCAGTTTAAGACAGGTGATGAGCAGAGCACAACACAGGACAGAACCAGATGTGTTACTGATGAAGTGGAAATTATGGTTTCAGTAACATATTTAAATTGATATCAATGAAGCAAAGGAAGATGCTAACAGTTTCACAAAATAAAACATTCCCAAAGAAGTCCTTATTAAAAACCTCAAACATTCTGGGGCTTAGAGGATGTAGTAGGCATGTATCCTGATAGAGCAATCTTTTTTGGAAACTGCCGCTCTAAGATTTATAGCTGAAACGTCATCATTACATCTGAGCTTAAATGATCAGGAAGTTTAGTACAACTTTCCAGTATGTCTGATAGGGTTCACAACCCAGGCATACTCCCTGCATTGCAAATCACATACTTTTTACTTTAAATACTTCTATCTGCACCTAGCACCTGCTGTTCAATTCAGTATGCATACAACTGAGACATGTACATTTGTCAAAATGTTGCATTTGGAAAATTAACACATTAATTGCAGCCCATAGCATGACATTTTAAGTAAAAAGATGTATACAGACTGAAGTAAAGCATGCTGGTTTGGATGCTGCAGAATGCATCCAGAAAATTGGGATGGGATAGAAAATTATATTTAAAAAAGAAACGTGTCCACAATTAAATACAAGTCAAAGTAAATGTCTGTACCACTGCTTTCTTGGGGTTGCATGTATTAGCTAGACCTTTTCCTACCATACTAAATACTAC
>JAPQRQ010000008.1:16118970-16137695 GCA_037367365.1 Apogon talboti
ATTATTCGATTCACCTTGATGCAGAACATCCACTCGAAACATGTTAACTTTCAAACCATTTAAATGCAGTTCCGCTTTCGGCCACAAGGTGGTGCTGTGCTCACCTATTTGGCTGAAGGAGTCTGAGCCTGCGGGAACAATGAGGGGCTTGGTGGCGTCAGTGGACACCGTTTTCCTAATAAGCACCGAAAAAAAAAAAAAAGAAGAAGTTATAATAAACACATTTAATCAAACTGAGTTGTACAGTATTTGTGTGGATTTCAAGATTTCTTCTGGAAATAACTTATTTTCCTGGTAAAGAATATGTGCTTAATTAACAGAACGTAAAATGATGCTACCATTTCTCAACTATTTGATGCTGTGCAGTACACTGTTACCCTCCTCACCCTTTGTCCAGACCAAAGGCCAAATGGGAGACGAAACTTTTAGTTTTGGACATCAGACTCTCTGACTTGATGCTGGTAAACTAACGAAACAAATACAGAAACAGGAGAAAAAGTTCAGAACAAGTGAAACATGAAGAATAAATAAATTATGACATATTGCTTATAAGGCAGGAGTCACCAATACTGGTCCTCGAGGGCCGGTGTCCTAGATGTTTCCCTCTTCCATCACACCTGGTTCCACTAATGATCAGCTCATGTCCAAGCTCTGCAGAAGCCTGGTAATGATGTAATGGCATCCAGGTGTGATGGAAGAGGGAAATATCTAAAACATGCAGGGACACCAGCCCTCAAGGACCAGGATTGGTGACCCCTGTTATAAAGTAAAAACACTTACTATTAGAGAGGCTGCATAGTAGTGGGCAATAAAACGTAGTGTTTTACTAATTAACTTCTTCTTGTCAGAATCAAATTCCTGTAATACAAATAAAGTCACAAAACACTTGCAACTACTGTGCTTAATGTTAAAAAAAGTGATTGTGTTGCACAAGAGGTTTTTTTTTTAATTATTTTTGCATATTTGTCAAACTTAAATCTTTCAGATTATAAAACAAATAATGTTAGACACAGGTGACCTGAGTAAACAAAAAAAGCAGTTTTTAAATGATTTCATTTGAGGGAATAAAATATAACTACACATACCTACCTATGAAAAAGTTATTGCCCCTTAAACCTAATAACACATTGGGCCACGCTGTGCAGCAACAGCTACAAACAAGCATTTACGATAACTGGCACTGACTCTTATACATCACTGTAGAGAAGTTTTGACCCATTCTTTACAGAATTGTTTTAATTCAGCCACATTAGAAGGTTGAAGGGACTGTTTAAGGTGAGGTCACAGCATCTTGGAACTCAAGAGACAAGCCTTTGTGTTCTGTTTTGTCAGCAGTGGTTTTCACCTCTCAACTCTCCCATGGACGCCATTTTTGCCCAGTCTCTTTCTTATTGTAGAATCATGAACACTGACCTTAGCCGAGGTAAATTGTCCTGGGTTCTTTTGTGACTTCCTAGATGAGTCATCAATGTGCACTTGAAGTTATTTTTGTAGGCCGGCCACTCATGGGAGTTCACCACAGTCCCATATTTTCTCCATTTGTAGACAATGGGTCTCACCCTGGTTCCAAAGCCTTCGAAATGTCTTTGTACGCCTTTCCAGACTGATACCAATGATTTTGTTTCTCATCTCTTCTTGAATTTCTTTTGATCATGACATGATGTCTTTCTTTTTCAGATCTTTTTGCCTACTTCATGTTGTTAGACAGGTTCTCACCAAGTGATTTCTTGATTCTACAGGCCTGGCAGCAATCAAGCCTGGGTGTGGCTACTGAAATTGAACTCAGCTTTCAAAAAATGTGGTTAATCACAGTTAATTCAAGATTTAACAAGGGGGGAGGGGCACTTACTTTTTCACAGTTGTTTTTTCTCCACAATAAATGAAATTGTCATTTAAAAACTGCATCTTGTATTTATTCAAGTTATGTTTGCTTGATAATAACATTTGATAATCTTAATTATCCAAGTGTGACAAAAAAGCAAAAACAGGAAATCTGTGAGGGGACATATGCTTTTTCCACATCACTGTGTTACCTGAAAGATGTCATACTTGCTGCCAATAATGAGCAGAGGAAGAGGAAAAGGACTGATCAGCTCTCTGTCCTGTTGATATAGATACAGATATCAAAAAACAAATCAGTCTACAGAGACACTCTTACTTAGATGAGCTAAGCAAGGCCTGTGAAATGAAACCCTTCAATCTCAAAATTTGTAAATAAGCAGAGGATTGTGTGAGAAAAAGAGCAGTTTTGATTTACTAGTCCTTACAGGATAGTCTTTTGGCAAGACACGTGCTGTTGTGTGCATAGATGACTGGTGTTTTGCACCGGTTTTTGCCTTCTCCATTTGCTGTGCCTGGTGAGAGGCTTTCTCTGCCTGAGCTTGCGCTGCCTGCAGTAATTTGTCCATGGTTCCCCACATAGAGTTAGGCTTAGAAAGGTCCAAGATCAGGATGACAGAGAGAGACCTGCAAACAACTATTATCAACTTTGTACAGTGGCAATTGTATACATTAATTAGAGGATCATTGTTTATATTTTACCACCTATTGAATGAATTACATTATGGTTGCAAGTTAAACTCTAAGTAAAACACTGCATCTGAAACTACGAAATGTGAACTGTGTTTTACTGTAAAAGCTCAAATATACCATATGTTAGTGACATACTTGATGTTGACAGGAGTGATGGGGATTTGGACCAGGTCTGACAAGGAGGTGCCACCACCCAGCTCCCATAGGTGAGCTATGTCTTTTGGCTGAAATAAAAAAAAAAGCCCACAGGTTTCAAGGTCTCATTTATTAGAGGTGATCTATTATTGATCACAATATATACATATGTTTTTATGGAGGGGGCTTCACTTTAACAATGCAAACCACAGACCCCGGAGTTTAACCAATTTTGAAGCTCCTTAACCTCCTAAGACCCGGAAGCCCCACAGGTTTTTGAGTTTTGGCTTTTTTTAAATTAAATAATTGCTTATATTGGAAACATCATGATGCAACAGTTTTTTCAGATGCATTCTTAAAAATTTTTATGTAATGTCATTTGCGGTGGACAGTAGTTTTGTTTTTTTTTGTATAAAGCTGTGAATTTCTTGTCCTCATACGTGGACAGTGGGTCCTAGGAGGTTAAACTCAAATAAATAAAATAAACTCAAATAAATTCTGCATCCATGAGGTCCTTACTGTGTTGTGTCCACGGGCCCGTCTGCCGAAAGTGTACTCCAGAGCCAGAGTCGGTTTAGCCGGTTCATCTCTAGTGAATACAGAACACCACTTGTCAACTGTCAGGGTTAAAACCGAGTTGATTTAACGAGATGTCAGTTGTTTGGATACAAGGTTAAAGTTAATTTCCCGAATCGTTACTACCAACCTGTCAAGACACCTGAAGAGAATGGACGTTTTCCCCTATAAAACAGCACAAGTGTGTTTAGTTCAGCTCTCCGTATAAAATTATGAATATTGAGAAATTACATTATTAGAGGCAGTGACATCGCACATATGACCAAAAATCTGAGTTAAACACACCGCTGCCTTGCTCCCCATCAGGAAGACGGTCCTGTCGCTGACCAGAACTCCTCCATCCTCCTCACCGACTCCACTCTCCCGACTATGGACCTCGGCTGTGGCAAGCTCCCATAGCGTGTCAGAACTGAGAAACGCGAGGAAAAAAAAGTCGAACCTTGTTAAAAAAAATCACATTATTTAATGATATCCAAAATGTGTGAATACTGTCGTATAAACATGAGCATACCTTATTTTTGGCATTGCATTTGATATTTTTAGCCACAGTTTCAAAGCTAGCTAAACAACTCAGTAAACGCTCTTCAACCGTTGCCAGAGTAACGGCGCATTTTGATGACGTATGAGGTACTAAGGGAAGTGATGTCTCTACCATGACACTTAAGGCGCAAGTCTCTCTATTTTCATAACTTTTCATAACTCTATTTTTGGCTACTTCTCTCATAATAAAGATTTTTTATATTTTAACATAGCCAACCTCTTCATTCTTTTGGGTAAATTCCATGTACATAAAGCTAAAAAGTCTAGAGCATCCCCATCATTATTGAACTGAACATTTATTTTGTCTCTTTAAAATGGATTGGATTTAACAAAAAATGCTCATCTGCTCTTCAGTTTTATTCCAAATACCTGAAGTGAATTTGTCTACCACTTTACATTGTAATATTATTTTTGTTTCTTTTTCTAACTGTATTTTTACTTATTATTGAATCTTCATTTTTATCCTCATTTTATTTAGATTTTGTTTTTATTTGTTTAATTCATTTAGTCTCCTCGTCTTCATGCCTTCTTTACGATCAGTTCATGGCTTATTGTACCTTGGGATGTCTGATGCTCTGTATATTCTTGTTATATTCATATTCTTTGTATGTTCTATCATTGAATAATAAATAAATTCTTTGTGAAAAAAAATCCACCATGAAACTGTAAAGTTCAGGAAAGCCTTACTTTTACATCTTTCAGCTGTTAGTTAATGAAAATTAACTGAGCTCAACTGGCTGATGAAAAAGTGAAACAGTAAAAAGTTAGACACTTTTTTTTTGCCATTTTCTGTAAACTAAAATAGTCACTAACCATTATTTATTCTGCTGTGTCAATCAATCAATAACCCCTTTAACAGGCTACACTACAGTGTTTCTGAATATCATGGTAATAAAGACAACATGAAAGAAATAGTGAAGAATAAATATCAAGACAAGTCATGTAATCCTCCACTGAATGTCTTAAAATAATTTCTTACATGTAAAAGATGTACACATGTCACAATATTTTTGGAAATGGACAACCTCTATCATTTTTAAATCCTAAAGTTTTACAGTGGTAAAGTCAGTTTACAAGTATCACAGACACAGACTTCACAAACTTTGACCTTGTTTCTAAGGATCTGCTTGAACAACAAATTAAACCTTTGGTGCTCAGGGAATGCTATTATTTAATCAGGACACAATGAGAACATTTTCAGTTGCAATCAAGTGTGTTTTGCCTTGGGTCAGTTGAGTCATTAAGCAGTACAAAAAAAAGGCAGAAAACTTCCAAATTTGATGAAAAACATTTACAGCACATTTAATATCATACTGTACATGAAATCAGAACAGTTCCAGGTAACACTGCAGTCTTGCAGAAGAAAAATGAAAAAAAAAAAAAAAAAGCTGAGATCTTCAGTGAAACACAAGCAAGCATTTCTCTTGGTAGTGATCACAGGCTTCAAGATGGGGAGCGAGAAAAGCTTCACATGTTGTTAAATGAGTGCCAATGATTGATAGTCTCTCTCTTTTTGATGGCAAATAACTGGTACGGTCAGGACTTTTTCCTGGGCTGGTCACAATATGGTACGTTTTCTAGTAGAAGACTTTCTCTGGGTCGTAGCACTGTTTAAAAAAAACACACACACACGCACAACTATGAGTACATATAAAAGGAAGAAAGGAATACTTTAAATACTTTATGTAAGCAGACATCAACTCAGATGAAATGACTGAATGAATGAATACTTGCATAGTGTTTTCTCTCCAACATGTTCCATCTGAAGTACAGTCTCTCGCAAAACAGTTTCCACATCTGAACCCATTTTGATCATCTGGAAAAGGCAAAATGTTTTATGAGCTTGTCATCATATAACACAAGAAAACATGACTATAATAATTTTACATTTACAAGAAAAATGTTTGCCTTGGAATAAACAAGGCACAACCAATTCCAGTATTTGGAATGTCACTAGTTATATTTATACACACATTGTAGGTATAAGCAATAGATACATGACTAAATAATTGCTCTATTTTTCTTACTTACAATATATAAGCATACTTAATGACTGCAAGTAAAAGTTTTAGATCGGACACTTACCACTCTCTATATTTAATATTGACCATTTTTGCTCAATGACTAAATTTCTGTTAACATCCCGATGCTTCATTCACAATAATTCAATCTAACAAAATTAAACAAAACAACTTTAGAGGGCAATCTGTCTGCTTTAACCACTTACCTGACTGTAAACACAAAGAAGAAAAACCTACCTTTATATTAAGGCACTGCATTACTTATAAATCCAAATAAAAAAGACTTATGACAGTTCTCTTAAATATTTTTAATAATGGGCGAGATGCACGCCATACCTTTTTAATATTTTCTTCTGAAGTTTCATTTTTGTTTTTGCGAAACTCTTCATTGATTTTTAACCTTGCAGCTGTGTGGAAAAAACAAAACAAAATGCATGTCACATTATTTGCAACAGATAACATGATAACATCATCCAAAAACTTGATACACAGCAGATAGCAACATTGATGACAAGCCAATCTAGCACTTACCTGTCAATGCAACATCATCATTTTTGAATACAGCCAGTCTTGTCCTGTGCAGCGCTTTAAACACTTGTAAGACCTGCATTTACATGAAAATCCAGTATTTAGCATCTTTTTGGGTCCTTTTAATATCTGGGCACAAAAATATATTCAACAAAAGAGATAAATACTAACTACTGCTATGTACCCTTACTTCAGAAAATAAATTGACCTCCTTAGATCCAGCTATGAGATTTTTTATTTTTACCACATTTGTGGAATTTTAGAGATTTAAAAATTAATTTAAAAAAGAAAATTAAAAATGTACCTAGAAAAAAACTGTTGCATTATGCTGTTTTCACTCAAGATATTTTTTATGCAAAAAAGAAACTTGTGCTGTCCTGGGTCTCAGGAGGTCAAAAAGGATAACACAGACGTAAATCACTATAATAAAAAAAAAATCATTTAAATATACAACGAAATATTGAAAATCTACACGTGTCTATAACATTTTACAAAAACTATCCACATATTTCCCTTCCTTTACCAAAACATCACCACAGTAACAGCTGGGTACGGTAAATATTTGACGTCCTCTGTCATTCAACACGAGGAATTCAAACATTAAAATATCCCCAAACAATGCGATAAATGTGTGAAAACGAAAAGTTGTTAAAATTAATGTTAGTGTGATTAAAAACGTGAAGTTAATATCCTCACCTTCAAACGAGTCCCCATGTTGACTTCTCTGCTCACTTCCGGATTAGATGACGTAAAGACAGCCAATCAGGGCAGACGTTGAGCTGGCTCATTTTTCTGTCCAATCAGCTTCCACTGTGATCACTCAGAACCAAAAGCAGCAACGTACAGTTGGACTGCGCTGCCAACATGGCTGATGAAACAGCGAAAGCGCAGACTGCCCAGCCGGGTGGAGACACAATATTTGGGAAAATCATACGCAAGGAGATTCCTGCGACCTTAATTCATGAAGATGATCAGGTACGTATGCAATATCTGACATAGACATGCTCTGTTGCCTTAAATTTACACAGCCCCATATCTGTGTGATGACGTTAGCTAACTCCATGCTAGCTCTGCAGAAGCCATCTGCAGAATTATACAGCACATTATGCACACAGCGTTCAGAAATAGCGTTTTATAATAAAAGAACTGGCTAATAGACCTTTAGGAGAAGTGACTACCCATCCAGCGAATAGCATTTCGCTTTTGCCTGTAATAAATCTCTAATGTTGCAAAATTTCTTAATACTTGGCTTCAAACTGAGTTGGCTTTGTCCCAACGAGGTTCATTCAGCGAGAGAGACTGATAAAGAAACATGTCCAGCTATTTCCCAATTTTTAACACCTAATCATTGAAGAAGGATCACTGCTTAAAACACCTAAGCCTTGAAAAGAAGCTCGCACTTAACATACCTAGGAAATGACAATAATATTGTATATCCCATAGGCAGCACCCACAACGGATTAATGTTGTCAAACAGGCTCATGGAGTGTGTTCATGCACAAACATTCCAAAGTATTCTACAGTTAGAATTCTGTGGCACAGTTGTCAGTAGCTGATTAGGGAGCAACAGCTGACTGTTGCCAAAGCTGGTACTGTAGTGTTGGTACAATGCAGCACCGCAAGACTTGGATGCACCTGCATCTGAGCACAGACTGAGTATAGATTTTGTGAGTGTCATATCAACATGCACTTGTTAGTTTATAAATGGGACATGTGCAGATGTTGGAATGTGATTAAACCAGTCAACAGTCATGAAGATCATGATTTAGCTGTTTATATTACAGCCCCACTAAACTATCATCCTGCTGTTTCTGTGTCACAAATAATGAAGTTGTTCCTTTGCATTTCAGTGTGTAGCCTTCAACGACATCTCTCCTCAAGCTCCTACTCACATCCTTGTTGTCCCAAAAAAGCCCATTGTTCAGCTGTCGAAAGCAGAGGAAAGTGATGCAGCGGTAAGTGTGGTGCATTTAAAGAGTTTTATAGTAGAAACTGATTTTATACCCTTTTCAGTGACACTAGATTGAACCCTTTACAGACACCTGTCAATTTTAACTATATTTTGCTGTAACCATTTTACACATTAGGTTTACATACATTTATTGCAATACCCATCATTTTTAAATTATATATAGAAATACCTTTTTATTTGCTGTCATTCATGTCTTGATTCTTTGTTTTTCAGTTGCTGGGTCACTTGATGATTGTTGCAAAGAAGTGTGCTGAGCAGGCAGGTCTGACTAGAGGCTACAGGGTCGTCATTAATGACGGGGCTGATGGAGGCCAGTCGGTCTACCACATCCACCTCCATGTCCTGGGTGGACGCCAGATGCAGTGGCCCCCCGGCTAACCTTCCACTCTTTCCTCTGGTCATCCTGCCATCAATTTTTTCTTCTGTCCACTAACAACCAGTTCTGTTTCCATGTAATTGTAGCTGTCAGTGTGTCACATGAAACAAAAAAGTCACTGAAAATCTGAAATCTGTGGATGATAATAAAATGCACTTCACGTCAACTGTTTTTCTTTTCACACTGACCAGTACATTGATTCATTGTTTTATTTTGCAAGTATGACTGTGGTATTTCTTTCTTGCCTGGAAAACTACAAAGAAAAGCCAAAAATATGCTGCTACTTATGTGAGGTCAATATGCATCTTCTTTTAGCTGTTACAGCCACACAGATAAATACCTGATCAAATGAAACTAGAGAAACAAGTGAATGGCTCTGTTTTATTAACAGTAAGAAACAATTCAGATCGTTAAACAAATATAAAATACATGGAACATACACAAAATATTAAACAAAAAATAAATAAAATGGTGTCTTTTCTTTATCTTTGTTACAAAAATGACAAAAAAACACTGATCTGATGACAATTTAAAAAATAAACATGTACCTAGCTTTCACAGTCCTCTAATTTTAATAAAACAGTTGGGAGAAAAAAAAACGTTACTCAATTAGAGGCTTTGTTTGTACAGATAGAACAGTTCCAGAGAGACAAGGCAGTCACCCCTGATATCAGGCAAAGAGATATCATTTGACATTTGATGCAGCATTTAACTGCTTTTTCACTACTTCTGTCAGAAAAAAACACCACAAACTGATGTGCAAAATAAGAATTGTTTTAAAAAAAAGAACTACATCTGTTTTCTTTTAACCAATGCCCTTCTGTAGTCAAACCGGGCACTTAGAGGCATTGAAAGACATTGTACAGTACAGTATCAAGAGAAGGAAATGTACATGTATTCTGGTACCTAAATTCACTATTGCAAGAGCATCTAAGTACTAATACACTGTCTTTTAAGTAATCTTACTCTAGAACACAGACTATAAGCGGAACAAAGATTCAGAAAAAAAAAAGTTCCTCCTGAACTAGGAAAGCAGCAAAGTCAATGAGAAGAGGTTAACTGTAGTAATACGCTGGTGTCGCCCCCCAGTGGAAAGACCAATGAAGAGGTCAGTTATATACATTAATAATAAGGAGCAAAAATTGGTTTAATAGGCGTTCAGATGGGGACGGGGCTTATTTTCATAGACCTGTGCATTTATAGTGATCGATTCTGCTCAGAGTTGCATTTTTTATCTCTGAACTACATTTATGAAATTGACTCCAGCAGCTTTTTCACGTTCAGGTTTATGTGCAGTGGTAGTAAGTAGTAGTAATAACAGTTCCCCCAATATGATACTAAAACACAGACTTGTGAGTGATTTCATTAAAAGCTGCAGCAAAGATCTACAGTATCTACAAGATTCTATCAGTATCTAAATATTATCAAAAAACGTATTTTCTTTGTTGTTGCTACTTTAAAAAAAATGCCAATTGGAAATCATAGGACACTTGAGTGAAATCTACTGTAGCATGAAGCTACGGGCACTGATAAGCCTCTCATGAGCCACGTCACATGGACCAAAGAGCCACGGAGGTATGGCATTAAAAGTCAAACAAGTGTGTGTTAATAAAAATGTGTTTTGGATCTTTGATTTGTTGACATTCATAGAAACAGGTGAACTGCACAGGAGGGTATGGTGTCGCATAGATTCCAAGCAAAAAACATAGAAGATGATTATTTGACACAGGTTTGAACTTTTGCACAACAGATCAAATGGAAAAGAAATGATGACTACTGTTGGAGAAAGACAATAACAACCATGTTAACTTTGGAATGGAGACTGAAAATGATGGTTGGTTTCCCAAAGGCTGTTACTAGTGTGTGAAATGATAACTACCATTCAATATCAGCAAGATCATCACAACATCCAGGAAGAGCGCATTAATCTTTGTCTTGTACATGCTACTGAAGTGAAAACCTCACTTTTTCTACTACCAAGACAGAAAGGTAGGGCAAAAAAACAACTTACGACGATGGATACGTAGAAGCACAAAGAAGGGGAGGCACTACAAATCCATTTTAACAGGGTGAGTTTGAAAGATGGATCAATGGACGGACAGCTGCCAGGCCAAAGGTAAAAATGAAGAGTAATGAAATATATAAAACTCCTGCAATTCTGCTTATTTAGTGAAATAATTGTTTCAGGCTTGTCTGTTCATCAGGTTGTTTTCTTAAGGCTGCTGTAATATTCTCTGTTCTGCGCAAGAGCAAATAAATTATTGCAAAGTATTTTATCATTACTGTACTGTATTTTATCATTATGTAAATAGAACATCTTTTTGAAAGTGTTATTTTACAATGCATTCTGTTTTTGACTGTGTGAATGTGTTGTATACATCTCCAAAGTTATATGAGTCCTGTTATGCATTGAATGGTAAAGTGGGTTACGGAGCTCCAACTCAGAATATGTTTTAAGGCATGTCCTTTGCAAAATAGGGTCCAGACACATAGAGAAGGCAAGATAAGACTGTAGGAGAGAAGAAACTGTACAACCATGGAGGTCTGGCCAATGAGAAAGCAGCAGGGTGATCTTTAGTCCACTGGTTGGCCATTAAGCACAGTTTGACATGTAGGTACGATGACGGTGTAAAATCTTTCACGTGTAAATTTTCATTCAAGGAAGTATATATGATCCATAGTTTCTGGTTAAACCGGTGGTGTGTAAAGGTGAGTTGCAGCAGTTCATTGCGGGCCAGGTCTGGCATTTTTGCTGAAGTCCATTTTCTAGACATACTTGCCTCGCCTCGTAAAATCAGGAAAATGGCCACTGTTCAGGAAATAAAATTGGTTAAATGTTCCTACTCCTGTCTGCTTTTTATCAATGCTAATCACCAGGCACCTGTACTGCAATCCTGAAACATGTTTATTCACGTCGAATTCATTCATGAAATAGTTTTCGCTTCCGTTTACTTCTGTGCTATGGCCTCTTCTCCTCTTGGCCGCATGCGGCTGAAGGACAGTCCTCCAACTCCTGGTAACCCCAGACTCAAACCGGGGTCTCGTGCCGCCTCCTCTGAGTTTGGAGAGGAAGCCTGAGCCTTGGTGGAGGCTGCGGATCCTCCAGGCCCAGGAAGGATTTCCGGCAGCGGTTCTTTGGCAGTCGGCTCAGATCCAGGGCTGACGGCGGAGATGGTGGTTTTGGCGCTTTGGGGCTTGGTGGGGGTTGTAGGGCTGGTCAGACCAAGGTTGGCGAGGGCATCCAGAGTCCCATCTGGATCTACCATCACATTGATAACTGGAAAACAAAAAAATGGCTAAGAGCTAAGATAACAAACAAAACCAGCAGTAAAAAATGTGTCAACTGAAATTATAAACAAAGACTAAATATAAACTAACAGGAAAAAAAAGAAAGAGAATTGAGAGTAAATTTATGTTCAGTGACTTAACTGCAGAACTCTGCTGTCAGTCAAGCAATACTAATGGTTTATGTAATACAAGCAAAATATAATGCACTTATTGGCTTCACTGGCTGTCAAATCACATTGAACGTCATGAATTTTTTTATTCCAGCTTCTATGAAATAAAGATTACCTTATAATACCCAAAAACCTAAAACTAAGACTAAAAAAAAAGGTGAGAAAGTATGCACAGCTTACTAATACACCCGCCCCCTGCACAACACCTTGCCCATCCTGCTCACTGATACCCTGCCTTATCAGGATTAATTTTGAGTCTTAACTTTCAATCTTTTCAAAAACTTTTTAAAAATTTGTAAAAAAATAAATAAAATAAAAATAAAAAATAAAAGAATCTCTGAGTGTCTGAAAAATCGGTTGAAAAAAATCTTGGACAGACGGAATTCCTGGTACACCTCTATTTTTAATAAAACTGAATAGAACTAAAGTGGAATCAAAAAACAAACTGAAAATAATTGGAATGAACACAAAAGGGCATGTCTTTTCCGTCTTTAAGTATGTAGAAATGTCAGCCCAAGTGTGTTATCTATTCAGGTCAGAATCCATTTGCTGTTCAAAGAAAACTACATGCATCTTGTGCTTTACCTTGAAGCTGCTTTTCAACTCTCTTCAGTTCGAGCAGAATTGCTGAAAATTCCTGCAAAACACAAGAAAATGACAACTATTAGCTCCTGGCCTCTGTGTTGCTTTCTTTGCTGTTAAACAGGCTGTAGGTGTTCTGTACCTTATTGGAGGATTTTAGCAGTGGCATGTCACTGTCTGATTTCAGTTTACTTTCAATTTCATCCCAGTTCCTGTCCTTATCCTTGAACAGTATCCTAGAGAGCACATTCATAACACATATTCATTCACAATGACACTGACTATGAAAACACAATCAGGACAACATGCAATATACACTCAGAATTTCACAGCATACTCACCTGATTTTTCCTGCTGTTTTGTCAACAGACTGTCTGATCTTGGTGGAGAGCTGGGAAACGGAGGTGAGGAGGAGGCTGTCCAACACCGCCTAGACAGATGAAAAGACAAATAAACTGTGACAAGTGATAAAATACAAACGCCAATTTTTGATGTGATCCCTTGGCAAGTTCTAATTTAGATTTTGTGTTTGCTGTGTCAGCTCTCACCTCCTCTCGGTTCCAGGTGCGCCTCCTCAGAGCTCGAGGCTCCAGACTGTCAGGGGCACGGGGGCGGTGCTCCACTGGCTTGCCATTGATCTCTGGAGGCTTATTGGTTGAAATCACAGGAGGGATCTTCCTGAAGTTGAGGCTCTCGTCAAACACACGATCTACCAGCTGACCAAAGAGAGTGAAAAAAGAGGTACAGAGGAGATATTCAAAACCTCTAGCTACAGCTGCATTTTTTGCAGTAAAAATGTAAGATTTGTCATGAGTGAGTTTATCCGTTCATGATGACAGTAAGGATGAATTAATAAATAAATGAAAGTGAAGCGGAAGCAGTAATGTGAGTGCTTTTCACAGCAGAAAAAGTTAGAAAGCACAGAAGAAAAGTTCGCTATTTTCTATCTAAGCAACACATGAGGTGGTGCAAATGAGCAATGGAAGTACACAACAGTAATAAAAGATCAGAAGAGGAAAAACTGGCACCTGTCTCATGCTCTCCTGTATGTCCGGCTGCGTGGGACGTGCAGGGCCTACCTCTTCGCGGGTGTCGATAGCTGATCCCGGGGTGGTGGCGGCGGTGCTGACGGTGGTGCTGGGTGCTGTGCCAGATGAGCTGACTGAGTCGATTTCGCCGGCCACATCGTGGATCTCGCGAGCCAAGATAGCCAGATCCTTTGCCAGGTCTTGGCTGATCCTGCGCACACAGGGGAATAACCTGTTAACCATCAGACAGGGTGTTGTAAGACTCAGGAGAGATGCACACATGCAACATGCACAGATACATAGCAGCATTCATGTACAGGTATAAAGGATGACTCAAACTATATAAGGCACATATATTATATACTTATTTTTTACATGCAGACCGATTAATTTAAAGTTTGAAGGATAAAGACATTTTTTATTAATATTATCACCTTCTGGTAGATATGTGATTTATTTAGTCACATAATGCCAGCAGTTACTATGTTTACATGTACACTAATGCTGCACTATTATTACAAAGGGCAGGTTTTTCCTGAATTTGTTATGATTACATTAACAGCCCATTCTATTTGGATATTCCCATGCATGCCCATAAAAGGACCACATTTGGAAGACGAAACTTATAAACATCACAAATATTATGAAGGCTTAAAGCTGTAAGGAGTGAAAGAATAAAACTTTATCCAAAACCTTAAAAAAAAACTATTGGTTGAATATTAGGCCATGCACATGGGATGCATGCAGACCTTTTTGGGAAAAGGGCAAAACAAAATATTTTGTACAATAAACATAGTAATGTTATAATCTTAGCAATACAAAAGTTTTCAAGATACACATTTAAAACTCCTTGCATATAATCAATTATCATTTTCAACTCCTTCCTACAGTAACAGATCAATGCGCATAATTAATTCAAGATCAATACCTGGCTATCTCTTCACTGTGTGCTGTCCAGTCCCTGATGTATTCCTCTTGCTCTTTCATGCGATGTTTGAGTCCCACTCCACCCGGACCTGGCACCAGACTGGAACCTGGGCTTGCTGTGGTGTTCAGCTTTGAACTGCGATGTGGCACCAAGTGATGGGGACGCAGGTGTGTGCGTCCTCCATGTTTTGGAGAATTTCTGTTGGAACCAAATTCCTCCTCAGAGGTGGAGCCATACTCTGGCGGCAGACGTCTCCACCGGCTGCTACTGGACACTGTAAAGGGAGGATTATGATTAGTTTGTCAGTATATCCAGACATTAGTCCATTAAGACATTTGTTATTAATGAAGTTAATAGATGAGCTTGTGAATATGAGAGGCTTTTTTTTACAGAGCCAGCCCACACATCCTGCAGAAAGTTCAAATCAAGTAGAATTAATTCTGTATTTTACATAAAACTTGATACATAAAAAGTAAAGTAAAAAGGTGGCTAAGAACAATGTTAAAAGCAACAAACACAGCAGAAAACAAGAGCCCAGCTCAAAAGCCAACAAAAGCATCCAACAAGGTTTCAAGACCTAAACAGAGGAAGGAGTGTTAAATCACTTCAAAATGGTCACATATCGACAACTTTCATGTAGCTACACTGAGATGAGACGACAGCATGCTCAATCACTCTCTGAAAAAGTTAGGACATGATTAAATATTACCACTAGGTGGAGCACTGTCCCAAAACCTCAGAGTATGACTGGGTCTACATCACAGCATCACTTGGATGGATAATGGAGTTAACACTGCAACATATGCTAGAGCTGGGTCACTGTTTGTAATTTTATTAATTGTCTTCTATTTCGTCAGGCACGAACATTTTAACTGGAGCTGGTTTACATCTATGTGGTACAGCTCTTAAATCCTACAGTTAGTACCAAATCCGCTTGTGTTCTGATTGTCTGCATTGTGGTGACCCAGGTCTGACACACACAAAACACACAAACACAAATTCTAAGGCTCTACTGTTGTTGTACAGTACCCAGCAGCTCCTCCTCTGCAGCACCGCCCTCAGGATCGGGCTGAGAGCTCTCTGGATGATGAAAACCAATGTACAAGTTCATCACAACACAGTGGAAATGTTCACAGACAATGGCATACTATGAAGGATGTAATGGTATTCAAAGATATGTCCGAAGGTGATTCTTACACTACATGACATTTTTCCACAACAGATAGTGATACAGAACAGTACGGCAGTGCAAGAGTACAACTTATATTTGTAATGATAGAAAACATCTGTCATTTCATATCACACAATTACTGAACTGTGTTAAAAAGCACTCTTTAAAGAGATAATTTTTCATAATTCAGATATTATTATCATTATTATTATCGCATGTCTTCCATAAAAGTGTTGCATGAAGGAAACACAAACAGACATGGAATGCTCATGGCACAGGGTAACTCCAAGACACAATGAGTTAATGTACCTACAGTATAATGAGAGCTACGGCTGAATAGAAAACCATACTTTATTTTATATGCCAATATTTATTTAATTAGGCATGTACTAATATAATTTATGATAAAATTCCCAATTTCTACTCTACTCTATTATATATTTAATTTTGATATTCACATTTTAGACCTGGACATACATGGTTTGCTGCTACAGTTGAAAAAAGTTTTTTTTTTTTAAATTTACTGTTTTAAGCTCAATCTCTTTACAGTTCATTAATAATAATATTTTACATGGTTTATTGAAAACTGCACAAAGGTTCTGCATAAAACGGAAAAACCCTTCTCATGGTTGTCATTGTCTCGTTTATAATAAACTTACAAAAAAGGCTCTATCCATCTATGCACTCACCTGTGGGTGAACAGTATCCTGCTGTAGTGGTTTTAGTCTTGACTTCATTCAGTTTAGATACGCTGTTGGCCCTCATTCTGGGTGACAGTCTGTTCTCCGTCGGAGTTGAAGAACGCAAGCCCAGACGCAGAGCGGTTTCAGTTGACAGGCGGGGTGAAGAGGTGGAGCTCCGGGTCACTGTACACTCTGAGTCACTACGGGCTGAGATGGAGCCCAGGCGGTTCCTACGAGGCTGAGCCAACATATCCAATCGTGACATCCCTTTCCGTCCAGATGGTGGTTTAGACGTGGAGCTGGTAGTGGACACCTCAGAAGCCACGGACACCCTGTCTGCATCAGCCAGGTCTGTATCTGATGTATCCCCCAGCCGTGCACGACGCAGCAGGGATGCTCTTGTGGGTCGAGGCTGAGGCAGTGAGGCCTGCTTGTTCAGGGAGGAGGTTGTGGCTGCCTGAAGAGTGCGACTGGTTTTAGAACTACTTGTGGAGTTCTTAGTAGACCTGCTATCAAGTTTGGAATGGAGAACATCATCTGTGTGACCACGTCCATGTGCTGAGTGCCCTAAACCGGGGCCAGAGTAAGTCTCCTGGTCTGAGGAGAGGATATCGGAGATGGGGAAGGAAGATGTCTGGTCGTCGTCGGTGAGATCCAAAGATGGCTGACGTGCTCTGGAGGAGGCAGAGGAAGGCTGGACAGAGCGACGTGTATCACCGCGACTTGTTGCTTCTGTAGTCCTGCTCTTAGTCTTCCTCTCTAGGCGTTCACGGGCACTGGCATTAGTGACGCTTGTCTTAGAGGTCGTGCTCATGTTGCTTTTCTCACGGTGCATGCTGCTGAAGGAGCGTCGTTTTTGTACGCTACCAGCTGTTGCCTTCCGTTCTGCCTCACCAGCCACCTGACTGGCTGTACTGGCAGTGTCCACATCTGATTCAGGAGAAATAGAGTCAGTCCGAGTGGGAAAACCTGATCCCTGAGAGCTGATGCCAGTTTTACTGCTTTTCTGGTCTAGTTTGTTTTCATCTCTTAGTTTGGCCTCTAGGAATGCCATGACAGCTTCAGTGTCCTTCAACAGAGTAGCAGTATCCATACTGCCTACAGAGTCACTGCGCTCACGGCCATTGCCACCTCTATTGATGCGTGGGATGAGCTCTGCAGGCACATTACCACTGGGCTTCTCAATCGTGAAGCTGCCCTGACGCACAAGAGGCTTTCCAGACTTCTCTCCTGTTTCCCCACCTTCTCCTTTCTTCTCCTCTGACCTCTTACGCCGCTCAGTGCTGCCAGCAGTCCGCTGAGGAGGTTTGGATGGAGAAGAGGTGGAGCCTTGTTTCCGTTTACTCGTCATCTCCCCGTCCTCCATAGGAGTCAAAGACTCCCCGTCTCCTTTGTTCTCTTTTTCTTGGGGTTCAGTGTCCTGTTTCTCCCCAATTTCAGACCTCAGTCCCAGAGCTTTGGCACTGGATTTAGCCTGAGAGTCATCCACAGGGAGCTGAGGGAGGGTCCTGCGCTTACGATCAGTCAGACTGGAGGAAGATTCACCTCTGCTGAGAGATACACTTGACTCAAAGGCATCAGCTCCTGCAAACCGAAGACAAGGTTATGTGAGACTTTATACTAATTACAAGGTAACCATACTAAAGAGCTAGTATATACATATTGTATATATACTTTACATAACATATGCATGACTATTTATGTCTGCCTATTATCTGAGACTCATATGACCATGCACCTCTCTCTTTGTGGAGGAAGGTGGCTGTCTCGGCTCCTGAGCCCTCTGGGTCTGTCCTGGTGTGATTGGCAGCTAGACTGGCCCACTGAGAAACCCAGCTCGAGTCACCAGGAAGAGCCTGAGGGAAGGCAAGAAGGGGGATGACAACAGAGAAGGAAACCGGAAAACAGATTCTGGTCATGTCAAAAAGAGCAGTTAAGTTCTGTATAGATGTAAAGAGCAAATGATAAGAGGAGCTGACATTTATCTGATCAGCTCAAAGCTGCTGTACTTTATGACACAGAGAATGACAAAAAATGATTCAATTATGGATTAAGGATGTTTGTGTAAAGACAAGTTCCTTTATTTGTATTTTTTAGCTTATCTTTTTATGAAGCTGCTTCTCAGCCTAACTCATCCATCAATTAGAATTTGAAGTTCACACTGTTGAATTTAATTGACATCAAAACCAATTAAT
>JAPQRQ010000008.1:16137795-16155284 GCA_037367365.1 Apogon talboti
TTCTCAGCCTAACTCATCCATCAATTAGAATTTGAAGTTCACACTGTTGAATTTAATTGACATCAAAACCAATTAATGGTCAAAATGATGATATCGTCACTATGGATGTCCCGATCCAATCTAAGATCAGTATCAGCTACCGATCTAGCACTTTTTAAAAGATCAGATTGGATCAGATTTAGTCATGTGATCGGGGCAATCCAGTATTCACACACGTTTTCAGAGTGGTTCTGCTGAACGACTTCCATAAATAAAAATGAAACATCACGCAATATGTGCACTGTGTGGGAATACTTTTCTCTGGAAAGCAACAAAAGTCAAGCAGCAACTTGCAAGATGTGTAAACTGATAGTTGCGCGAGGAGGGAGCAACAGGGCTCACTTTAATAAAACAAATTTGATTCGTCACTTACACAAGTATCACACAACCGAGTATGAGAACTACAAGGCTGCAGCGAAGCTGAATGTAGAGTGAATGCGGAATGAAAGCTGAATGTACGCTGAATATAGAGCCCATAGAATAAAAGTTTTAGTTCTTACTTGAATTTTTATATGTAAAATCTAAGTCACCCGATTGCTTAATTATTTCTTTTTTTATATTTAAAATATCTTATTTTAAAAGGTTTTTTGATTTTTTTTTTTTCATAAGAGGTATAATTTCCCACTAACACTGGATTGAATTGGACTTGGTTTTTTATATGGCCTAACATAATGTAGGTTTGTTAAAAAAACAAAACAAAAAAAATTTTGTTGGTTATGTTATGAAACAATAAAAACCTTTGGGTAATACTTTGGTTGCATTTAATTTTAATGCTGGGAAGAGCTATTTTGATGTTAACGATATTCCAGAAATTCATGTTTGTTATAAAATCAAAATTTAATAGTAAAAAGTATCGGATCAGTATCAGCAAAACTGATCGGAAGCAAAAAAATTCAGAATGGGACAACACTAATCACCACAAGAAGTTTTCTGAAAAATAAAAATAATTACTCCTCATTTTAGTAGAAGAAAGACTTGATAGAAAGACAGCCATAGTCTGTAAACACTGTCCCCTCCCCTTTAAAATCCCAAACTGCCTCAAGGGCTGAGGGTGTTCATCTTCTCTTCATCCTAGCATGATCTAGGTCAATCTCTGAGAGGACTACCCTACTGTCAAGAAATGGATAGTTAAGTAGTCCAGACAAGCCATGGATGTGACCATGACTCCCACAATGAACCTCAGCCATAAATCTTGCTCTGCCTCTAATACATGATGTTCTATTACAATGGAGAGGTAGCATTTGTCATGTTAACACCAGATAAATTAAACTAAACACACTAAAAATGAGATGATCTTTAAGTGAGATCACATTAAATGGTAATGGTTGTTAGTGTATGGCTGGATATATGGTACAGAGACACAGGCAAACCAATGATTAACAGAACAGAAAAAACACACAAAGACAATTGTGCAGTTTTTTTTTTTTTACCTCTTTCCCTGTCTCTCCTGTCTCTTTTATCCCCCTTTCTCCTTTCAAGTCTGATAGAATGGAGGAGTCCTGGTTCTGCTGCACGCCAAACACCTAGAAATATGTTAACAATGAATGAGTTAAGATTAAATATTAAATCTACAAATGTATTATGACTATGTATTGTAATTGTGATAATTTTTCCCTCAAGTATGAAAAATTTCTATCAAACTAATTAGCATTTATTACAGCAGGGTACTTCAGCATTTCCTTTTTATATTCCTTAATACAAATAGATTTCATAAAATGCCCTAATCATATTTAGACATCATTATATTATTCCACTAGTCTCTTGATGAACAAAAGAGAAGCCAAAGAAAATGTGGTTGAATTAAAGCACCAATATGCACTACATAGTTGAATACCATGGCAACAAATGGCTATCACATGCACACATGCGTGTGTGTACACGCGCGCACACCCACACACCCACACACAGACGACTATTTACAAAAGGGAGAGAGACAGACTGTGAGCAGCGTGCCAATTAGTGTGTCAGCTAATTGCAGGAATTAGCATAACAACACTTCCACTTTTGAGTATAATGCACACCGATTAAATGGTCTAGAAACACCCAGTTTTACTGTTTCTCCACCAATAACACCTGACAACACTAAATGATGTGTGCCACTGTAAGATACCATTTGGTAAACCACTGACTGTGAGTTATGTCTGCATAGTCATCTTTGTAAGCCACAGTTTTACTTCCAAAAATAACTGCATCTCCTTCCTGTTCAAATCTGGTAGGTAGCAATTTAAAACCTGATCTCAGACTTCTTTGAACGGTTTAATTGTTGCACCCATTTAAAAAGGCTTTTTTTATTTCCTACTTTAATTATCAACAAAAAGGACAGGTTTTATCATAAGTAAGTGCCATCTTGAAACTGCCACTGAAATGAACTTTGCCCTCCCGAGGACTTTTTACTTTTTAAACAGTGTGGTGGTATGGGATACGAGCAGCAGTGGCAAAATGATGGTGGTTTTTCTGCTTCCCTGGAGCATTGTTTAATAAAAGAGGGCAGTGCTTGATGGAGCAAAACTCTTTGGGCTATTACAGAAGCATTAGCTTCACCACAGGGACAGAGAGGATGAAGTAGTGGTCAGGGAAGGCCACTGAGAGATGATAGCTTTGTTTTAGTGGCTGCAACGCCAAACACTCAAACAGCTCGCCAACAATAAAAGTGCCAACAAAGCAGTTAATAAACAGACTGTACTCTCTGAACTGCTTGGTCAAAATGTTCTTTTTAAAGTTACTGCAGAGTTAACTTTAAACAATGTATTTTGCACTCTACATGCTACTTTTATAAGGACAAACCAACAAGGAATAGCACTGAACAAGATGTCTTTCTTTTGGCAGGAGATCAGCGTTAACTCTAAGGATAAGAATTTAAGAACCTAACTGCACACTAAGTTTCAATTCAATTAACGTTTGCTGCTGCACTTTGCAGACCTCAAATAACTAAGATAATTTCATTCCCTTTTCTCACAGTAATTAGTGTTGATGTTCATGGCACATTAGAAGTGTCATCAGATTGCACAAACATGGTGCAGGACAAACATGTGTTCTGCTTTATGATGCAGTGCAGGGTTTAGTGGGGCGAGTAAAACTGCATTTTCATTAACATTTTGTGGTGATGTTTGCAGTTTTGCACTTTAATACAAATGTATTCTTTGTTGCACACTAGTTACTAGAAAATACACATTGTCTTCCTAAAATATACTTTGCTGACCTCAAAATGTAAGAAAATTATGGAAAAATACAGCACACAGCGAATCCAAATGACTTAAGTCGACAAAGCAATAGATACAAGGGCATTGTTACTACTCTTAAAGCACCTACCTTATCTATCATGCGCCTGGCCTCCTCCTCTTCTGGATTCCTGTTCTCCAGTTCAATAGTGTAAGTTCCCTTATCACTGTGGTCGTCCTCTGCCTCACCCCCTGCTCTTCTCCCCACTACTGAGGGGTCCTCACTGGGGCTGGTGGGGCTACCTGTGGCAAGCCCAGTACTGGCTGAACTCCGACTGATACTTGGGTCCTCTGACCTCTGTTTGAGGAGCACACGGGCAGCAGTAGGGGCACCTACAGCTACTGTAGCTGGTATTGGAGCAGGAACTTTGCCTAGAGGAACCACAATACAAGGGAGAAACATAAGTGTTAGAAAAAGTATGGACAGAGCACACTGAAGTCGTTAAGAGTTCTTATCCCCTACAAAATCATATGATTATTAATGATTGATTTGTGATAGAGCTACACAATTAATTGCAATTGCAATCGAAATGTCAGTGTATTATATAATAACTAATGGCAGTTTAAAGATCCAGTGTGTGTATTGTACATTGTGTGTCCTGTTCATGGTGATATTTTGGATTCACTGACACTGAACATAGAAAAAAGTATATGTGTGAAACGTGCTAAATTAAGGTCACAACATTTTTACAATTTTTTTTTTTTAAGTTGCATGTTTATCTGTGCATTTTCCCTGAGGACCAAGCAAGTAAACACAAAACGTAAGCGGAATATTGTTCGCAGTAGTTTTAACATGACTTTTTCACCAATGTATTAATTAATTAAGAGATTTCAAATAACACATTTGCAGAAACTGTTTCACAGTATTATGATTTGTGAGACAATATGTTTAGGTAGATATTACCTGAGTCTGAGGCTGTGGTAGCTGAGGTGGAAATGCTGAACACCTTAGGGTGAGATGGGGGCTGAGGACACAGTCCTTCCCCACCAGCTCCTCCAAGCAGTGGTGCAGTCTGGGAAAATGAATATGACCGTCGTTTGCGAGGGTTTTCCTCGTCGTAGAACTCGATCATAAAGGCAGTACGGGTGCCAGTTGTTCGGGTCCCGCTTACAGTTATGTTCCCACTTCCTGCTCCTCCTCCTCCTCCTATGTGACCGTGAGCTGCTTTCAGGCGTTCCTCGAGGGCGTGACGACGGCTAGCAAAACGCAAACCCAGTCCATTTTCTGAGTCACTTTGAGTACCATCTTCATGTTTGCTGCCTAGAAGGACACAAAATGTTTTAAGCGTCCCATTAGCAGAGAATATGTAGGTCAAAATTCCACATGACATTGTATATACACAGCAGAAAAAAGAATTGGTACGATTTCTGCTTATAACTTATTACAGAAATAACTGAAATAGTTGTCTCTGTTCACTTAATTTAGATCACACCATTAAGTTCAAATAGTACATTAACTGGCAATCTACAGATTTTGCCAAACACACTTAAATTCACACCATAACATGTATAACGGTAAAATAACATTCAACAGCTGTGATGTATCAACATAGATATGATACTATTATACAAAATTAACATGAAGATCAGTACAGAGAACCACATATCCTGACAGCTCATCCATTGTGGATACCACAGTAAGAAACAAATGTTTGCGAACCATAATAACCAAAATGAGCAACAAACTTGACCTGACTCATTCAACTGTCAAAACAAATCCTGAATTCACAAATGCCTGGCTTACCTACCACATTACTGCTATTTCTGCAAGTCTGGGTCCAATCAGCATATCCTCTCAGTGCTAAGCAGTGGCAGACAGTGTACCACGCTAATCCAGACATGCCACCCACACTGCCCTGCCTACTTCACTGGCAGTTCGAGAGAGAAAATCGAGGGGGAGGGGAGGAGGATAGATGAGAGTGTAGAGAGGGAAAGAAGGATCTTTAGTGATGTCGGAGGAGGGGAGGTGAAAAGAAAGAAAAAAGAGGAGGCAGAATGGAGGAGGAGGTCAGCGGAAGTAGGAAAAGGATAGCAGATAAGAAACAATACCCCTTGCCTCCCCTTTTGGGGGGGTAGGGTAACAAGAGTGGCTTGATTAAGGGGACCAGAAGAGGAAACAAAATGAACAGAATTGGGAGGCCTGGGGGAGTCTTGGTTTATTGTGTAGTGTATTGTCAATACAGCTGACAGCCACTTGCATAATCAGACAGTCAGAACCTCAAGCCAATATTCAGCCAATCAGAAGAGCGAGGTAAGGAATTACCATGATTGTTCTCGAGGGTGGCCACTCGCAAAGTCCATTGGAGAGAAAGTGATGGTATTACCATGTAGACTTAAAGGGGTGTGTTTTCTGACACTGACAGTTCCATACATTGGTGAGGGTTCCATATAACAACTGACTGCAGTTAAATTACTGAAGGAAGTACTATGGCAGCTCTAACCCTCTAAATTATACACACGCACAGCTTAACTAAAAGTACTTAGTAACATCACAGCACAGGATTTTTAGACACTAAACGTCTTGCATGCTGTGAGACTAATCTGAGTAAGACACATTGAGCCACCAAATTACAATACAAAGCATAATATGAAAATACTACATGTTAACTAACACAAGCTAAACTACTTTCAACTTAAATAGTTTAAACTATATTAATATTAAATTACTTGTACTTCCAATATTTGAAACAATGGCACACACAGACCGTTTCCTGTTTTATATCTTCTTAACAGCTTTGGCCATTGAAAACATTATTACTTCAGGCATTGCTTCTACAAACTTTCTACAAACCTTCTAGTTGCAAATACTGAGCACTTTTGATTATTCCAATGCAAGCTCAGAAGAAATTATAACTTGAATATGAATCTCCATCTCTATTTTTTTCTGCCTGGGTAACCAAGTATTGTGCAAGAGACAAATAAATTACTAGAAGTGGACTATCAGAAGCATTAAAAGAGGAGTGCTCCCATGGCAGAATGAACTATGGTGGCTAGCCTGGGTTACAGTCCAGAGACTGTGACTTGGAATTACTCTGTTTTGGTGTTACTTTACTCTTGTCCTCCCCATAGTCTTTATCTTGGTTATCATCTTGGCAGTTGCTGAATGATCTGCAGTGATATACAAAGCAATGGCATATTAAAGAATGAAAGCAACAATATGCAACGGCCCCCAAATGTAGGGAGATAATGTGCATTGGTGTAATTTACAATAATATTAATTCTGTATTTATATGGATATAATGTAAGATAAAGGTGTGTAAAATGTGATGAGTTTCACATGTGAAATCTTAAATGATTTTATGTGTGTATTGCAGCACATTTTTTCTACACTAGGGTATTACATTGTATTTTGCCTCTGGCATATTTCTGTGTCTTCAGCTCATTTGTCACATCCTGTCATCCACCTCCTCTATCCTCTCTACGTTTCATTTCTGTTTGAAATTTAATAAACCATGCATGTCGTAAAAAAAAGCACAAAAAAAGGAGTGTGTGAGGCAAGCAGTAGTATGCTACAGTAGCTTGAGCAGATCAGCAGATAAGCGGAGAAAAAGAGACAGGTCTTTCATGCTGTGTCTCCCGGACAAAGGCGCTGTTGCCAGGGCCAGAGGAGAACAGAGGTGTCTGTGAGAGTCCAGTCCTCTGCCCTGCTAGCTCCGCCATGACTCACAGTGGAGCTGGCCTCTGCTGCTGCCTGCACACACACATGGACGTGCACACGCCCAGTCAAACAAGCACAAACACACACCTACTTTACACACATCTGGACAAACAAATCCTCAAACCATAAACATACACAGAGATGCACTGTGTATAAATCCAAAATTGACAGTTTATCTGTTGACATCAATTACTTTACATCAAACACATATGATTTAAAGTTCCAAAAATCCTAATACCCTTGCAGAGCACACTGATGTAGCTTTTCTCTGCTCTGAGTAACTGCACACGTTTACCAATTTTTTAGCATAAAAACGGGACTCAAACATGACCCTGATATAAAAACACACTTTAATCCTCTGAATCAGTGCATGTTGCAAAAAAGAAAGACTCACCTTGATGCTTAAAGAGCAAAAGCGTCAGACTGGTTTCCTTGTCTCAATTTCCTCCCCTGTACACTCCTCTAAACTACTCTATGTCTCTTCCCTCTCTGCCTTTACCTCTCTGACACACCCATAGCACATCTCACATATTTTCCTCACACATACTACGCCCCTGGTCTGCAGATCAGTGCTGAGCTTGTCTTAAGCACCAACACAGAGCACACACACACATGGTGGACTCCTATCACACAAACCCACATACGAGCGTCGCATGCTTTACACACGCCCTGAATCTCTGCTGAAACGCGTTTCCCCTCACATGTTCGTCTCCTGCAGGTTTCACACACTCAAAGATGTTCACAGCTAGTTTTTCAAAGAGTCTATTTACATACACCGTAGTCTCTTGCTTTCCCTGCAATCTCTCTCTCCACATCTGCATCACTGTTACTATAACAACTATGTACCCAAATCTGCAGTCTCCTCTTCTGCTGCCTTCTTTCTGTTTTCACTGCAGTCCAGGCAACAACCATCTCTCTCTCTCTCTCCCTCTCTCTCTCTCAGTTCCCTGCCTTTCTTTGTCCCGTCACCCTTGCTATTACTGCTGCAAGTGCTGTTTTCAACATTACAGTACAGTCTTCCCACCATCCTCACCTTCTCATCCCTTTCTGTTGTAGCTGTTACACTTTGTGTCTTGACAGTATGAATGAAAGCTACCCATCCAACCATTCACTGGACGTCGCTCCGTTTCTCTTTGACTTGTCTATCATTTCCATCCACCGGTCATAACAACTCTCTTCTATAAATTACTGAAATACTAAGAACTTGTTCATTAGGTATCAATCAGCATTGCTCAAACACATCCCTAGAACCATGGCTTCATTTAGAAATACTAGTGTCTATCACTCCTCAAATCAGATTGTCAGTTAGCAACATAATCATCAGTTAGGTGATCTACTCAGTCATCTGCCTGACATACATGTAGTCCTAGCTCCAACTAATGAATTAGCTTTCCTACCCTTCCACTTTCATCAGCTCCTGACTCTTAAGTCCCTCCCTCATGACTGTCAGCAACATCATAAATTGCCCTCCATTTAATTAACCCATGGTCAGCATGCATGCGTGACCGGCTACAGCCTAGCTCAGCACCAACATGGACTGTTCACCTGCAGCGTGAAGCCTGACACATTCTCACAAAAAAATCCTGGCAGCAGGAGCCCAGTCAGCAGTTGGCAGCTTTTGAGTAAAGGAAACAAAGGAACACAGAGAAGCATGGATCTTACAGTCACAGTGAGCAGCTTTTACCAAGGGATGCATTGCAACAAGCCCAAAAGTAAAAAAAAACAACAAAACAAACCAAAAACAAAACATTCAGACAGACAGTCCATTCTGAGAGTCCAAATGTAATAAAGGAAAACAAAAACAACATCTAAAGTAGTCCTTAAGAGGCACTGTCTGATACAAAATAGTATGTTGAAGAGCATGTGCTCATCTTTAGGTAATGTTATGTCTGCACTTGGGGAGAAAGTGATCCAAGGGGGAAATAAGCCACAAATGGTAGAGCCATAAGTACTACTAATGCTAAGCCTCGTCATTGGCGGTTCAGCAGAGCAGGAGCATTTATTGGGGTTTTAATGTTTCTGTCTGCTGGGTGCTAATCCTCCAGCTGCGCCAGATCCAACAACCTCTACTATTAACAAAGAATCAACCAGTCTGCAAATAGTTAGTAAAATAAAAGTCTGAGACAAGATGTATGAAAAACTGCAAATTCTGAACTAGTATGATGATGATGATAATAATGTCTCTCATAAGAATAACCCTGCAGGAAGGAGAATGAGAAATGACCCAGCCAAAGAATTAAAAAAGCAACTAAACTGATAGGTAGACTATTTATCTGTCTGGTTAGTTTTTAGAGCATTTTTACAATTATAAGAATTATTGATTTTTTTAAATCCAATTGGCAATGAAATCTTTTTTGCACACTAACTCTGATGCAGCCATTTCTCTCTGTCTGTGCTATAGCCATTACTCTAAAGCAATGTCAAGCCCAGGACACTATCTGACAGGTTACATGTCACGAGTAATAGCCTATCAAGAGCTAAACCTACTGTGTTTCAAAGGTTAGACAGCAGATATTCCCACGGCTGCAATAAACATCACAGGTTTCTACACCAGTAGTCACTAATAGATGAAGGGAGGTCTGTATCGAATCCACACATCATCCAACCTGGACGCAGATCTATCGGATTACTACTTTTAAAAGCTCCTTCTATTTTCAATGCAGCTCTTGATATGAGAGAAAACACTTATTACTAGTGCACTTTTTATTTACAATCTTTCCAGTCACATGTAAAAACTGACAATAAATGAAACTGAAATATTACTGAATTGCATTTTCTTTATTTTATTTGTATTCTGCTAAGTGGCATTTCTATTAAGTTTCATGTTATTCTAAATTTTGACAGCAAGAGTTTCCTTTTTACTACCACTGTATATTGTTTCTTAATACCTGTTACCAGCCTCAGTCAGCATCAGCATCAGTTGACCTCTACTAACAGAGTGAAAGAGTCCTCATAATCCACAGATCTAAGTAGGTAAAAAGAAAGTAACCTGTACCTTTCAGCCTTTTGAGATGGACCGGTACGTCGCTCTTGATGCTCTTGCTGTCCTCCTCTGTTGACTCGCTCCGCACCAGAGTGGGGTCGTTCTGAGCCAGCCAATCAGCCACTTTGCTCTCTGATGCCATCATAGCGGCTTGCAGTGTGCTTAAGTCCTTCCCTCCTGCTCCTCCACTTCCCCCTCCACTTTTCTTGCCACGAGATCGGTGGTGGTCAGAAGAAAACTTGGAAACATGGTCTTTGATGGTGACTTTCCCTGGGGATGTGTTGTCAAACTCTATGGTGAAGGAGGCGTGACCTTGAGGTGTGGAGCAGACAAGGAGTTTTATGAGTAACAGAATTTGAATGATGTGACACTTGGGTGTTAGTATTACTTGTAAGCTTGAGGGTGTTAGTGACCATGTGACATCTTTTTGTTTAAAGTTTGTGTCTCCTTGACAGATTCTGACAATTCTCCCATTGTCCTTACAGCATGCAATCTAAAAAGTCATTATTTTTTTAAGCCTTCATTGATAAAAACATTAAATATTGTAAATCTTGCTGCCATTTCACAAGTACCAAAGTGTTTGTTGTGCATTTTGATTGTGACAGATTTTAAATAAAAGTGTGTACTTCACCTGTAGTGGTGTGACCATGAGTGGCGGTTCCCTCTGTGTCCTTGGTGGGAATCTCATGAATGCCGTTACTGGCCATGTGACTCTCCTTGGTTGGAATATCAAAATAAGTGGAATCGTGGCCAGTGGATGCATGAAGACCGTCCTCTTTGGCTTTTTCCGCTCGACGTGCCTCTTTGCTGTCTGAGGTTGGAAAATACATAAAACTCTTACCAAATGTTATTTTTAACATGTGATGCTCATTTAACCCCAGTGAACTTCTGTGCACATATCTTCCATGACAAAAATGATAAATGATATATGACAATACAGCTTTGAAAATGAGACAACTTGGGATTTTATAGGAAAAAACATAGTTCTATAGTATAATAGTTCTTCAAACGACCTTTTCATATTATGTCTTTATCAACATTTATTGTTGGTTTTCTGGATATGTGACTTGTGTGTTTTTTGTTGTCATTATTTTAATGCAGCTTATTCATTTGGCCATATTTTTGACTGGCATAGAAGAATACCTGAATTGCTTTACAAGTCAAATTAATAACAAACTTGACTTTTCACTTCTTTGTCGCAGTAGCCTCAGTTCCATGCATCCTAATACTGTGGGGCATGATTACAGGTGTTTATAAGCTTCCATCTACTCTTACACAAGGGAAAGACATTTATTAGTTGGAAGATGCAACACCAATGTGCTGCAATATCAGCGAGAGACGGACACAAGGATTCATTGTCAAAACCCAAGAGTGAAAGGTCAAGATAGGTCCCATAAAACCAATTCAATCATGGTCTGCTTCTGAGAAAGTCTGTCTTACCATTTATCAGAATTACTGTCTCTGTCTGGGGGAGCTTCCCCAATAATTACAATCACCGTATGGACATGCACACAAAATGCTTGCTCTTTCTGTTTACTCGTCTGTCCCTTTATTTTATTATACATGCATAAACACACACAGAAATCAATGAAGTTACTGATGACCATAAATGCTGGCAGAGCTCTTTAAAACCTGCTTTAGGGAGCTCACAAAATGGAGTGCTTATTTTGTCATCTGTACGTATTAACAAACAGAGCCACTGTGGGATGTGAATATGATAAATTACACTTCCAGAAACTAGCCAGGCCATCTGTTTCATGTTGGGGGACCAATGTAACAACATATGTTAAAGCAACACCAAGAAAGAGAATTGGACACTAAAGTGGCTAAAATTAACAAAACATGTAAAAACAAGATCATGCCCCTAAAGGACTCATGAGAGCAGGACCGTTATATGGACAAACTCGTGGTTCTTCTCAACCTCAATGTGATCAACCAATCGACTAAACCACTATTTCACTTTGAACTCTTTGACATAATAAGCAGTTGCTAAAGTGAGCTGCAGAAAACATGGGAGATAACAGTGAAGGTATTAGGTACTTGAGATCATGGAAATCTGTGGATTGATGTTTTAGTTACTGTATTAACACATTCATCTGAGAAAATAATAATGTGTACTGTCCAAACATGTCTTACAATGCGGTGTGTACACTTTCATCACCTTAAACAGATTTGCAATTTATAAAATAATAAAACATGCAAGTATGTAACAGACAGGAAAGCATTTATACTAGCTCCTTCCTTAAAATATGATGAACTGAACTGACAAAACTTCCCTTTTCTGATCAAGTAATACAGTCAGACCTTCCACTGACATCACAATGAGTCACCTGACATTTCTGGAAGGCATGAAGTGATTCAGTGAAGTTAAAGGTTCACGAATGGGGTTTATGTCCCCTCATGTACAAATCATACAATTAGTGGTATTTAACAGGTGTTCCCAAACATTTGGACTTAAAACAGAAATTTTGTGTCTGCCTGGGACAGAAACAAAATCTACATCATAAACAACATCTGCTCTATTACATCATATCTAATTCTAAACTAATTGTACACATCTAATTGCAAATGTAAATGAATATTGATATATTTTATTACAGGAGTGTAAAGAGTTCAAGTTCCTCATGACCTTATAAAATGTACATACAACACTTTTAAACAAACCTCATTCCACTTTCTCATCCCTTTCTCAACTCTCCATTTCCTGCCTCCTATCCAGAATAATAAAAACAACCGTCTTCTTCTATTTCTCTCTGAAATGGAACATGCATACTGTAGCTTTATTATGTATTTTACTCTGCTGGTTGGGAATCCAGGAAGAACTGCTCCACAAGTCTGGAACAAGCAGATGTACACTACAATTGACTGAGCTGCAACTTCCAGCATTTTGTTTTTGTTGGCTTCTCTTAAAAACATGAAATACATAGTTTTTTTTACCTCCATGCCTGTCATTCACCATAAAAAGTACTACAGTCTACAACACGCAAAGAGCAAAACTAATAAAAGGTGAATTAAAGATACATGTGCTCAACAAAGATAGCTCATCTGGTAGAACAAAGTAAACTCACCATTATTTCTTTAAAGCAAGTTCAACGTAAGTGGATGTCAGAGTAAAACAAAGTTAATCCAAAAAGCTTCATTAGCAAAATCTTCTGGTTTGAATGTAAGACTTACCAAGATTTAAAGAGTGGTTAGCTAATGATCGCTGCAGTGCAGGGTGAGAGAGTCGTCTGTTTCTGCACTGTGTGAGTGTGTGTTTGTGTGCATCGGAAGGAATGGGGGAGCTGGTGCAATGGCGTAACCCAATCGGTCTGAGTGACAATACACAAGGAGGGGGGTAGGGGGCTCTGACAACACCACCTATTCACTGGGAAGGAGAAAAGGACGCACAAACTAAACTACACTGACACACACAGGCATGGAACAGGACACACACCCAAACTGAGTCTCCCTCCACTTCTGATTCTCACTTCCCCTCTACAGCTATATCTGCTGTTAACAGCTTATTCGAGACAGAGGCTGAGTTTGTGCACTGATAAGATCCTCTTTTGATGCTGCTATCTATGTAACCTACATAAACAACCCCTGGAGCATGTTGCTTCACAGAAAAAATGTAACACTGCAACACAGATTCAGCTCTTAGTCTGAAAGTCAGTCGTCCAAACAGGGAAAATCCCTTCGACTCACCCACGTCCATGACTGATGTAGCCAAACCCATTTGCCTGATGCTTGGAACGCTTTTAGGCTTCGAACCACGCTGCTGTGCTTTACTCCAAATTGACAGCCTTTTCTGATCACACTCTTAACAGAAAAGTACTGTCCTACAGCCAGAAGGCAGTCCACAAAAACATCTCCTGGTCTCCTTTAAATAGCAGAAAATTTTCTGGCTGGTGAAGACACTGCCAATGTATCCATCCAGATGTGACGAGAGATTTGAAAAGGCTTCAGTCTGCTCTAATGTGTGATTTATCCTTCCCCCACTTTTTCTGACTACCCCTGTCCACACTAAACCAGCCTAGCAAAGAGTGATTTTATAAAGCCGAGCTGTGTTACTATTGGTTTAGCCACTAATCCTGTTACTCTGACTACCCGTCACCAGTTAGTGGGATCCCCAGCTCAACAACAGTCACTATACACACACACAACAGGGTCTGAAATGAGCCTTTGTGTCCACTTGGATGTACAGTACATTGTTCGGCACAGATGTCTAGCCTTTCCCCCTCAAACAAAAACAGAGAAGAAAATCAAAAACACATAACTACCTCCATAAAGATCGAGCTTCTGAGATTTAATAGGATGCATTTTCAAGATTCGGCTTGGCATTGCATTATAAATAAATATGGAATCACACACCAGATTTTAAAAAAAAAAAAAGCAAAACACTTTCATTTAATGTGATTTATGACACCAGTCACTTCTTAGAATTTCTCCTATATAAAACACACATTTTCAATATATATTCTTTTATTATCCTAACAAAACTACTGGCAAAAGTAATATCATCATGAGCCCTACCTGAGTTGTCATGCTTTTTACTGGATGTTTTTGTTTCCTGTTTGAAAGAATTTTCATCATCTGCATCCCCATCCCCCCACCAAGATGGCTGGCCATACAGGGGGGTCCCACGATGCAGAGCTGTAACATCCCCTGGGACAAACACATGCACACAAAAACAAATTACTCTATTACACCTTGTAGACACAGACCCAAGACAACATATTGTTGCTGTTTAACCTACAGCACACAATGCGCAACAAGGTTAATGCATATGTTACGTAATTGGAAACAAACCGTCCATTGAAGCATGATGGCACAAAGTGGAGTCAGCTGCTGTTTTGTGACTGTCTGTACATTAATTCCCCTCTAGTGTAGTCTTGCACCACTGACCTATTTACAGAACTTCATCCAACAAGATGGAAGCTCTATGCACACTCACACTTGTGCACACAAAAATGCAGTTTAAATATAAGAGGGACTTTCTACTTGCCCCTTCTGTCATTACTAGAAATACAGCCAACATGTGATGGACATCCTGTGGCTGACACTGTTTTTACTCATTTATATGAGCAGTAAAGTTTTGTAAATGTGACAGGAAATGTGGGAGGAGAGAGAGGAATGGGACAGTTTAGTAACACCACCCTACTTAGTCCACTTCCTTTACCCTTTTTTCCTTAAATACCCTTTTTATGTGCTATATACATAGGTTGAATCACAGCATATCTAGATAATTATAGATGTTCAATGTAATAAGTAGGGCCCTTCCTTATAAAAGCTGCTGAATTCGTGTTCACTATAAGGTATAATATCTGGGTGAGACCTGGTATTACTGTAACAGCACTGAAGGATTACATAGTAGAACCACTTAGAGGTGTCAGTAAAAATGTGTGACATATGGGGGATCATACTGAAAAGCATGTATATTTCTTTGTAGAGATCCAAAAGTGCAAAAACAAGAGCATCCTAGAAACTATACACAATTTTAAGAAAATAGCATGGCATTAGAGTTTGAGGCAGTGCATTATGCCGGCACTCTGACCCTGTTATTGCTTAATCTGTGCTCACAGACAAGCCCCATGTGGCCTTGTTTCAACATCTGCTGCTGAAGCAGGACCCCTGCAAGCACTGCAGCCTGCACTGATGTCAGCTAATAGGGACACCCACAGACTTGATCCAGATTTATTGTAGTGGATGGTTAAAGCCCTTTTCACTCTCTGGGGCTGTCTACCCCCTACCGGCCTGCAATAAAATATAACATTTTATTTTCCAATCTTCCTAAGGTAATTTGAAAATGACACATTTTATTGATAATCACTGAATACTCTGGTTTCTACACAAACCGACCAATAGGATATAAATTTAATGTATACTATGAGTATGAAATCTGGCTTCTCATTGTGCTTTGAATACTTGTTCAGAAATTAACAGGTAAAGGTATGAAATAAAACACAGTGTAAAATATATTTTACAAAATATTAAAGTTTGCTTCTAGTTTAGTGTGACATATATGTTAATATAGTGACTACAATATTCAAACTGTAAAATTGTAATAGATACACGGTGATTCTTTTTAGCTGTGTTTTAGCTTTGTCACAATATACAGATTCGTGGGTGCTCCGCCTTCTCCCACATTTTGCTACCAATATTAATTATCTTACTCTTCATAAAATATTATAACATTATTCATAGAAGTCTCCCCCTTCTAATCTGCTGAAAAAAGGGCAATCTAAAGTGGAAATAAATGTTACTCTCCTGCTCCCCTGCTGTTGTAAACTGTAATACTACACTACGGTTAATAACCAATAACAAAGATTAATATATTCATTATTACAGAAATTAATTACATTTCTTTTAAAGTAATGAGCTAGTCATTGTCCTTCCCCTCACCTATCCTCTCATCTGCTTTGTGAGTGTCCACAGGTTTAGCTGACGGCTCTGTAGAGGCAGCGATCCCATCCGTTGCTCTGCTCTCTGCTGGCCTCTGGGTGCCACCACTGGGCGACTTCAGTGACTTTGTAGGGGTCTTAGTGGGAGACTTGCTTGTGGTTGCGGGGGTAGCACTTTCACCATTGGATGGCTTTTTGCTGAGCTGGAGTCCACTGGTGAACTTTTCATGCTACATGAACCAAATGAAATGGACAGGGATTGAAAAGAAAATAAACTATTCTATTATCACTCTGTAGCGGGGCACAGACTGGTTACACCAATGTGTGTTTTTTGTTTTGTTTTTTTACCTTAAGAGCTTCCTCTGGCACCGTTAGTTCTCCTCTCACCACCGTGAACAGGTTGGTATGTGAAATAGGATGGTTAAGGAAGCACATACATTGTAAACAGATATACACACATGTACATCTACACAGATAAAATGAATACATTCCTGAGCAAAGTGTACAAATGCAAATAAGGGACAAATAATGAAGAAGAGGCTCTGTCATAATTGTGTGGGCTAAAAAGGTTTAGGAAGACAAAAAGGATATCATATCCAAACCTCAGCTTGTCCTCCAACTTCAGAGTGATGTACATCTGCTCTTGAATGCGGACATCATTGACAAAAGTCTAAGAGGAAAAACAACACAAACAATGAGACAGAAATTAGAAATCTACATATTTACTGACAGTACAGGTATGCTTTTATCACTATGCAAAAACATTAATCCTGTATGTATGCAGAGGTTCAATACACAACAGGAAGGAAATGTAATAGTAGAAAAGTCACCAAAATGGTCTACAGCTGTGTGTTTTGTATTGAAGTGCTGACACCAAATCTGTTTCAGATGTTATCAGGAGTTTGAAAACTTAAATTTTCTTTCCAGTCTTTTTCTCCCACACCCACTCCCTCCCTTTCACTCCTCTTTCTACTACGCAGCTTTGGGGTAGATCAAGTTTCACTGCCTAGCAAATGAAACTCAATCACACATGTACTGCAAGTTGCAATAAAACATTCTTGTCTCCTGTCTTTCTCCCTAGAGAGATGAAATCACAGCAGTTTAACAAAACAGCAGTGAAACACCTTCAGTGACAAAGCCGATGATACCGCCTAAACTTTTTACTCAAGTCGGACCACTCCATATGCACTGACTCAGCAACAGAAAAC
>JAPQRQ010000008.1:16159866-16170555 GCA_037367365.1 Apogon talboti
CGCGATGTCCCATAGTACATGTGTTGTACCTCGTTCCTCTCCCTCAGGGAACAGAAGTTATAGACATAACTGTTCGTCTTTTAATGTACAGATATATGTCTTTTTGTGTGTTTTCTCAGTCAGTGTTTAAAGCATTCTTTACCTGCAGCATGAGCTCACAGTCATCCCGACCGACAAAGATCATTTCCCGGGGCAGTCGGTGGCGAGTCCCCCCACTGCTCACCAGGAACCAGGAGGTGACGCTCATCTCTGCACCCTGCTGCTGCCTCTGCTACGCTCCTACCACAGCAAAAGCGACAATGATTAATCATGTAGGCCAATTGAAATTGTTTTGTAAATAAATTTCCAAAGTTTTGAAAATCTCATGTTTCACTTTGTCTTAGCTGTAACTGGCAGTATGGCCAAAAAATGCAATCTCTATCACTACAGTGCCATGAGCAACTCACATCACAATCTCAAGACAAAAGATGATTTGCAAACATTTTTCTTGATTAAAACTAAATATACCGCTCAACAAATAAACAAACAATAAATAAACCGCTCAGGCTTGTTGATGATCAGCAAAACTCAGAAAAATGGACAGCTTACATTACTGCCGTAGCTACAAAGAACTGCCGGCACTGGTGTCTATGGAAACACTGATCTTCATTTTGCTATTTAAATAAAAACTGGAATTAATCAAATGAATTTGATATTGCACCCTGTCCTAGTTGGTAAATAAAAATGAAGTTGGGTATCTTAAGTACTGAAAACAATAAAAGATATTTCATCAAGTTTTACTACATACCTGTGGTCCAGGTAGCTTACTGCTGATTGGCTGCTGACAGCACAACAATGCTAGGCCATCCTGAAGGGAGAGAGGAAAAAATGAGCTTTCAACTTCTATTTCTGCTTTGCCATTGAGAAATATGATGAGACAATTAAGATAAAAAATAGACAAACTGTAGACGGTAGGGGTAGAGACACACAAAATCAAACACTCATTTTGCTTCATTTTGCATTTCTGATAAAGGGAGTGAGAATAAGAAGGCGGCCCTGCAATGTGATGCCTGACTGTTTTAGTCTGAAATTGAACACTAAAGCAGCCAGTAAGATACATCCTCTTTTTCTCTCTGCCTGCCCTGATCATTGCCAGATGTCAGAGGAGGAAGTGATGTAGGAATGTTGGCTGGCCTCCGCAGCAGGACATTTATTTTCTCTCCTACCGCCCTCCTCCCGTTCCTCTCCTTCAGATGAGCTGAAAACGAGGTCAAAGCAGCCACTCCAACTTGCTGCATAGTTTGTTGGCAGAGTTTTTCGGATTGTGGTTCAAGTGACAAAACATGACAGAAGAGGGTGTCAACATTTTCAAAATATTTGAGTGGAAAATGACCACAAAATAAATTAAGTTGTTCATGGAGGAATTTGTGTTTGATTAGTTTATTGTTTAAATGCTTGTACTGATTTATTTATCACTGTAATACATTTAATAATTATTCATCTAAAAACTAAATGTTAGTTTCAAATGGAATATTTTAATAATAATTTCAGGCAGAATTAAAATAACAGGAACCCTGAGTCGGTAGTAGAATATGCCAAGAAAAGCCCATCAGAGCGGGAATTAAAGATTATTGAGCTAAGCCTGTGCTCACTTGACCTTATAAGTACTTAATATACCAACTCAGTAATCCCTTGAGTAACATTTTAATCAAATGCACACCTCTGACGCCTCACTGCACGATGTTGTTGAGATCCTGACAGCAATGAAAGCAACAGTTTTCTCTGGTGGCAATGGGATCAGTGTTTTATCCCAGTAACAACTCAGAATGTCTCAGTATTCTGATGTGTGAAATGTCTAAGGGCATTTTAAACAATTGTACAATATTTTAAAACATCTTCTACAATATTATGACATAGGGGTTTGGTAGCATGTGTCATTTTTATGACAGTTTATTGTTTAAAAACCAAGGAACTGGCATGTAAACCCAACAACCACAGCTCACTCTAAAGAGGTCCTTCTCAAATACTTTTGGAGTGAAAAAATGTAATGTATATAAATCACTAACAGTAGAAAGTAGATCATATAAAATTATACAAAATGAATCACCCTTATCTTATTTAAAACCTGGAATAAAAATATCTAGGTTATAGGATGTCTAATATGAGTTGATATCAGCAGTTTCAATGATAAATGCCACATCATTATTTCTTTTAAGTTTAAAGGTTGTTTTATGGTCCTGAGTTAAAGAAACCAGATGGATTTTAAGTTACTGATATATACGTGTTTGGATGCAACAACAGAACATGCATACAGAGGTCTGCGAAAGAACAACAGCATTGCCATTACACTATAATTATGTGTGGTTTACCCTCCCCATTGTAACCAAAACATCAGCATCTGTCTCAGTAACCACTGCACACTCACTGCAAAATGCAACGTTAATGAGAATGCGGTTGAGGAGCCTGGGCACACAGCATACCAGCCTGTGTGGTGTCGTTAAAAAACCTTCTCACTATCACACATGAAAGACATGGCACAGCTGGAGGAATGCACTGGTAGGCCTGCTAAAGGAGACCCATCTGAGGAGTAAATACTGCCTGTTTTACATATGCTCATTTTAACCTAAACACTTACAGACTTGTTCACCTTGTTCAACTTAGGTCTGTAAAATATGGAAAAATGTATAATGTACAATATCATTGTTCATAAGACTTGCACTGACAAACTAACTTTGCAGTCACCACCAAATTGCCTCCAGTTATTGGTGCTACGACTTCATGTGATTGGCCAAAGGGCATGAAAGATGGCTCCATGTGACAGGGTTGCAAATTAATAGTGAATGCATGGCACATGTAAACAAAATAATATGTTTCTTATTCATCACATTTCAAGCAGTCCTTTATAATGTGTTTATTGCGCATGTTCGCACTGTGATGAACCTCTAACATTATGACAGCTGACCTATTATCTTTACAACTGAGCAAATGGTGAGAGGCTGAAGCCTGCAAAAAATGCTAGTTCGCAAACCTTAAGTTAAGATTACCTTTGTCCAAATTAAGTTTTATGAATACTTGTGATAGAAAGTTTGAATAAAACAAACTGAGAGCAGTTCTGGCTCATTTCCCTTCTACTCTCCTTCCACTCTTTCAGCAACGTTCTTGCTGAGGTTAATAAAGAGGAATAGTGACCTCATGGTTTTGGCAGGAATTTCCCAATCCCAATACACTTGTACTATCTCTCCCTCTCTCCCACAGAAACGCACACAGAATTAGGGAGTGAAAGAGCAGGATTATTCCAAAATGACTGTGAATGCTTTGTGCTTTGTGATACCAGGGGTGACACAGGAAGTATGTAGAGGACTTCCTGTGTTGGACCGAATATTTGATTGTAGAACACAGTAAGTGCACAGCATGATGATGGTTTGTGCCATGTGACATCTACAACGAGGCTGCTGTAAGACGTCAAAGAAACAGTCACATTATGAGGAAATTCCTTCAAAGACTTGCTACAAAGAGGAAAATGAAGAATGAAGAAATGAAGAATGAGCTGGTTGAATGCAATGTAATGCTGCATAATCAGATTTCTGAGATGTGATTAGTTTCTGTTATCCAGCAAGCTGTTATATAAACAGTCTTCAAATTCAAATCTCTTCCCTCCACTCTGAACCAACCAGACACTAGGAGAGGCAGCACAGGAAGTGACATCAGTGAGAGTCTGTTAATTTACTGTCTGTCTGTATCTCATATGCTTCCTCCTGGTCTCCACATTGCATCTGGCTGGAATGTGTATCCCAGGATGATGCAACAGCTGGGTAACCATCCATTCTACTCCTCTGCTCTGTAGCTCTAAACTCCCACACCGTCACATCACCACCATGACCCTAATAGCTGACTCACACTACTTCGTGCACCCTGACAGTTGCTGTGGAGTTTCCACATGCAATTTACACAAACGCGTGCATGCTATGTAAACTCAGTTCAAGTGACACACACAGTGGGGGAGAGAGAGCATATTCGCAGCAAAGACACACAGAGAGACGACTTATTTTCTCGTCACACTCATTTCCACACGGTCTTATGATGAGAGCCAAACTTAGCTGTTATAAGGGTGTGGTTGTCTGCTACGTTGTAAAAACGTTCCTTAATGTCTGCATCATTCAGGCTAACAAGAATCTGATGACGGATCTACAAACTCATAGACAATACAGGGTTTGGATGGGATCTCCAAGGATGTGGCACCTCTATAGAGAGTAGAAAGTTAATGATAAATGCATCCTCTATTCATTGCTATTCTAGAGAGAGAATCAGCCAGACAGAAGATGATGAATTTGGCTATTTAGACATTTAAGAAAAAATCTCTTTCATGAAAGATTTCTCCCTTGGTTAACAGGTGAAAGAAAAAAAAATCACCACCTCTATTGACTTGAACCTTATCAGTAAAAATGTAAGAATGAAGAACATGGCCCAGATTGTGGTCAAACACCACAGCAACAAAAGCTACTACACTGCCAAGATTAATACTTAATGTAAAAGCTAAATCAGACTCTGACATAAATATTTTAATAAATAGCAGTAAATAAAGAAAAAGAGGCTATGGGCTGTTGTGAAGATGGAGTAGGAATAAAGTAAAGAATGGCTATTGAAAAAGAGACAGAGAAGACAAATAACAAAGAAACAGTGTATTCCCTTGAAAGTGCTGTCATAAGGTCAGGGAGGCCTTTCAGATTAAAGTCAATAAGTAATAGACAAGAAAGGCTGGATCATTCTTGTAAACCTAGAGGGGCTTAGGGGAGCAGGAATGCCTCAAGACCCGGAGGGGTGTAAAGACGAAACCAGACTACAGGTTCAACATGAGACCGCCGGTTGAATATCGGGAGACACAGACAAAAGCTCTTCTAGTTCCCCAAGGTTGAGTCTACTGTAGATTCACAGACATGAAAGTGCACAATACAGGAGGCACAAGATCTTTTGTTTCAGTCTGAACCTCTCATTCTAAATAAAAGGAAAGTTGAAATACCATGCACTTCTAAGAATTCGATTAATTTTTTCACAAAATGCTACATTACACTGGGTGTTCTCTAGGCAGTAGATGTGTGTTTGTATTAAATGTTCTGTATTTGTGTGTGATGCCAGTGTCGTACCTCCATCATAGTGTGTGAAAAATCTGGACTCAGACGCTTTGCATGACAACTAAATCTAGATTTAGTTTAGACAGAGGAGCACAACCATAAGGCTGAATAATGCATATATTTGAAAGTTTCTCAGCCTAACATTTTGGAATAAGTTATGGTTGCTCCTTGGACATCAGTCTTAAGGTGCTCAATTCTATTTGACATTTAGATGAAGTTAGTGCAAATCACCCACCCCACTCATGAATAAGAAATAGCCAGCAAGGAGTGAATAACACCATAGATTTAGCTAAGACTTAACTTCAGCCATGAGTCCCTGATAAGTGTATTTGGTTTTGTCACTGAAATGGCTCATTAAGTGATCTGAGGATGGATTATACTTGACAGCCGAGGACGTTTTCCAGCTGAGGATGTTTCTGCAACATCCAAATGCATTAATATGGTGTGAGAAATACAGATGGACATTAATGCAAAAACACTGTAGCTAATGTTTAGTGGTTTGTTGAAATGACTAACACTACACATCACACACTAGAAATCAAAGAGACAGTTAAACTTCTCAAAGTATGATTCTTGGATAACATACTGGCAGTTGTGAAATGAAGCAGATTGTTTTGTTAATTGATTATGGGATCATTCTTTGTGTTAATCATCTTGGAAAGAAGCACTCAAATGTAGCAGAAAATAGTAGAATAAATTACAGTCAGTCTTCCAAGCAGTGCTTTACCAAGAGACAGGACTCCCTTACTAATATGAATATATTAAGAAATGGCTTTATATTAGCAGGCAGTAATAGTGATTGGAGGATTGTTCTCAGCCTTTCCATTGGAAAAGTCAAACCAAGACAAAGTTTTTGACAACGATTTAAACTAAACTGTTGCCAATATGTTCACCTTTTCTCATGAAATGATTGTGACAATGTGATTTATTCTTGACAGATAAAGTGTAACTGGGACTCAGTATGGAATCATCGCACCTGGTCAAGGGTGGCTACAGATGTGAATAAATAGGAAGAAAAAGAGGAATGTGAAAACAAAATTATTCCAGTTTTATACTGTTCAGTCTAATAACAGATATTCCCTCTTTTGAATCTCTACATGCAAGAATTAATGACAGTCACAGGAAGTTTTATGGAGAAAAATTCTCACTTGTTTTTCCTTAAGTTTCTGGGTATGTTATTTTACTTAAGTTATCTTCTACATATGACTAGATGTGTTTGTATTGCTATTGTTTATTGTTTGTATCACAACACATTGCCTTGCGTTGTAATGCTGCTTGTTATACACTGGAAAAAAAAAACAAAAAAACTTCAATATAACTTCTGGTGTGTTTTGACGATACAGCTCAGAGTGGGTCACATCCTCTCTCTTAAACAATACTATATTATATGAATAGATTAGAATTTATGCAGCCAGATAAATACAGCAACATACAGCTACAGTATGCAGTCCTAAAAGAACAGAACCAGAGCAGCAAGTGGGGAGATAATAAATCATGAAAGTGTCAGTAGACTTCCTCATCTGCAGAGACATCAGTGTGCACTGGATTTCCTAGTGTTTCTGTTTGCACACACCTGTACATACAGTGTACAGACAAAAAACTGTCCCATGCAGCAAAAAAGACCATATGGTAGGCTCAAAGACAGCCACATGCATCACATGAGCAGTCTGTCTGAGATACAAACAACCAAACGCCTTCGTTTAGCCAGCATCCATCCAGCTCATTTCACTGTTATTACCATACACAACCCAGCACACCCCTGGCCTTAAGTCATAAACCCACCACATACTCAGTGACCCCAGTGTTTCACGTGACCTACAGACCTACATATGGAAATTAACAATTCAAGGACAGACAGTGATTCAGTCTTTAAGTAAAAACTGCAGCCTGCCCTTGAGCACTATGTAAGAAAGTAAACGCATTATTCTTGTGGAATCTAACAGGGGAAAACCAGCACTATCTGATGCTACAGATAAAGAGATAATAAAAAGATTATTAATAATCCAAGAGAATTAATGAAGTACACTGCCTGCAGCACTGTTGTTCTCATTGCATGTGATTATTTCTTCAAAGCATGAGTAGTTCATTTTTCACAAAATAGACTGAAATATGACATCTTCCGGGGGTGTTTTCATGTAGTAAAACAGATTACAGTATGAAAATTATCCACCAAAGTGCTGTATGTGAGTATAATTTCTACTTATTGTTAAAGTTTCATATAGAAAATCAATTTGATTTTTGAGTGAATGCATTGCTGTTACTGGGCTTTGACATAAGACAGGCAGACAGGTACAGGTCTGCTTTAGTGATTGCTCTTTGGCCCTTGCTGAGAAGATAATGACACATGGCCCTTTAACAGCAACATTAGTATTTGGCCAACTCTGCCACGATGATTATGGAACCAACATTTATGCTGTCCGCAGCAATAGCCTCAACAACAGACAAAAATAGTCAACCGTCTCACACTGAAATCCACACTAGCACTTAGAAGAAGAAAAAAAGAACTGGCGTTAGCATAACAGGACAATCAGGAGTAGCCTGGCAGCGAGGGAGATGGGGATGGAAACTGCCCAAATACAAGATCAATATCTGCAGTGGAAAGAAGCACAAAATACCGGAAACTCACAGGAGAGTATGTTACACCCCAAAACAGATGTGAAGGTCACTTCATTTAATTTTTTTTTTTATTTTGAGAAGTTCCATGTTGGAAAAAAGTAAGACACACCCATGATGTTCCATAACAAGGGAGAGGCTGATGATTATATTTAAAATTTGTTCCAAGCTTTTTCTTGTTTTCTGCTGTGCAATGTCCTCTTACGTCTTACCACAGACTTATTCTCTCTACCCTCCTACTTTGTTTTTCTTTCTGGCCCTGTACACACGCGTAAAGCCATTTGACTCTCATAACCCTTTGAATATGTCTACTCTGGGTGATTGCACAAGTGAGATTCACTTCTATTTTTAGCTAAACATATCCTGATAGGTAAAACAAACATCTAAAATGGAGCAATACAGAACATCGGTGCGGTATAGAACACAACAAACTATGTTCATAACTAGGTTGTTTTCAGTTACAAACAACAGTGCCTGAACACTGAAGTAAAATGAACTCACTTCCTAAACTTCCTATTATACACAATGGCCATGAGCCGGACGGACAACAAAGTCCTGCAAACTAACAAGGGCCTGGAATAGAAAATAGGTTGTTATTATTGACGGAAACCTGACATATTTACTCAGTGTACACTCGGCCACTAAGTCACAAAGGACAGATGAGACAGCAAGATGAAGAGAGTTGGAGTTCACTTTGCAAATTCAATGAATCAACACTAATAATTTAGTGATTTTGTGAATAGACTGTACAAAGTTGAAGTAAACATTTGTTTTGACGACTGATCCAAAATCCAAACAGTGAAAACTACTGCTATATCATCACTTCACTAAAGGATATTTGTAATTTATGTTGTCATCTGTCAGAGGTGAACATGTACGTAGTAAGACCAGACACTGCTGCTGCTGCTGCAGTCCTGTGTAAATGTGTAGCAACGGTCCTGTGATACTGACACACTTTTTAAGAATGCAACCGCCTGTAGAGCCAAGCAGTTTGCTGGCGGCCACATTTGAAGCGAGGACAGTAAGTAAGGAGGCAAGGAAGGGGGAAGACTCAGTGGAAGAGAAAAAAGGAGCAAAGCTGGCCTGCACAGCATTATGTGCACAGTCAAACCCAAATGGCTCGAACCCAAAAAATTTGAATTCTTACAGCTGAGGGAGGAGGAGGAGACGGACAAAAGCCAATGTCGGGCTTCATATAGTGCTCCTGCTTTCCAAGAACACTTCAGTCCAGCATGTGAACAGCCAACTATGTTAAAAAGCGGGTCTAGAATGTGAATCACTATCTTAGACAATTACATTTTATAACAGGACATGATATTTACACAGATACAGATAAGTCAGTAGTGTATAAACGGGAGACAGCTGTGTTACTTTGTCATTATACGCATCCAACCTGCCAATAACATAACAATAACATAATCACCCAATCTTTAAACAGCAATGACACAAATCTTAACAGTGCATAATGCATAAGGCATTGTCACAGATAAAAAGCACGGAAATGAGGGCATCTTAAAGAGATCTTTGTTTTTCTAAACTGAGACAAACTGGTCTCCAGGATGTAACGCATCCAAAGCACATCTTAGGCTACTTCCTAAAGTTGAAATCTGATGTGATGATGACAGCACAAAATCAAATGCAAACACAAAGAGAGCGGATACATGCAGGCCAGCTACATCTGCCCCACGAAAACAAAGCCTCCACACAGAAGAAGAGGAGGGGTCCGGGATCGGGAAACACGCTGCAGCCACAAAAAATAAAGAAATAAAACGCCGGTACTTGTGTAGACTACTGTTCGGAGAATATACTGCAAACTGACTCGGAAGAGGACACGGGGGTTAGTTGTTTCAGATGAGACAAACACAAAGCATTCAATGTGACCGACCTTCATTGATGTGCATCCTGTGTCGATAGCCTCCCTGTAGCCAAGCAAGGATGCAACTGATAGAAAAAAAAACAGGTCAGTGCCGGATAATAGCGACTGTAAAGAGGGCAAATATAACCGGTGTTTGTGCGGAGGAAACAAAGTGGACAGGCTGTGCCGCTTTACAAAGGCAGGAGAGAGCAGGGCAGAATGGTCATGCTGCTGCTGCTGACAATAGTGTGCAGCTCGGTGTGTCTGTGGCCATCCACAGCTAGCCAACAGGGTGTCACTCCGGTCTGTTCAGCCCTTAAACGCACCGCACGTCTATTTACAAAGCTTGTTTATGAAATGTTGGGCATCGATAAAACTCCTTATTTTTATTTAGGAAGAAGAGAAGCTCCAAAATCTGCCGTGTCACTTCGGGATTTTTTTTTTCCATCAGCATGAATATCCTAAATAAAAGCAGCAGAAAAGAGGAAACCCGTTTCTAACCTTTTTTTCTTTGCTGTAAACTTCACGTGCGTGTAACGGTCGACCGCTACCTAGCTAAATTATGATTAAGCTAGTAGTATTGAACTGGTAATAAATAAGAGACGTGGACTTCTTACTCACCCTTTTCTCTTCTGGTGTGTGTTGGTGCTGAGGGTGTGTGTGTGCGGAGCCCAGCCCAGCCGTGCTGCAGTTCTATCTGCCTCTGTGCGTCGGCCTTCTCCCCCTCCGTTGCTCAGCAATAACACTACTCACCGCAAAATAGCGGAGAGGACCGACGCCGAGACAGAGTCCAAGCGGCGGACGACGGTCAGAACGACTTCCTGTTGGACGTTTCAAAACAAAATAGGATAAAATAAACAGCGATTTTTTTGGAGCGCTACCCTGGTCGTAATGTGCAGAGCTGGAGGTTAAAAAGCGTCTTTGTGTCCAGGCAACCTCATATGTTGTGTCAAGTGTTGGCAAGAGAGATATTCAACACCTGTGTTCACAGTTAAAACAGACCAGTAACAATACAAAAACACCCTTAAATCTCAAGAAGACCTGTCCTAATATGAGAAACAGCTAAATAAACCTGTGATGATGCGGTAATAAAATAATAATAAAATTGTATAT
>JAPQRQ010000008.1:16177695-16189370 GCA_037367365.1 Apogon talboti
TTTTAGCTGTAACTGAAGGGTATACGTTTTTCATGTAAAGAATATATCTGGCAGGTTGTATAAAAAATATCCACAGTTGCCAGTGTTAGATAACTACAGCATTCACTAATTTATTTAGATGTGTTACCTACTTATTCCATTCTATGTAAATCTTTCGTAGTTGACTGTTTTTGCCGCTGTTGCTCTTCCTCCTCACAGCGGAGTGGTCATCCTGGCTTCCTCTTTATGGTAACCTCTGCTGCCGGCTGGTGGCTCAGCCCAGCTGTATGACACAGAACACCATGACCGGCTACCTGAACCAGAAGGTGTGTTATCATTAGCACATGCCCCAGAGGCGGTCCCTGGCTTAATTACATCACAACTACACTGGCATCTGATTCATTACAGCATTTTTCATTTAATTAGGAAATGTGTTTACAGAATGGTCCCATATCACTTCTTCTCCTTGTCCACTGTGGTAATTTTCAGCAAAGCGTGGAGGGGATGAATCGCTCCTGCAGTCTCTACTGTGTGCTAAGTGCTCGTTCATTGTCCTGTTACTTTACCCAAGAGGAGATTGATGCTAAAGTGCAGCCCACTCTAAAAGTGCCCATCAATATGGTAAGAGTGAAAAGTAAATATGTTACAGCAATAATTTTAATTTAAACTTTAATAAATAATGTTAAAGCAGCAGCATAATAGAAGGCACCGCATTAAGTGTAAAAAAGAAAAATCATAGAATCTCTTGAGACCCAGGAAAGTAAAAGTTTTGGCTTTTTTTTACATTAAATAATTGTCTTGATTGGAAACAGCATAATGCAACAGTTTTTTCAGACTTTTTTTTTTTAAAGGAATGTCCTTTGCAGTAGACAGCATTTTTTTTTCTAAATCTGTGAAAGTTGTCCCCTACAGAGGACAGAAATGCATTGCTGGGTCTCAAGAGGATAAAAGTTATTAATATCAACATCAGCACTATTTCCAACTGTGCTAACTTTCTCATTGCTTTTAAATGTATTGTTTGGTTGTTGGAATTGGAATAAATATCACATCCCTTAATGATTAAACTTTCTCAAAGTATTTTCCTAGCCTTTGCAGAAAACCCAAAATGCCAAATACCACTCAACTCAGTAACATCCTGAAAATCGTGCAATATCCTCATAGTGTTGCTATGATTTATCTAGAGCGGTCACTGATATACATTTATTTACAGAATATGGTAATGTCTACGTTGTTCTGTAGGATACTCGGATCCGTGTGATGGAGAAGGAGTCAGCAGGCCACAAGTCCAGGAGTCTGTCCATCAGCAACCCTTCAGCAGATGGAACTCAGACTGTCAGCTTCACCACAAACAGCAGGGAGGAGCTTGAGGACTGGCTGGACGCCCTCCACCAGCATCTCTATGATCAGAGTAAGTGTGTATGTCTGTATGTAAACATATAGAAGACGGTTGTGCGTAAATAATGGTTACATAAGTATGTGTATGTTCAGACTACACCAGGAAAATGTATGTTTCTATAAAAGGTCTTGGTGTATGTTTGAAAGTGTATAAAGAGTTTGAGGAATGTGTTTTGTGTAAGCAAAAGTCACCTTAGCAAGGAAGTGTAACCTTTATTTGTGTCTTTGGTGCCTCTCCTTGTTTACAACCAGGCCAGTGGCTACACTGCTGTGACCAACTAATGAAGATCGAGGTCACATCACCACGGAAACGATCGCTCTTCCTCACCAAACAGGCTGACTCTGTTTACAACGATCTCAGTGAGTAGACTAATTGGAATAAGTGACTGCAGTGAGTCACACAGACTTTTATCATCTTGGTTGAATGAGTGACAGAGTTTCTATTTTTAATACATAAGTACTGATAGGCTGATATAATTGGCAATTAGATGCCACAGTTAAATAAATAGTATATATTCAACATGTGAATTAGAATAAGGGGTTATATACTATATGGAAAAAGAGACCACTCCAAATTTTTAGACCTGAATCCCATTGATAACCTGTGGAATGTGATTAAGTAGAGGATGGATGGTTGTAAGCCATCAAAAATAGCTGTGCTGAGTGTGTTTTTGTGCCAGAAGTGGCATAAAGCAGTCAACAGCGGTGTGAAAGACTGGTAAAGAGTGTGCCCAAGACTCTTGACAGGTGTGACTGAAAGTCTAGGTCATTCCATCCAGTCTTGATTTCTGAACTCTTTGACAACTTGTCATTTTCTGTAAATAAATGTTCTCTGGGACAGTATTTTTTCAGTATTAAACATGTTCATTTATCTCAAACCTCCAAACAGTGAAATCTCTTCCAGAGCTTTGTGTAATTAATATGTCATTTTGTGCAAATTAAAACACTGGCATATGTGCACGTATCGAGTTTGTGATATGTGCCTGTCTGCATGGATGGCTACATGATGGCTGTTTTAATATTTGATTGACTTGCAGGTATAAATTCCCCAGGCAAGTTTGAGAGCATCACAGACATCATCCACAGCAAGATTGAGGAGACTGATGGCCGCTTTCTGATTGGCCATGAGGAGGAGGAGAGGGAGGTACCCAACTGGTCCACTCTGTTTGATGGCTCCCATTCAGTGACGGTGCAGAAGAGTGTCCTGTCCCAGAGCAACACATCCACCCCTTTTTCAAGCCCCAAGCCAAACTCAAGCTCTACACCAAGTAGCAATAAGAAGCGGCGTGCCCCACCCCCTCCTGCGGACCGAGAGCCTTACAATTCCCCCAGCCGTCCTGCCAGACCTCCCCTCCCTCCTTCTCTCCATCGTCCTCCTCCTCCATTCCAAGAAAAGGAGAACTCGGATGTCTGCAATACGCGCCCCGCCACAAGGCCCAAAACAGGAAGACCGTCCCTGGATGCCAAATTTTCTGCCATCATCCAGCAGCTCCAGCGGAACAACACTAGCGGAGTCGGGGCCCTCAGCCGAAAAAATGCCCCACTGGCCGTACTTGATGTCCAACCACAAAGTCAGTATCAGGCCAGTGTCCAGCAGCCCGAATACCAGAGTGCCACAAATCCTGAAACCACAGCTGACCCCTGTGGCTTCGTCAGGCCCGTTCATGGTCCTGGTCCTGTTCCTGCTCCAAGGAGCAAGCTGAGGAAGTCCTTCAGAGACAGGATTAGCCTTAAACCCTTGTGAACTTAGCACCTGTTTTCTACATTTAATATCTACACCAATTTACCACTAATTCAGATAACTATGCTAACAGTTGACAAAATCAGATATAAATATATTTTACAGCTGCTACTAATGATTATTTTTACTGTTGATTAATCTGTAGATATGTTTTCTCGATCAGTTAGTTGTTTGGTACCTAAATTGTGAGAAAACTATAACCCTAACTCCAACCTGTTGTCGTCAAATGTCATGTTTGATTCACAGCCCAAAGATATTCAATGTACTGTCATGGAGGAGTAAAGAAACCAGAAAATATCCACACTGAAGAATTAGGATTCCTGAAAAAAACGTTCTCAAAATGATTAGTGAGCTTGAATCAATTATCAAAATATTTGGCAAAAAAATTAATATTTGACAACTCCATTCTTTTGCTTCAGGACTTATTTTACAGTAAGTCAGCAGCAGTAATGTGATGATAAATAAGGCTCTTGTGTTCCTCTGTATTTTACTAAGAAGGAATGGTCTATTAACAAAATAAAACGGCCATAAAGTCTATCATCTCCTATCACGGTATCAGGGATTTGTTGATACATCTCCACATTTTTCTTACCACTGTAAAAGTTTTTCACGAGCAGCTAAACCATGGATGTATATTGGCTTGAGCACTGCCATCATCAATCCCAGTAAAATGGAAAGGCTTATTTCTCAACTCTGCCACTGGAACATGGACTGATGAAAGAACCTTTGCAAAAGCACTCAAATTGGAATTGATCCATAGGCTGACTGTGGACGAGTCATTCCTTTTGGAACTATTGACTTATTCCACTTACTGTGACGACTTTATGACCACTATAGCTGATTTTAAGGGAACAGAATTTTAGGAGCAATTGCAGGCACTAATGTGACTTTTCCATTTCCCAGAGGTCTTAATAATGGAGTGACCTTGGTTTTCAGTGACTACACAGTATGTCCAACATAATTTAACACCGCAGCAAATAAATGAGATGAACATAATTGAATGAATGAGTCTTTTGAGTGGCTAAAATAATGAATGCCCTTGTCTATGTGTTTTGAATGCATCTAGTACCGCCAGCCACTACATTTTTCAGCCACTTTAACAGTCATGTTTGGAAGAATGGTCTTTGTAATTACATGGAGCGCATGAAACATAATATTCACCCTGACCAGATGAAGCACAGTGAAAGCTTCATTCTCATTTTTTAACTCTCACCCTTTAAATTCTGTTTAATCAAGAGAGGTAGATGTAGATTTGGGAGCTGGCGGATTACCGAAGGATTTTATTTAAGCCTTGAAAGAGCCAAGAATGGATTTATTCTAAAGGTGATGCAGCTCATTATTAGCTGCATTCATGTTTTTTTTATGCTTCATGTGTAATACCAATATACTAGTCACATTGATGCTGTGCTGTACGTATCTGCATTAAACAAACTGAGTCATTTAGACATATCCTTAATACTGTTTATCCTGAGGCTGATGTGGCTACACCTCAGGCTGTGTGATTATTGGTAAATCATCTTAAATACTTCGCCAGGAAAACCACAGCTCCCACTGATTTCAGGGCAAAGGGCACTGGACTGGTCTGCCTGGAAATTCCATCATCCTTTTTATAGTTTTTTTTTTTTTTCATGCTACACAAAGAAAATACATATTGGTAGTGATGACAAGTACTGTGAAAGCTTAAATTCCTGTATATTTTGAGTCATTAGTTGTACTGCTCTAGTAAGGTTTATGCAATTTAACTACTACAGGAAAAGGTTGAGAGGGAGACTGTGACCTAACGAGTAAAAAATGTATGACTTCATTCTGACTAAACATGGACTGATTATCCTTGCTTTGCTCAACACTAATGAGCCACTTATTTCAATGTATGTCTTCTTAAAATGCTGTATAAATCATTTTGATGAATAATTGCATACAACAGGATTAACGGTTCAGTGAAATGTTTTATGGTCTTCCTTGTTTTGTTGCTTGTTATTAAAATGTTCCCCAATTACTTTTTTTTGTTTTTTTTTATAGTTCAATGCTACCTTCTCATTTCAATGTCACTTTTATAGCTTAACAATTACTTAGACATTAAATGGCACTGTCCTTATGTTCTAGTAAGTAGTGGTACATTAATCCTGTCCTAGTGTGGAGTAATTTATGAACAGTGCAATGTAAAAAATATTGTAGTTATTTTTGTGTCTGAAAAAGTGCAATTTTCTCCTCATTCTGTGTTCGCTGTTGTCTTGGAAGCTAACTGTATTTTTTATTATTGCTGATCTGCAATAAAACGGCCTACATTCTACCCTGGTGAGCCTGCTTTATTTTTTGCTGAGCTTGGAAGTATTACTGAATATTTTTCATGGTAAAGGTTTACCAGGGGGTGGCAATAAAAGTCAAAGCATAGCTTTTATTGCAGCCCAACACACATCCCATAGAGATACATGCACTGGCACATTTCTCTACTGCAGCAAATACTGGAGAGGCTTCTCTGGCTTTCAGCCCAGAAGTAGCCTGTTGTGAAGATTAAGGCGGATGGAATCTCATAGCTAGATAATGGTATTACAATAATAAAACCCCATTCACAGTGCATTTACTCAGGGAAAAAAAACATATTGATGTTAGTACACTGACATTTAATATCTGTGTATTTGGCTCAAGCTATTAATCTGCAGTTAAGTTAAAAAACACAAGTGAGGAAATGTATAGATAGTAAAATATTTTAATTAAATATACAGGAGGTCATATCATACAAAATGTCTTTATTTTTTATCTTGCTCGCCAGCTGGATGATTGGTAAACTGTATCAAAAACACTTTAAGGATGCACATTGATGAAAACATGAAAAAAAAAAAGTGAAACAACAACAACAAAGAATATCCTAATTCTTAAATCGTAGTGTTTAAATCTAACATGATCACGGTGACCTTGAGAAACAGAGCAAACAAGGACACAGCTAGATTGTGTAACCGACTTTTATACTGTTTATATACTATTTACAGATTATAACAGTTTATATGATAACAACCACGCCGTACTATCTACAGTGCTATTTACACAGAAAATAAGACAAGAAAGAGGGTTTGCCGTGAAATTGATCCCGTATGAATGTTCTGTACAGGAGGGCTTGCCAGCAGTAATGCCAGTTTTACCTACACACAACAATGTACAGTACTTAATAAGAAATGAATGTCTTGTATTCTAAGTGTTCAGTAAAACCTTTACACAGAGAGAGCTTTTTATCTTTTTGAAACACCAGACATGTTCACTGTGTATTTCGACTATCCTGGATCGCAATTATAGTGGTTGTAAAAGCCAGAGCAGGTGTTGCCTTCCCACCTCGGGCTATAGAGCATGGTAGGCATACTTTATGGAGTCTGGTACCTTTTCATCACTGCTAGAAAACACATACGCCACACATGCCCTGCGGACGACAGACACCAGACCTGTGTGTATAGTAACGGTCAGTAAAACCTCTTCAGCTTCCTCTCTAATTGTTTTCTTGACAATTAATAGCAAATATGTATTAGAGCAAAGCAAATCTGTAAAAAAAAAAATATTCAGGTTTTGCCTCATAGTGATCAAGTCTGACGTCTGATAGCCAAGTGTGCCATATGGTTTTGAGAGTCTGCGCCGCGTTTTAAAAAAGTGACAGTAATATTTATATTCCTACCCTGCTACAGAAGATAAACCTTAACAACTGTAGTGCTAATTCTAATCCAAGACTGCGAAAGGCACAGATATTTGCAAAGCAATAATATCCTAAGTGACAACATTCCTATAAAATCATACAGTGAGTCTTTTCAGCACGTCGAATAAAAGAGTCTGTTCGCCAAAAAAAAAAAAAAAAGAGCTTTTCAAGTTGGAGAACAAAAAGATGAAATGCTGATTTCTTGTGGTGAGCATTCCACAGCAGACGGCTGCTTCATTATGCTGGTCCTACAGACAAAAACAAGCTGCTACAGTCTACTCATCACAAGGGGTGTGGGGATGATTTACTTTTTATTTAGGAAATAAAATTATAATGTCTTTTCATCAAATCTAACATAAAAAAACATTTGAGATTAGTCAACAGATTGAACAAGACAGCTACTGGTGTTGTATATGAACTGAAATTCATAATTAATAAAAACCTGAACTGAGTAGAAAGTGAGTCTACAGTACATCTGTCAACACAGCACCTCAGAATGCAATGATGAGACTATTTCATGTTATGCAGCACCACAGTGAGGGTTAATGTCAATTCTAAAGAGTTCAGGAGGATTTACTGTGGCATTAACAGGCAACAGCTTTCAGCGTGGAGAAATGTAAACAGATACAACACCACTGGCTGAAGTGTAATAATGCGCTAAACAGCTGTTGTACTTGCGGTCTTGAATAACATACCTTTTGTTTTATCAAGGATTTGATGTATATTACCGTGGTATTTGTAGTGTTCTAAGCAACAAAGTTTAGCCCTCAGATGCAGTAAACAAATGGCTTTTCCTCTGTTGCCCTCCACTTAATGTCCAGAGAAACAACATGACTCATGGTGACTGAGAGCGGCAAACTGGTTTGTGGGCACATACATAAGAGCATTGTGCAAATTAGAATACAACAACAAAAACAAAACAAAACAAAAAGATACAGTAAGTGGTGATAAAAAAAAAATACAGAGCAGTGCAAAGTATATAACCAAATGCATAAACAAAACAAAAAAAAAAAGAAAATGGAATTTTCAGTCTGCCTGACCGATGCGTTTATCAGTCTTTAAAGTTTAATCAGTGTTTTATTGTCATTCGGCTGAGCCACAATCTCCAAGTAAAAGACATGGAAAATACGTTGCTGAAAGAACATGGAGAGGGAGGAATCTTTCAAAGTCTGGTGCTGGGGTGTACCGAGGACAGCTGAGCTGGTGGGAGGGTGGAGAGGGGATAGAGGTGGTGCAGCAGGTCGCCGTACAGCGCCGCCCCACCCGGGTGCCTGTAGAAGTGATGTGGGCTGGGACTGGAGGCCAGCAGCTGCCGGTGCAGCATCATGGAGTGAAAGGCTAACGGGGGCACGAGGGGCGACACTGCTGACTGGCTCTTCAGGTACTGCAGACCTGGATGCTGCTGGAGCCCATCCTGGGCCCCGGGTGCGGAGACCAGGCTGCCAGGCGGGTACATGCCGGCGTATAGGGGAGCAGCGTGGGGCGGGGGGTAGGTGGTCGTAGGGTGGCCTTCAGGGAGGTGGTTGTTGAGGTGGACCGCGTGGGCTGGCTCAGCTGGTTTTAGTTCCTCTGGATCGCTGCGACGGATTGCTCCGGCAGGGTGAATTGGTGTCACCACACGAACTTTCCTCTCTGGAACATCCTCAGTCTCTGGTTCCGCTAGAGTCCTCTTACTGGGCCGAATGGGGCTGGTGAGGGATGAGTCCGATGAAGCTTTTGGGCTGGAAAATGGCTGTGAAGGTTCAACTGGGCTCTGTTTAGGGGGAGAGATGGTCATAGGAGGAACTCTGCAAGCTTTAGGATGGGACTCCAAGCTCTGGTGCATGATGGGATATGATAGACCACAGAAGGAGGACTTAGAGAAAGAGGACACCCTCTGGGAGAGAGGTTTTGAAATTGTGAAGTCTCTGGGCTCATCTTCTGCCTCCCTGCTATCTCTATCATGTGTCTGAGTTCTGTCACTGTAGTGAGACCTGTAGGCCAATCCCTCTTGCTCCAGGCCACCACAAACAAAACCCTGGCTGCTTTCACGCTCCCTTGTGTAGTGCTCCCTGCGCTCTCCGTTAACGAAGCCGGCCATCCTCTCCTGGCTCAGGCAGTTCTCTGTTTGTCTGTACAGACTGTTGAGGTGAGGGGAGGAGTAGCAGTCACTTGCGTAGTTCCTCGGTTGACCTGCTGGACCCTGGAGAAGTTTCTCTCCGGCTTTCTCCCCGCTGTCCTGGGCATGAGTCCGTGTCAGATAGGGCTGCCACGGTGGAGTGACTTGAGGCTGGGGGTGGCGGCTAGTCCGACCGCTGTACGTTTCTGAAAGCTCCCCTGCAGGGGCCCTCTCAGACAGGCCACTGGTGGCTTGCTGTAGAGGCTTGCTGCTCTGGGCGTGCTGGATGACTGATGGCCTGAAGATGGGCGCTACCTCCGGGATGTTGTCTGGCCCGTGCCTCTGTCCTCCCACCTCCTCTTTAGCCTTTTTCTTTTCTGTCTCCCTTTCAACCACTGATATGGATGAGTGAGAGGAAGCAACTGTGGGAGGTGGAGCTTGAAGAGGTGAAGTAAATGAGAAAGGGTTAGACTCACACACTTGGGATAGGAGCTTCTTTTTGGCCAAAGGAGACATGACCCCCTGGCTGGCTTTGCAGTAAGCGGCCATCTGTGCAGGTCCCTGTATAGACTCCTTCTTAATCACCCCATAGTCTTCTTTCTCTGGGTAGCAGTCTGTGCTGCAGTCCACAGGCTGTCTGTCCAGCTGTTTACACATTGGTAACACTTTACCTACTCTCCCACCATGATTTTCTAAGGAGTCTTTGACCCTCGAGGTGGTCTCAGGTAGGGCGACATGTCCAGCAGGTTTGCTGTGATCCCAGCGGTGAGGCAGGTAGGGGTTTTTGGGAATGAAATGCCCTTCAGTTTGCTGTTCACAGGTGAGTTTTGCTTGAAGGGCCTCACTGATCTGCCTCCATTCAGGCTGGGGTCCGGGCACTGTGAGGAGGGGTAGACTAGCATGGGGATTTCTGCAGTCCGGCTCTTTGGGACAGAGCAAAGACGAGTGCTCCACAGATAAGGACTCTTCTTTCTTCAGGGTAAGATGTAACTCTTCTTCTTCTATAACAATTGGTTCATCTCGCAGACATGACTCCTGTTTTATGACTGCAGACAGCTCATGATTCTCCTCTTTCCCTTTGGAGTCCTGAGTGCAGAAAAACAAAGTTGTTACAATTATATCACAGCCCTTTGTATTTTCAACAATTTGAAAGACACCAGAGGACAGAGGGTGACACAATGATGAAAAAGCAAAAGGTGACTGAATAGCTTTTATTGTATTACAGATGCTTAGAGTCCTGGCGCTTTCCCAGGCTTCCTCCCATTGGTCGACTGTAATATCTAACATTAAGTTTCTTTTCCCATGTTTGTTTTAAGTGAGGGGTATGTGCAGTACCATATTCTTTGAGTTTTGAAAACGCTTCTGGAGTTATAATAAAAAAGCTGTCTCTCATAAATAAAGTTGTTAGGGGAGTAGCATAATGCTCCCCCTAACATAATCCTTTATTTGCAAGTAATGGAAAAATTCTTGTTTTTGCACTTTGTATTTTCTGGTTAATTGACTAAAAATATTAAAGTCAAGTAAATCACATAGATTAGAAATGCCTGTAGTTACCCAAATCTGGAAACTAGTGTCTGTTGTACCTGGCAAACAGTAAGGATTATCTATCTCAGACTACAGAGGTGATATGAGATCTACCCTCCAGTCTTCTTAGCCCATCATGCTTTAACAGTGCCTGGGTTATTACAGCCAAGTTTAGGAGATTTAAGCTTTCTAAGAAAGAATATGTGTATGAATAAGATCAGCTTATTCAAGTCATTATTACTGTTTTTCTAACACAATAAGTTTGATTCTAACTTCTAATTTCTCTGCCGCAAAGGCAAAATAGAGACGGCTAGACTGTGGTCTTTCTGGAAAATATAGAGCTTTTGGCATATTATAGGGTAAGAGATTATAAAATGTGAACCACTAACTTAGAAAGTGATCCAATATGGAAGCTACTTGGAATATAAATGCTAATGTTCTGTGCATGAATGCACCACATCATAAGGTCATACTTCAATATGTTTTGCTAGATTACTTGACAAATATGCTATATTCCAAAGACAATGCATTTTTTCAAACACAGGAGACTTTTACGCAGTGCATTAGATTATACAAAACCCACTAACCCTCTAGTGTATACAGCTTTGGAAGTAATTATTGAACCACTGTGACAAAGTAGTGGAAAGTCAACATTTGTCATTAATGTGTCTGATAAATCCATCAGGGATTTCTTGTGTGCAAATGTGAGACAAAAAAAAGCAACATCAGATAAATGAAATATTTACTTTCCTGATGAAATAAATACCAATTAAATTAATGACAACAAAAACTTGGTAAGAACATGTAACTATAAATTAAGGACAAATGCAGAAAAAAGCCAATGCAGAAACAATTAATATTCCAGGAACAGAATATCAAAAGGTCACATTGAAGAGCTGTTGTATTAAGTTTCTACAGAAAATCACAGGTGGTCTTATAATTATTTCTAAGGCTGTATATTATTAAATATGCGGCTGCTTTATGTGACCTCTACCAAGTTATGCATGTGCCCTGTATGCCTCTCTTTGCATTCTCTGAGTATTTTTTACTTTTAGTATTTCACTGGTTGCTTTTGTATATGTGTGTTTTACATGTTTGTTGCCGCCCTCTTGACCAGGGATGTCTTATATCATAATGGGATAATTCTGTTTCGATAAAGGATGAATAAATTGTGTGATATTATTTTTATTATTATTATTATTATTATTATTATTGTTGTTGTTGTTGTTGTTGTTATTATTATTATTATTATTATTATTATT
>JAPQRQ010000008.1:16207219-16221950 GCA_037367365.1 Apogon talboti
GTCATCATCTTTAGAATAACACAAAGGAAATCAAACACAGACAGGCTGTGCACAGATTGATTTTCTAGAATGGAAACACAGACATTTATAGTCTGTAGAAAAACATCACAGGATAATGATTTTACAGCACCCTGGGAGATGTAATATGTTTAACTTCCTGTGGCCATTAAGTGTTTTTGTCAGTGTACTAGAAAAGAAAGAGACCATTTAAGTATACATGATACTTCCCTCTGCGTGCCAAAATTGGTGCTACAGTCATGCACTAAAAATGGCTTTCTGACCAAGCTACACAGTTCCTTTTTTACTTCACATTGTGTTACCCATTTTTCACTCTGTAGCTTTGTGCTTATCTGGGTCGCTGACTTGACTTCGAGACGTGCCTTGAAGTGACCAGAGGACTCTTTGCCTGGTCCTTCACAAGCCCCAGAAGGCGTATTTAACACATGCAGACGTATGCCGGCAAACACTGGAAGCAAAGAAACTCCCTATTTCACTCAGACACATACTGTTATTGTAACGCTGAACTGTAGAGAACTGTATTTTAAACTATGGTTTGTCGGAAAAAGAGGTGAGATCATGCTCTCTCGCTCACACACACACACACACACACACACACAGTTTTACAGGTAAGGGGGTATTCCCTGAGGTGTGAATCCATCATGTCTTGTCACAGAGCACAACCCCCGAGCCACGGAAGTCAAAACGACTCAAGCAGCGATGTGCACAGTCTGACAACTTGATCTCCGGGTGCAGACGAATGCTCTCAGCTCTTAACGGCTTTACGAAAGCGCTTTGTCTAATAATTTTTTTTCCCCCCTCAGATTCAATTAAATACAGCTCTAATACCTCTGTTTCATTGCCATTCGGTTGATGTCAGTAATAATGAAAAACTCATTAGAGACGACTCAGGATGGGTTCTGACGGTTCTATGCATCAACAGAGAAGAGCCACAGGGAACCACAACAAAATGGACTGATTGATTGAGAGGCTGCTGGGAATGAAGAGACACATCAAGACGACTGGAGAATTCAACTGATGGATGCTTCACTTGATAACACTCAGAAATCGACTGAAAAGAAAAAAAAAAAAAAAAATCTCCAATATCTACATGTGTTCAGTTAATGACTTGAAATGTGCTTCACTTTTAAGTATCTGGACAAATGATCACTTTGATGCTGCTTAATGTTTCATGATTAGAAAACCAACATTACAAGAATTGAGCATTTTTGTCATCACAAAGATATAATCAATATAAAAGGTAAGATGATATCACAATAAATGATGACAGTAATATATTAAGACAGTAAAGAAATAATTGAGGATAAATAAATAAGTAAATACGAACAATGGGAGGCAGGGAGTGCAGAGACTCACATGAGGATAAATAATTTGCAATCCATTATTGAATCAAAGAAATATGCTTCAATAGGAAAAAAATGAATTGAGTGGTCCATTTCCAGGAAAGATCCTTTGTACCAGAAATCAGTCCTTTGGGCATTCTCATCAGTATGAAGCCCACATTTTATAGAATAAATGAGATTTGCTTTTGATAATACTTGTAACAGACTGTTGCCACTGAATTAAAGGGGCTGCTGTATCGGAGATCCAAGAGCATTTTTGAGCACAATGTAAAAAAAACATGAAGGAAACGTATCTAAAATGTTTTTTTTAATGTAAATCTCACACACAAATTTTACCTCTAAAGTAAAACATTGGATGATATCCTCCTTAATCATCTCACACCAGAATTTCGACATGTGCAAGGAACACCGCACTTCCTTTTTATTCACATAAACTCTCATATGAAGATAGTTCATGTGATTTTATTCCATAGAAAAAGATGTAATCAGAATCGGAATACTTTATCAATCCCCGGGAGAAATTGTTGTGTGTTACAATTACTCCATTCAGGTATAGTAAAAAGTAGCACACAAAGGTAAAGGTCTTTGTTTTTTAGTAAGGTGGAAACATGAATAAAATATGCATCTTTGTCATCTCCCTTTGTCTTATTAAAGGGGCTATATGCCGTATTTCTGCTTTAAAAGTTACCTATAATTACCATTAGAGCGTTTAGAATAAAGGGCTCTGATATTTTGGACTGAACTGTAGAGAAATGCAGTCAATTGCTCTACATTGAGTCTCTCTGCTGGTCTCCAGTGTCAGAAAGTGACACAATGGGATGAGAACCACTTTAAGAGTCAAAGAAAGTGATAAAGTGATAAAAGTTAGAAGCACCAGTGTTATTTTCACCACTGGACACAGCTCTGAATGAAAAGAATGGAGTTTGATGCTGAAATGGCAGCATTTCCTCTACACCAGTGAGCTTGATTATGAAGAATGTATAAAGTTATCATGTGATGTTATTATCTTTAAGTTCTTTGTTAAGCTGCTAACTTCTGACAGTTCTGATCTTGTTTAGACGATTCCAAACAGATCTTTAGTGCAGCTATTAATGACATAAACCGTACAGAAAACAGAAGAAGTTTTTTGTCTGAAAACAGAGCTAAGCTAACAGAGCTATAATGTAAACTATCAGCTGATACAAACCAGGACAATTATAAAACACAGTGTTATTTTGACGGACTGTAAAAATAAGTAGTTATTATTTTTGTTTGAAGAAGACAACTCAATGTGTGTTCTCATACACGACTTCCCTCTGCTGTTGATAATTTGGAATATGAATACTACACATAACCCATTTATGACAGGCCATTTCAATTTTAATCATATCAGTATGATGAAACTGGTACATTCATTCATTGTTCACCACAGATTCAACTTTTTTCTAATTATAATTAGTCAGAAAATATCTATAAAGGTCCTTGTGGATGTGTAGTGACTTCAATCTGTCGACACCAGAGTCCAGGGACGTTTATTTAAAAAATCCTCATCGAGGTCTTTTTATAGAAATGTCCAACAAAGCTGTTATGAGTGTGTATAATTCATGTGATAGGCATCCATAAAGGTCAAACTAAAATAAATCACTGTTGAAGTAGTTGAGAAATTTCGCAGCTTGAATAATGACCTACGAAACTCTGGCCCAGAGTCATGTCAATAAATCCACTGAGCTGAATGAGTTACATTTTGTCAACTCTGAACAAATTTATTTCTGCTTCTTTACAGATGCATGGACAGTTCTGACTAATCAGACATGAATTATAAACATCTAAGGGTTTTTATCCCCCAGATAAACTGACTGAGCCGAGGAAGAGGCTGCCCTTTTTGAGATTCTTCCATCTGATGAAACCTCACTCCCACTCATGTCTGTGCTCTAACTCTTAATTCTACAGTTTAACTTAAACTTCATCTCTCCATGAAGAGGTCCAAGTTCCAACAGAGAGGTGAAGGAGGAGGAGGAGGAGGAGGAGGAGGAGGGGGAGGAAGAGGAGGAGTCAACTTGACTAGAACAACCAGTGATAAATGAAAAACATGTTTTGACATATTTTGTCCCTTCGCCTGGTTGCAAATTCACTAAAGACCTGACACCCACTCAGCAATTATCAGCATAGTGTACTTCCAAAGGTAACAGTCATGCTGAAAAACATGGCCTTCTTGTACAGAACAGTATGTTACTCAGGCCTTTAGAATTGAGTGGAATGCAACATTTCTATGACTCTCTATTTAGTCAAATCCTGTATCATTTATATTTATTGACGGAACTAAACACAGGAGCCAATAGAAAAACCATGAAGTTAAGGAGCACATTGACAAACAGAGTTAAATCCCAGCTCTATTATAATAAATGTAAATTCTCCAAGAGAGCCTTTCAGTCAACCTGAAGTCACTCTTTAGTGAGTTCAATGAATAAACTGCTGAGAGTTCAAACTATTTTTATTTTTTTTAGAAAAAAAAAAAGCAATGTACAGTCAGATGTTAAACAACCTGCAAGTGTAAGCCACAATAACCACAGCTTTAGGACAGACATTTATCCGCACAGGTGAGATGGAATCGTCCCCTGGGATGGATTTGTAAATGAAACTGTACCTGTGAGTACGCCCACAAACAAACAAAGAAGGCTGTGAAGCTCATGCATACAGGGTTACAATGGCGCAAAGGGAAATTTACAGCCAGCTGTAAAAAAGAAAATTCTAAATACACAGAGCAGACACACTGTTAGTTCCTGTATGTAAAGGCAAATAATGAAACAGTAATTCTGTGAAAAGAAAAACTTACTATTATGGGAAATAGAATAGAATAGAATAGAATAGAATAGAATAGAATAGAATAGAATAGAATAGAATAGAATAGAATAGAATAGAAAAAGGTGAACCAAAGTAAATAAACCTTTACAGATAATGAATAAATCATGGCATATGAGGACAAAAACACTGTCTCATACAACTCTTGAGAAGCAGACTTTAATCTGTAAAGCGGCGGAGCATTAAATGTGTGATCAGTGAAGTGATATTACACTTCGGTGGAACATTTTAACTCCACTGGAGGCACAGGGATGTGACAAGGGAGGCTCCAAAGCAGCAAGGCAACAGCACCAGAGAGAATATAAAAAAGGCAGTGATGACTGATTTCTCAGCCAGCAGTGACAGGCGACGGCGTATCTTCACTATACATCAAAGATCTCAGAGGTTGGAGAGATATTCAAGTATTTTTGCTCGAGGACAGCATGTTTCTGACCACTTTCACAAAGCGACAGAAAATAAAGTTGAAGCGAGGTCCATTGTTTTGTTGTTGGAATTGCAGTAATGCCAAGAAGTGGTGTAATATGTTAACAAATGTGTGCTTAGTGATGACAGCTTACAAGACAGAAAAAAAAGAAAGCAAGCTCCTTTTTTTTAATAGTGCCTTAAGGCAAGTAGTTCTCAGCTGGTCTCACCTTGGGACCCACATTTTCCCTTGGTCAAGCAAATTTATGTTTCAAAAATAGGCTGGTAAGCACATTTTCTATGTCACAACAACCTTTTCCCCCCAAAAATACACACATATTTATATCTCTGCACATGAAATAACAACAAAGTGAGTGAACAACACAACTGTGTACTGTTGGTTCTTCACTCTATGATTAAAACGAACATCGTAAGTCCATAAATGTGTTTACAATACACACAAAATGGACTGTTTTTACTTAACACACATTTGCGGAAGTTGTTTTGATTCTAAATTACGTCTGTAGGGGATATCTTGAGTATGATCCACAATGTCAACCTACAATCACTGGCCTTACCATCACAGCGGCCAGCCTACTGCATGTATTCTGTGCATGAAAAATCCAATATCAGTATTTACTTGTGTATTTTTAACCACATCATGTGCGACCTATTCAGAACAAGCCCATGACCCACTTTTGAGTCACAACCCACCAGCTGATATGCATGCGGAGTTAGTATTTCGGTGGATAAGTGAGAATTTTTAACCATTAACACATTTAAAATCAAGATTTACCCGTCATTATTTTACATATGTAAGTACTCTGCATTTAACGCTCCCTTCTCTCCATCAATTTGTTGCTGACTGTAGCTACCGTTGCATTTCATGTATTAATATCAGCCATTTCTGACTTGCTCATAATTCTCACTTTGTCACATCTGACAGCAGAGTTATTCCTCTGTTCCTGTGCTCCAGGCACGTTTCTGCACCGAGCCATTTGAGACACTCTGACAGCACAAAAAAAAATTTAATGAACAGTAATACTTCAAGCATCTCTATAACCACTATCTTCAAAAATTACACAATGCTCCCACAGAGTGAGACAGAGTGCGTGGGTGGACAGAGTACACTGTTTTTATTAATCATCAAAACCTCCGTAGGTTGGTACATGATACAGGTGTTAATTAATTTCTCATAATTATACCGAGGGAGATTATCATTGATAAATTGCAAAACATTTCGAAACAGAATGCAAGAGTGCAATATTATATATTACGTCAATGCTGCGTCCTTGGGGGATTTTATATCAATAATACCGAGATATTTTCATCACTGGTGTTATTTTCTTGCCTGTTGTCGCCTGTGAATGCAACAGCGACTCGCAGATATTTTTATACCACCGTGGCTGAGAGCTACTCTGAATTTAATGAGGAATGCATTTGGCTCGTTCTTAGGCATGACAATGGATACTAGTTACTGTTATTACACAAACACATCCAGGTTTTGCTAGGCCTTCAACAACAACAACCCAACCTTCTAATGTAACATGCGAAGAGAGAGAGGGAGGGGGACGAGTGAGAAAGCGAGACAGATGGAGATAAAAAAGCAGTAAACAGAACATCACTGAACAGTGAGAGCAATAATTTAGATTTTCCACTGGTGTTCAGACTGAATGAAAAGTACTGTGTTTGGACAGAGACCCTGTATCAGGAACTCTGGTCCTGACTACTGACACACTGAAAATCCCTGTAGTACATGGCTATTAGAGTAAAAGGCGAGGATTAGTCCGGCTTGTTGCTAAACAAACTATCAACAGCCCCCTGAGGTGCAGCCCACTCATCCACAGGTCCTCTCCTGTAAACAGGCCTTTCGCACCAACCCCGGCTCTTTTCTCAAGCATTAGTCTGACATTTAGGGAAGTATTCTTCTTCATTTTTTGGAGTTAGATAAGACGATTGATAGCACCTTCTTCGACCAAGCACAGCTATTATTTTTTTTCTTGAAGTCTCTGCCAGTTGCCTAGTGATCAGTCTCCTCTAAATCCACAAATTTTCACAGATTCATTTTTGTACAGGTTACCAAAATTATATCAAACATTAATAAGTGAGCGAGTCTGTTTGTCTGGTCACACTGAGGCTAAAAACCTCCATCTGTTGCTGATCTTCATGCTAAGCTAAGCTAATATGGCTCCTCAGTGTAACCATATTGAGAACGGATATGAAAGTGGTATTGATTTTTCTCCCTAACTCTTGCCAAAAGAAGCATACTTCTGAATATCTGAAACTATTCCCTCAATCAAAATCCCTTCGGCCTAATCGATACGGATGTTTTTCTATATAAATGACTATGCAGAGTCATGTGAAATTTTCTGTCTGGGGACAATTCTCACCAGATCTCCTCTCACTGCTGCAGCGACTCTGACATTCCGTTCCACTCTATTTCCCAAACCCATCATTTCCTATACAAATACTGTATTATATCGGCTACAGTCTGTTTTTATTTCCCTCAAAGATGATTCCCCTTAGCTGGCTGACTGACAGCTGTGTGTGCATGCATCATTATCTCGTTCACAGAGCCTGTCTGTTGCCGTAGCCTGTGGCAGACCTCAATCAAACAGTATTAGAAATGACTTCGGCTTCCACTGAGCGCCGCACTTTTGCCTGCTGCAGGTGCGCTGCATATTATGAAGAATCAGCGAGATACAGGTAAAATATGTGTCCAGCACACGTGGAACTGCAGATGTGTAAAATGAAATACATGTGGCTAATGATTTCATTAGACTTTACAGCGTGTGAAAGCGGAGACATAACAGTCAGCTGAGGTCATTCAAGCTAAGGAGAGGTTTGGATGAAGTCTAACCAGATACAGGGCTGTTGAGAGTTTCAACAGTACTGGCAGTTTATTTAATTGTTTTCTGTTTCTGTTGCTGTAACAGGCTAACAATAGTTTAAACATCTACATATGGTCCTTTTAATGACGATGGAAAGTTATTTATTGGCTATGAATATGAATAAAATACAAAAATAAAAACTAATTTACTGTTTAGCTTGCAAAGGTACAACTGTGCAATGCAAATTTCTGATAAGAAAGAAATTTCTGACAATGGCATCAGTTAACTATGTCGAGATTAGGTGAATGGAACAAGATGACATCATTTCAAAAGAGCTGGAAATAGAGAACAAATGTTATGTTATCTTATATTTGTTTGTTTCACACAGCTTTTTTTTTTTTTTTTTTACAAAGGTGAATAGAGATGATCACCACAGCAATGCGTGGAATTTGAAGTCAACTCAAATATCTGCACTAATGTGAATATTAATTTTAAAAAAATGTATGTAATTGATATGTAAAAACATGCAAATATTCCTGCAATTTCTGAGGTGAGACTCATATACATGCATGCTTGAATAATTAATAAGCTCCATATCTCATCTTCTTCATGTATGATTCCACATCAGTTGTGTTGTTTTTACAGTACATGTAATTCACTTCTCTCGAAACGTGACTTTGTTTTAAAATGCTGTTCAGGTCTGAATTCTTTAGTCTAGACTTTTCAGCACACAGTCAGGTAATAAGATCCACAATAGAGGGTTTATGCTAATGCCTTGGTAGATAGTGTGCAGTAGATAAATCATGTTTATAGATTGATGTCCTCCTCTATGGCCTCTGTGAATATAACAAGATTGCTTCCAATTGCATCTAAATATGAGCTTTACGCATGCAAACACGCTGCATAATAAAATATTGCGTGCATAGATGTGGAAGGAAGAGTCTCGCTTACTGAGTTAAACTACAGCCCAACGCAGCAGCTATTATCAGGTGTTTATATTCCAATGTGTGACTATACTGTAAAAAAATGTCAGTTCTTTGTGTTAATCCTGACAATTTGTCAAATATAAATCCAGCAGTACAGGGAGGAACACATCAATTCAAAGTGGAATCAATTCTATCCCCCTCCCTCCTCCGCCTCTCTTTGACTTTTTTCCCCACTCTCCTGCTTCTCCTATCTATTTCTTTTTCTTTTCTATAATAACTATGTGAACGGCAGCAAATGTAATTACAAAGGGGTGGGGTGAGGTAGTGTTGGTGGTGGTGGGGGGGGAATGATTGCTATGCATGCACAACAAAACGCAACATTAAAAAGCTATTATCAGAAAAGGGAACATTTTGGCAGATATATGGCGGAGGGCAGCTCCTGCCATATGTTTGTGGAGACGGGGACAACAAGTCAGGTAGTAATTATCAATCATCATCAGGAAAACCTGTCAAAACGCTAGGCTAGGCACGCTCTGACTGGTGTTGCCATGGAGACAAGCCCACATCCCGGCAAGTATGTGTTTACCAAGACATTAAAAATATACTCCCGTATTTTTATCTTGCACTTATAAAATCATGTAAATCGTCCTTTTAGCTTCTTCAAGTGAGCGCTGTTCCAATGTGTGTGTGTGTGAGTGTGGATTTTGTTCCAAGCCTTACTAGGAAAAGAGATTTTACAGGGATAGAGTTGGGGATAATTTAGGTTGAGGTTATGGTTTTGGTTTTACACCGATTTCCTTGCCTTCAGGATCAGGCACGTCGTTGTTCGGGGTTACAATTAGCAGATGGATAACTAAATGGAATATTTTCACTGTAGTGACATTAAGATCCATGTGTGTATGTGCATATGCATTATATATGTGCCAGTAATGAGTAATTTCTGTGACCACACTGCTGCTGTACACAGACTCTCCATTCAGACTGTCACTGTTAATATTCCTCATCTGGAGAAAGAGGACATTCTCCCAAACCATCATGACTTTGTCAGTTTCAATTTTACATATTCCTATTGCTCTTTTGCATAGCCTCCTTCAGTTCCCCTTTTACATACACCAGATGCTTTCGAATCAATTTTCACTCCTTGCCAAACAGACTATTCAAAGTACTACCGAGCCCAGAACAGTGCACAGTAACTGCAACTTTTCACCGAATCATACACAAGGAATGTCTCTGGAACACTTCCAAGTGCTTCTAATGACAATGGCGCTTTCAGATGACAATCAATTTTCATGTGACCTCAATCTATTATCCTTCCAGGAATCAGGATTATTTTTTACTCAGAAACAAGCTCTAAATATTAAACACATTAGCACGTGAACATGAAAGCACTTTAGGGGAGATTGTTGTAAGTGTGGTATGAATTTTCTTGCTTTATTATGGCTGTTGTCTGAAAAAAAAAAAAAAGAAAAGGGTAGTGTTCTTAATTCATTATTTGTGCGCCGTTGTGCATGCTCCCCCTGGGGAGAGGCAACATTACTCTTTCATCAGATCAAATGAAGCGAAGCCGTGCCGTTCCAGGAAGAGCCAATTAAACTGTTCAAAGAAGTTTATTATTGCGACGTATTATGAAATCATTCTCATCAGGATTCATTGGGGTGTGTGCTTCGACAGGGTGTGAATGTGTGTACTTTAACACTGCACAAACTCATAAAACGAGCTGTAGACTCAAGCTTTCCATTTGCAAAGTAAATAGGAAATTATGGTACACGCTCACAATGTTACATGTTTTACAAGTGAAATTTCACAAACGTAATTTGCAGACAAAATGAGTTTAAAATTATACTTATAAAATGCCTTTATTTCCCCTCCTCTCTCTGTCTATTTCTCTGTCTGTCCACCTCATGTGATTGCCTCATGACGGCTGCACTTTAAGCACTTATTAACACACATCACATTTGAGACATGACTGGCTTTAATCTTAACCCACTTTCGCTGACTGACACACACTCTGAGTTGTGCGGTGACCTCCGACCCCGAGAGAAGTTAATAATATCACCTCATCTTTCTGTAGCTCATGACACAACAACAGAAAAACTTTAATGCGCTGGCTACATCCCAGCAGAGCACAATATCTTTCTGTGCGCATTTCATCTGTTATTACTCACAGCGCTGCTCTGCCGTCAAAGACTAAAATAAAACAAATGCACTACCACACGATACAGGCTGTAAATATTTGACAAGTGAACATGTCACTTGTGCTTTTTACTTGTGCACAAAGTGTTGGCAAGTTGCTCTTAATGGCGATTGTTCCAAGAGGGAAAAGAAAAAAAAAAAAAAAAAAGTAAATCTCATTTAGCAAAAGAAATAGGAGCGCACAGAGGGGGGGACTGTCCCAAATGCACACCCTGTTGTTCCAAGAGTGCCAAATGTAAAACAGAGTCAAAGTTACATAATGTGGAGGATTTGCTAAAAACGGGATAACCTTCAAACGCTTCCACATCATTGATACTGACAGACTGCAGCAACAACTCGGTAGGACTGGGGCTTTAAAAAAAATACAGTATTTCAATTTGGCTTTTGAAGAGAAAGAGAGAGAGAGAGATAGAGAGAGGGAGGGAATGTGGAAGAGAGGGAGAGATGAAAGGGAGCAGTGGATAAGCTTCAAGGCTTATCCTATTCATTACTGGGGAGGAAAAAAAAAATCACGGCATCGACCTATAAATAAATGAATGCCAGGATAAACACGAAGCCCATACATCAATAAAACATATGTATTCTAATAGATCACGCTCTAGTTACACTTGATGGGATTGAGCTGGTCAATGAGCCCCGTCGTAGGGACTTTATCATTCTAAAACGCTACCCAGTGTTAGTTTACGGTGATTATAAATATTAATAATTCCCATAACAAAGTAGGCCGATGGATACTTTTGTGGTGCTGTCCCTTTTCACTCATTTATATAATATGTTGCATTTTGAGTACAAAACAACAAAAGCTGTCCCTCTTTCTCTTTTATTCATGTTATAGTAACTGTATTTGCAAGACCAATAACGCACCATTAAATTATGCAATCAACTCCAACAATAGATTTCCAGTTTGTGTATCACACTGGAGAAACTGGAAATGATTCGCAGGCATCATAAATAATCAGCTCTTTGTCATTGTTCTGGAACAGTTTTGTGTCTCTTGACGTCACTGCAGTTAGACGAGTATATTTTCAGGAACTGAAACGAGCAGCAAGCCTCTACCTGCACACACTAAAAACACTCCTGACACATGGAAACAGCAGTCCAACTATGTTTCTGCATTAGCTCCACCAGTGGAGACAGAAGACTTTGTAAACAGCGTCTACGGTTACACTGATGAGTCAGAGGCGGTAACTCCAGGTTCGAACGCGCCGTGCTGTAATTTGTTTATTAGGGACATTCAGAAGCTCCATCCAAAACACATCTGGGATTTGCAGCGGCGAAAGCATAAATGTCAAAACGCTGGCCTTTACAGGTTTCAACGTAACCTTTGTCACAGTGGGGAATACATGTTTTGTCTTGTTTAAAAGTTCTGTATTTGTCATGTGCCCTAATGGAATAATGATCCAGGCTGTTATAAATGAGGTCAAGTTGGCCCGGTCAGCTGAGGTTTAGGGTTATTAATGGCCAACTCTGCAGTTTATCACAGTTTTAAAATTACACAACAGCTTATCTTTCGCCACTTTTCTATCTCAAAACGCCTGATAATGAATTGTCAACTAATTTGTAACAGTCATGCTCAAGTGGTTAATCACTCACAGCTTTTAGACAAACATGTACACAAAAGCTCCACTGTGTTCACTAACCATAAGTTATATAATATATAGTGCAATTAAGATTCCTGGGTTCCAGTCTGCCAGTTGCAGACATATGAAACTTGTTTTGTCACCTCTATTTATTTTTGCAAGATTTACACACTGCAGTATGTTGACAGAAAACTACACCAAGAATACAGCCATGAGTTGAGTCATTATTTGTATTTTAATGTTGCTTTATAACAACTTTATGTGAGCAGTGACTCCTTAAATGCATCAACACGGAGAGTTTTGACAACAATAGCTCTCACCAGGACTGAATGATAATGCTGCAATATAAATAAGGGTAACTTAATCTTTACTTGTTGTGCAGGAATTTATTTTTAATGTCAACAAATACTAAAAAGAGACAGGACGGAGTTGATCTTACTAAAAGTATCGTCTGTGCAGCCCAAGATAAACATGCAGTATCTTATCCTGGCTGTTTTAGAAATGTATTTATTCATTAAAAAAAAAAAAAAAGACTATCTATCCGTGACCTGGTTTTAGAGATTCTTTGTCTGAAGGGTTTGGGTACAAGAGACAAAGGCAGGATGAGAAAGAAAGGAAAATTTTAATAAAAATTCATCACAGTTCATCCTTAAATATTAAATCTTGTTATTTAATCTTTTTCGCAAATCAGTGTAGACTGTGCTGTTGTTCTTTGACAAATGAAGAGCAGTAATGTACATGTGATTAGGCAAGTCATAATTCTAATTACATAATCACTGTATTTTGATTATTTGAGGAAAATGGGGTGAAGATAATAGAAATAACATATTATGTCATTATTTCTATATAATTTCCAACTGTTCCAAGCTTGCTGCGTCATTTTTCTCTTCTCTCTTATTTAGATTTTGTTCATATGTCAGTAGTCTTCAAAATCTTTTAATCAGCAAACAGCAGGACGAAATAATTAATTTTCTATGTTCCAAATCGATTCCACACCAATAAATGTCGGTTCTTCTTCAGCTGTATGTGCATGTTTACACTATTAATAGACTTATACTACAGAGGTGGTGGTGACTTAAGAGACTAGAATTAAACTACTCATATTTCATCATCATGGCAGTCTTACATGTGACTTGTGTATCGTGGGTAAAACACTGAAAATCCAAAGTTTCGACCCTTTAACTAAAATGAACCGTATTTACTTTTTACCCTTTAGCCTTCTGAAAAACCTCTGCACTGTAAATAACAGGTCAAAACCTCTGGAAAGCTTCTCGCACACAGCTACTACTTATTTATCTTCCTGTGCCGCTTGCTAAATATAGATAAACAGCATCGAAAAGCAATATGTGTAGCACTGTGTGTTGCTGATGACATAATAGGGATAATCAGGAAATTGTGCCTTACACCGTCCAGACTTCATGCTAATGTTGCTGATGCCACAGGAAGAAAGCACTTTTGGTGTAGTTGTAATACAACTGCAGCCCTGCCTGTGCATACAATGAAAAGTGGAGCAATAAATAAAATACATCTGCCGTTTTTATGTTATGGGTGTGCATATGCTTCAATTATGCATCTTTCATTTCACATGAAAGTGTATTATACGCATATGTAAGGACAATGTGCCATAAGCTCCTTTTTACAGGATTTAAATACAGCACATGTCCTGATTATGAAATGGTGACTGTACGGTTACAACATGTGCTCTTTTTCTCCTCTAAATTCCTCCTCTATGGCCTCTGTATACCATGACATATGGACGATGAAAAATTCATAGGCCGGTGGTTAAGACAAATCTGCAGAGGAGATGGGAAAACATGAGCTTAGCAAGCAATTTGCCTATTACATTAACAGACGGGGCTGTCATGGGACTGTATTGGCGTATGCATATTTCATCTAATCAGATTTCATGTTTAAAGAACGAGTGAGAAAGTGGTTCAAGTTGTGGAAACAATGACATCACACTGTGTGTTCATCTGGTGACCCAACCCAATCAAGCCAGCAGGGCTGCATGTTTTTAAAGATATTATCTTGCGGTGTAGATTTTATCAGGTTTGCTGCTTTTTTGATTTTCCCTTCTTTCATTTTTAATATAACAGTATTAGTTTCGGCGAGAACGAAAATGACCAAAGATGACTTGTTTTTTTTTTCTTTTTCAGTCAAACACGGATGCATGAAGTCAGACACGCAGAAACAATCTCATAAATACACAGACAGCAAATCCAAAGTCAGCCACAGATGCACGCACCCTGTGTTACAAAAATAGCCTGTAAAATTCTGTTTATGATCAGTGCATCTGGACAATGTTAATATATTGAAGCAATAAATAGTTTTTATACTCCTCCCGCCCTAGGGGATTACAAAAAAGGATTCCAAAGGATTTCACAGAAAATGTTTCTTTTTAATAAAAATCAAACCAGCGCTGAGTGAGATATATTTCAATCAAAACACATAGAGCTGTGCATGAAAAATAGAGTTTCTGTTCCAAGCAGAACCTGGGGAATATGGGACAAATGGAGAAAAAGCAAGAGGATATAGCATATAATTAGCGAGAGAAGGGGGGGGGGGGGGCTGACTCCTCTCAACAGCTTTACCTCAAAAAT
>JAPQRQ010000008.1:16222050-16234195 GCA_037367365.1 Apogon talboti
CCGGGGCGGGGGGCCCCGGACTCCTCTCAACTGCTTTACCTCAAAAATGATTGCCTCACTAACTTTCAAAATACTGTTGATTTAAGCAATGTGCACATAAGGAGTGTTAGGTTTCTGAAGGGGTGGAGGAAGGGAGGCGACGGGAAGGTCAGCAGTTTTGGAACTTCAAAAATCAGGGTATATGGGAAGAATTTTGGTCATAATATTTCCTTCACAGACGCTCAAATGAGGAGCTGTCAGGAGGGGGAGAGGAAAAAAAAAATCTGTAACACTCTGCACTTTACATCTTGTTTAACTGCTGTATATGATATACATTTCTGCTAGGTCGAGCCCACAAATGTTTATGCTATTCCCTGAGCACATACAGTATGACTGCCAAATGAATGTGAGTAATACTCAACAGTATCATGACAGCTAATAGCAAAACCTTGTCATCTGTCATTCAGTGCTGCAAAGGCCAGGCCCACTCAAACTATTTCTGGCTATTTCTCATAGCTGAGGAGCCGCAGAAATGCCAATATTATTACAGTACAGTACAGTATGTAAGACTTTGTTTATATGTCTGCTTATGCAAGAGCTTGTTTTTCCAAAGTCTGAAGCCATGAGGTGTTGAGCGCAACTTTTATGTCCTCTCCTGACTGAGATTGGTAATACTGTGTTCCTCTTGGCAAGAAATTAAACAGGGGACACAAAGTAGCATGGGTATAATCAATCCCACACTGGCAAAGAATGCATGATAATTATAAACAAAAACTGTGTCATTCCCCATGAGGAAGGCAGCTGCAGGGGTGACAGATGATGCTGAACATGAATATGGATCACAGGACTAGAGATCTGGTAGCTGACACAACCTGCAGTTTTGCTCGAGCTGGTTTAAAAGCAGGAACATCAAAGCTGACACGGACAAAAAAAAAACACGGATTATACATAAAGGAGGAAAAGGCTGGAGTCAGATGGAGCATGTTGAAAAAAAAATACAGATCAATGAGAAGGAGATTAAATAAGACCTATACTATACCTGCTGTCCATCAATAATAAATACATCTGTGCTTAAACTGTGCATACGCCGATCATAGCGCTGCGTTGAAACCTAATGATCGGCCTACCAAAAAGAGACTGGATTCCACCACCAGGCTTTCATCTGATCTTCACACAATACTGTACCAACAGGCTCGCTGAAACTCTGCAATAGCACTTTTTTTTTTTCCTGTTCTCGTCTTCTCTACCCCCTGAGGTAGCCTGACACACTTTCATGAATTAGCCTAGACAAGACGGACGACTATTAGAGCTGCCACAGCAGATTTGGCTGAATCTGAAAGGTCAGAATTAGCAGAGAGGGGAACACAGATGAAAGTCCTGAAATTGCTCCCCGGGTCAATTTGGAACTTTTTATATTTCACAGCTGCATAGTATTACTTCTTATGTGTCCACAAAGCTGGTATTTATCCTAATAAAGGTGGATTTAATATGGCGTTTATAGCCCCTCTTTTTTTTTTTTTTTTAACTTTACGGAGCAGCTGTGTATGTTTCTTTGCGCGTGTGTGCAAACATTCATATGTGGTTGTTTTTTTTTTTGCCCATAAGTAAGACACCCCAGAGGCTTTAGCTCACTTGGCAGAGTGAGGGAAATTACTTAGCTTTGCTGTTTTGACACAAATCACAAACAAGTCTCCGAGTGGCAATTCGAGCAGAAATAAAAGCCTGCTTCAAACCTAGTAAACCTTCATGTGAATAACATTAGAAATCTGGTTCCTTATAGTCAAAAAAAGTACAGCTCCCTAAGGCTCTGAAAATAAACCTTTAGCTTAAATGTGGCTTACAGAGGAATGGCATTATTGAGCCAAGTGAATGAGCAACAGCAGCCACAGGATGTTAGCGTTACTATTCATAACTTATTTTCCTATGCCTAAAACCGTTTTCCCTGCTGGTCTCACCTCTGCTGCTCTCTTAAAATGCAATTACCTACTGGCAAATTTACAGGAAAAGAAAAACAATGACTTTTGACCAGAGGAGCCGTTACTGTGAATGTCAAAATTGATGCTGCACTAGAGCCTGCTGAGCTACACTGTGCTACCGAGCAGAGGAAATGTAAAGAGAGATGAATCACATTATTCCTTTGTTTTAGCCCAGCTCGGGGTTAATAAAATGTGTGGATTCATGAGCTGCGGGGGAAAGCACTGTGTGAATGGCAAATAGACATGTTCCAGCACTTCAAAATTCCTCACTGGAACCACAAAATGCTTTTCATAGGTGTGACTGGTGAGGGTGTTTGAATGGCGGTCACTTGTGTTCATAAGCAGAGAGACCCCGTTTGGGGCTGAGGCTAAATGAAAAACATAGTGAAAAACTTCACTGTAAGTCAACCCCAGTTATTTATTAATGAAGCGAGTCTATTTCTGCTTTAATTAGCAATCCTAAGAGGACTAAATATCGATTGATCCTGACTCAGAAAGGGAAAAAAAGAAACAAAGCGTGACCTCTGAAATGAAAACACTGACCCCAAAACATCCATATTTACAATTCTATACTTTATAGAACGGTGTAGCATTGATTCCCAGAGGTGGTCTCTAATAAAGCACAAATACTTCCACTGTGTGCTTAAGAAGAGTGTCTCAGCTTCACTCAACCATTTATTTATCTGAAAACTTCTCCAATTCATTCTAACCTGACTCTATAGGCTTTAAAGACCTTACAGGGGTGTCAAACGCACTAAACTGGTTCCGATCCGGTCCGCGGGATGATTTTGGGAAGTACAAAAATTACACTGAAGACATTAACAGTCAAGGGTATCGAACTCATTTTTTTTTCAGGTTCCACATACAGACCAATGTGATCGAAAGTAAAATAATAATAACAAAATAACCTATAGATAATGACAACTACAAATTTTCTTCTTGGTTTAATGTGAAAAAAATAACACTAAATTATGAAAATATTTACATTTACAAACTATCCTTTCACAATAAAATGTGAATAATCTGAACAAATATGAAAATTAAGAGCATTTTTAACAATATTCTTCCTGTTATTAAATGTTTTGTGCATTTATAGATCCACTATGATCTGTAAGTTGTGTTAATAATGAGCTGAGATATTGTAGAAACTGTTCTTATTTTAGCTATAAAATTTTAACAATATTCTGCCTGTTACCAAATGTGTGTGTACTATTGTGTGTGATGCACGTGTTAAAATGTAAAGTTGAGGCATAATATTGTTAATATTGCAGTTATTTTCCTAATGAAATTTAATTTATTTTCAGGTTATTCACGTTTTTTGAGAACGGATAGTTTGTAAATGTAAATATTTTCATAATTTTTGAACTAAAACAAAGAGAAAACTTTGTAGTTGCCATTATTTATAGGTTATTATGCTTTTATTTTACTGGTCCGGCCCTCTTGAGGTCCACTTGGGCTGCCTTACATTTTCAGACCTGTCACTTTAATTTCATGCATTTGATGGGAATTGTCCATTATATTTCATTATAAATCATCACCGATTGATCAATTCAACTCTAAATAATGCATACAAAAGACATTCGCCTTCTACGTCCATATGCGTATCACATACAGTACAACGAACATAAGACAAGAGACGACATAAACTATGTAACCCAGACTGTGGAGGAAAGGCGTTAAACTGCTTTAAGTTCTGCTGCTGACACTGAAAACCAATTTGCACGCTGGAGCGAACATAATGTTCATTATGTTCAGTGTAGTTTTTATTTTATTTGAGGTGAGAAGGGTTTCAGAGTCCTCACATTCCATTAATATGACATGAGGTTCAGGTAGGTTCGCGGAGAAACAGCTGGCGGGAATGTCCTTCAAAGACCTACTTGTTACTTTTACTCTTGAAACATATCCCACAGCCTGTACTTTTGCACTCGACTTGAATCAGTACTTCTACTTATTTCTCCAGCTCTACAACTACTAACGGTGTACTGATATAATGTATTTGTCTTTTTTATTTCTTTTTTCTGTCAGCATACACCAGTAAAACACCTAAACCAACAAAGCATTAATACTAACAATAGCCTGCGCGATGAAATCCTCATATACTGTATTTTATTACTTTGCCCAACTCTAGACTTCCCCCGTCGTATAAAAACTACTTAAAACGCATAAATGAGCCTCGCACTCTGTGACACATTGCTTCATTGTGTTAAACTCCGGCGCTGTAGTTTATTTTAAGTCGATCCTCACATACACCTTCCTGCTGTAAATACTCAGTTGTTCACTTAATATGCGTCGGGGTGTTATAAAATCCTTTTGTGTTTTGTGCTGAGTGTATTGTGTTTGGTTTGGGCGCCTCTGAATGAGATTTTTTTCCATTAACCCATGATCGCTTTGATGAAGAGGATGATAATAACAGAGAACATTAACAAAACATGAAAATTATGTGTTTTAAAAATGAAAAGGAAAGTACATTTTGGGGGATTTTACACTGTGGGACTATGTTGCTTGGCCCAGAAAGTGCAAACACTGTCCATTTTCCACTAAAAGCAGGTCAGGATCACCAGAATGGCATGATTGAAACTCTGGGGTGAATTGTATGGTGCGGCGTTTCGGCTCGCTTACACTTTTGAGGAATTTGGTACGTGATATTTTATGGGTCAAACCACACTCACCAAACTCGTCGCAGATGCTCTCGTTCTGCAGGAGGGCGGGGTGATCGAAGGTGTCCCGGCAGTACAGGATCCTCGTGGCCCCGCCCAGCGCCGCGATGCCGCCCAACGCCAGCACCGTGTGGTCTATTAGCAGGGACGAAGGCTGCTCTCTGAGCCGCGCCAAAACTGAGCGGTAGCGACAATACTGGGGGTAACTGAGAACCAAAACTTTGCGCCCGTCCTCCTCCTGGCCTGTGAAAACAAGAGAAGGATATGGAAAGAGTTAGCGTCGACTCTTATATCTGCAGCTGAAAGCACAGCAGAGAGTTAAAATTGAAATCTTGGGGAACTAAAGAAAGAAATGTTCTGTTTTTCGAGTGAATCTGGAAGATTTATGGACAATGCAGACACTTCATTTTGTGAGAAACATTCAGTTTCCCATTTCTCCCCAGCTTTTATTACTTATATTACATTCTCTCTGATAAATCACTCTTTGGCTCCTACAATAAACAATCACATCTACTGCCAAGGTTTGATAAATACAACCCTAATGCGACATTACATCTCAAAATGCATGGAAATATGTCTGATCTTACACTTTTATTTGTATTACTTGACAAATTAGGACTTTTTTTTTTTCAATGAGTCAATTTCTAGTAAATCTATGCATCTTTGTTATTTTCTAATGTTCACTTCAGTACTGCTTTGACAAAAACAAACTTTTCTCACCCTTGTAATCAGATGTGTTTTTAGCTCTTGGACAACCTTTCAGGAAATGCATCACTTGAAGGAAACCAGATGCTGTTTCACCATGACTTTATAGTTTTTTGTTTTTTTTTTGTTTGCGTCACTTACACACCCTTTCCTTGTGTGCTAATAAAACTTGCACCAAACATAGAGATGGCTCTTTCATGTCTCCTAAACAAATAAGTAATGTTGTGGGGTTGCATGTTTGAAATACAGAACATTCATCAGGGCAATGGTGACAAGAGGAATGTCAAAAACAACTGCGGATGCTCACTTTTCCAAATAATAGTGTGAGTAGTAGCGTATGTGTAAGTGCAAGTTCAAGGAGAAAAACCCTCAGGACAATTTAGACAAGATGAGTGTGAAGAGTTGTTGCTGTTGGCAGTCGGCAGACATGCTAGTTTCGTTCTGACTGCGGATCTTCTTTAAATTGTCAAAATGTACAGATCTATTCACACCTGCTGAACAAATCACTCGAAAGAAAAGCGAAAGTGCAGCTTAAGGTGAACGATTCGGGGTTTAATACATGATCTGTACTTAAAGGCACGGCTCCGATTTCTCATAAAGTAGTAACAAAACCCCTGGTAAAACCTGCACATTACCTTGGCGTTGGGCGTGTTGCTTTTACGTGGGCGTGTAATAAATATTTCTATGACGCCGTGTAAGTTGACTAATGCATTTACCAACTGTGACAAAGTGGCAAACAAATCACTTCCGTTATTTGGAAAACAAACTACATGGCCGGGAAGTACAAAATGAGCTGACCAGATAAACCGCCATAAACGCACACGAGATAAGATCGTACAGTTAATATTAACCTGATGTATTTATGTGAGTAATATACTATAAACCCAACGCAGCACAGCACAACACAAACAAGGAGTATAACACAACATAATGAGATCAATAAATGAGACAATCTATAAATACAATGTGAAACAGACTTGTGAAAATTATTACAATGGAAACCAAAACTATGTAATATCTGAAAGGCCAAAGGTCACTCAAAGCATTATTGATAATAAAATAATCTCTCAGTAAGTCTTTATTAGATTTCCTGCCAAACTGAATCATCACAAGTGAGTAATTTACTCTATGTAAGTTTTATTAAGCATAACCTCTGTTTTGTTTCTATAATAACCTGCTCTTTAGAAAGTGGATGAATGTTTTCTGAATAATGAAACACTTGTGATTAAGGTGACAGGTCGCTAATTATGATTAAAATTACATTTTCTCTGATCATACTAGATGTCTCCTGCCACCCACATAGCAGATATATAATAATCTGAAACTAATTTCATGCTTAATTATGATATATTTTCAAGGAAGATGGGTGAAAAAAGGCACCTCAACAGACACGTTAGACAACACGAACGGTAAGAACCGATTAAAAACGGTGTTGGAGAAATGTTTCCTTGTTTGTAAGACGACACTGGATCCTGTTTTATTAACTGTTAGAGGAACCCGTGTTGTCACAGCTGCTCTGTGTCATCTGAGCTTCCAGTAACGTTTAAAGCCCATTAAAAGGCCTAAATGTCACCGCTATTATCAGTAAAAAGACATTTTTCATTTTAGTATTATTACTGACATTATGTACTATTGCTTAATGTGACATGACATATTACATGATTAGATATTTTATGATAAAAGGTGACTTCATATGAGCATATTATGATGAAATACAGTGAAGCGCTCCCATGGGTGTCGCCGGATCTGATCACAGCATGTTTATAATCCTGTGCTGCAGTGATATATTATTATCTTTAACAATGGGAGGAAAATTAACTACTAATGATAATCCTCAGTAACATCTAATGTCACGTGTTGGAGACTGACTCGCCGTTCTTTAATATGTGGCTACTGTGCTAATATTTTTCTTGCTTACGAAGCCGACTACATGGTTCAACAGTTGATGAAGCAGAGCCAGGCATTTTCAAACACGGTTTTTATATGAATAATTCACTGTCCCGTCTGTTTTTACAAAGCCTTTGGACATGACATTCATGGGAATTTCTGCTGCTGTGTTACTATTTCAAGGCTGGCTAAATAGCGAGTGTTTCACCTTGTCTTCTGCAGACTAAACAGTTTAACAAGTTTATTTTTCTGAAAGCATTTATTTCTTTTGGTGTCATTTTATCAAGCGGGAAGGCTGATAACATCACAGAACTGAGCAGCAGAAACAGGGCAGGAAGGACGGCATTTGCAGCATATTTAAAGCGGCTGCATTCCCGACAATCAGCAAAATTAGTTTGACTGTACCCAATACGACGACTACCTCGAAAGAAAACAGATGAAAACATTCAATTTGCACACACATACACACACACACACAGAGAAAGTACATCCAGTAGATGCACCCCACTAAAACATACCCTACATACATATCACGTTATTCATCACCAACTTCGTCCGTTGTCGTTTGCAATTACAGCTCAGAGCGAGGCTTTGTTTCCAAATGTCAGGGATTTTATTGTAAGCGGTCACCGTCAGACCTGCTCTTTCTCCTGAGGACCCTCGCAGCATTTCACTTGATTAGATTCAATTTGGAAACAGAGCCGTGGGGCATTAATAACTGTACAAAGACACTGAAAAGTATGCGTGTCCGTGTGAGGGTGTGTGTGTACGTGTTGGAGCGTGTAATGTCGAGTGTACGTACACTTTAAAAATTCCTTTTGTTCTTGCAGCCCAACCTTTCCAAATAAAGAATGTCCTTATCTTTACGTAAGCTTTCTAATTGGTTGGGGCTGTGGCTGAATCACTGGAGAGCTGGAAGACACTGTGAGAACATTATGCAATTTGTTTCTCTCTCAGGATCTTTTTCCTTTTCTATTTTTCTCTCTGCGTCTGTCTACCCTGGCCTCCCTCTGCTCTTTTCGTCCTCTCTGCTTGTGGCAGTATAGCGTGTTGATCAAACAGCTGTGGTGTAGCAGATTATTTTCAAGACACACTGTAAAGCCCCTGACCTCATAAACTACAATGGTGTCAGGGTTAGAACTGCAACACGGGACAGATGACATTACAACCGCTCAGTCAGTACCAGCACTCAATAAAACGCAATACGGTGCAATCTGCACTAAGAGAATATATTGGCAGGTAATGCGCTACATTTATCAGCGAACAAATACATCTTAATTTGTGTTGCGCTTGTGCAGTTTGCATTCAAAACAGTGATGAAGTACATCTAATACCGGTGATGTTTGTAGTAGTGCTCTTTACCCCAACTATATTTCACAGTTATTTAGCATTTTGTATACAATTTACTGTGATAATGATGAAGTGGTTAAAATAAGCTCCACCTACATTAAAAAAAACATTAAAATTAAGCCTAGCTGAGAATATGGTAATGATATTTAGGACGATATCATTTCATTAAACACTAAATATTATTGTGAAATACATTTTTCTCTTTTGTAGGGTTTATTTGTTTATATTCTCAGTTACAACGCATGCGGTTTCCCAGGTATTGTCATTATTGCACTTATTTTCTTCATTTACACTTCGACGTCAAATCAAAATAAAGAAAATGAGCAAGTTCTAACTCAAGAAATTGGAGAGTACAGGTCTGTATCTTGTGTCTTTTACATTGTTTACATCATCATCATCATGTTTTGTCTTTTACAACATTCATTTACAACAGATAACCACCTGATTTCTTCAACTCTCACTCACAAAGAATAATCTGCCTTTGCACTTAAATACTGAGTTAATGTTTGTCGTGATAATTGTTAAGAACAACTCACATGAAATTTTTATCACTATAATACTTCAAGTGAACAGTAATAAGGAGGTCCTACAACTGCAGCTGTGATGTGTCCCAATATTTTTGCCCATATACTGTGTCAATATACAAATAGAACTATAACACTGAAAGGGGACGCTGTCTTCTCTCCATCTTCACTAAACACTTCCAGTTTTGCTACTTTGAACTTTATCATTTGCTGAAAACAATGCTGTTTCTCTGGTAACAGACAAAAACAGAACAAAATAAGAAAAAGACAGGTTAGGAGGCGGAAAAGGCCATGCTGCATAAGTGACTTTTCAACTGTTACAATAAGTGCAGTCAAATAAAACTGTCTGAGTTCTGACATTATACACTACGATAAACACAGTGAATAGTTCAGGGGCCGTAAATAGAAGTTGTTTGTGTGCTTTTGGATGGGCTTAGTCAGACAGGAGGCAGAAGACTATTAGATACAGTCCTTTATGCTCAAGGTCTGATATACATTACAATTAAATGAGTGTTGTTTTAACGATGCAAATTAAAGTCTGATATTAAAGAACATCTAGTTTTACTCAGAAGTCTGGAGGCAAAGCTTTATTCAGGCTGTTGACACTTTACACATGGCTGGGAGGGGAGTTATTTAAGTGCATTACAATAACGTAACTCCAACGTGGAATTGCATGAATGAGATTTCTTGTCTTAAAATGACAGGTTGTGGCTGAGCTTAATAATATTCACAAGTTTAAGGAAGCCTTACTGAAACAGTTTTGCAATATGCAAATGCTGATGCAAACAGGAATAAAGTTTCAATACTTTTAAACAAAGTTTTTTACGTGACCACAATGCCAAAGAGATACTGAACAGCTTGGACAGTGGGGTCATGATTCAACAGTAGAAAGTTTTAAACCATCCACCCCCTGATGTCAGGAAGACAATTATGTAAAATGGATGGTCTGCTAAAGCCATTTGTGGCCCTGAATGCTTTAAAATGAATTCAGTCACAAGCACTTTTACACAGTCAAAACATTAGTAAAGTGTTTCCTTCTGTCTTTGTAGCGTCTTAATTCATAGACACATATTAATGTTTCAGGCGATGTTTTGACTTAATTTCCCATTAAAAACTTTACAGTGAATCAATATATAACTGCTGTGGCTTAGTGAGACTGTTATGAAACATGACTGAATTGACGATCCAGTTGGCATACTAATTAAAATGAACTTAACTCGACAACGACAGCTGTATCTGTTGGTTTTCTGGAGACAAAAGCATACAGACGTCTGACACCCTGACTGCAGCAATGTTGCTCTTCCAGAAATGTTTTAATGAACATTTTTACAAGCTTGGACAAGGGAGCTAAGCAGTAGCAGGAACAAAACGAGGAGCTGTAGAGCAGAGCTTTCACTGGTGTACTTATTGATTTGAAGATGTGAAATAAAATAGCAGCACTGCAGAAAAGTATTACACTTCTCTTCAAGTGCAGTGTAATATTTTTTCAAGCTATTTTCTTCTCAGTACATTGTGGGGAGGTTTGTTTTTAATCAAAATGCCTCAAAAATAACAAATGCACACACAAGACATGGGAGGTTTCTTCACCATTTGGCCCCAAGTATGAAGGAAACTTAATGATGCAAAAATTAAAAGAGAAAACCTTATTTTATTTTCACTTCCCAACATCTGGTTTGACTCCATTTTTTGCTCTGGATTTTATTTCACCCACAACATGAGTCACGCATGTGATTTTTTAAGCACTATAAACTAAAATGTTGGATTAGCCTTGACAACCTGCAAAAAAATTTACAGACAAAACTCTGACCAAAGACCTCCATAAGCTGCTTTTTATGCTGTGCTGACATGAAACATTACCCTGAACCCGATATCTAGGAAAAAAAACATAGAGATTCAACTATAAGCAGAATGTATTATAACAATAGGCATTAGGCTGTATGTAAAATAACAATGTGGTGCTTTGAAAACACATCAAATACTCAGCTAGACTATTGAAGTCCACAGCAGACTGGTAAAGCCATTAGCTAGTCATATGATACACTGTGAGCAATAAAACTACAGATCTCACAGCAACATGAAGTAATGTATGCGCACTGCTTGATTCATAATTATATTATAAATTTAACAGCACGCGATGAATCTGATATTTGCAGGGGAAATATACTGCAAAGGCAGAGGAAAAACACTCAGAGGAGGATAAAAAAAAAAAAAGGAGATGTAGCTGTACCTTATATGAGAGAAACAGGAGTGGAAATAAGTGTGGTGGGAACGAGCTCTGTCACTGCTTTATACCAGAAAGAATTGGAGAATATTTAGTGTAATTATATCACAGCAAATTGTTCAGTTCCTTCCATAACAAGCATGATAAATTACTAGTCACAATCAAAATCTCAGAAATGCTGCATGCGACATGAAACTCATTAGCTGCAGTTCAAGCAGCTGCTCGGCTGCATGAATAGCTATTGCGGTGGTAGATGATACATCAGAAAAATAAAAAAAAGGGTGAGCTATAGCTGTATCTTCGAGATCGGAGGATTTTTGTCGAGGCTTTGATAGCTGGGAATAAAACTACTTGTAAAATGAGTGACGCTGACGGTTAAAAGCAGATCTGCGGTTGCTAATTAAAAACCAAATGTGACTCAAGTAAACTGTGTCATTTACATTCAGCTAAAATATTAATAATATTCACGCTGCCCACAAGCTGTGACCAGATCTATCAGGCAAGTGTGGCTCATTTTTCTGTCACAGACAAGCAGGAAAAAGCATGAAAACCATTACTCTCATGCTCTGTGTCACCCGCTGTACTCCTTAAATCACTCACTCGGCTCAAATTTGCTGTTGTCAACATTTCCACATTATCTGCTCGGCCAAGGAATTTACTGGATCCCACTGCTGCTTTTGTGGGGTTGGTGAGAAATGGTGAGGCATGTAAGCCAAGAGCCAATAATGTCACTTTCATATTTGATTTTTTTCTCTCGCTTTTTTTTTTTTTTTTACTTGAGTGGTTATATCAAAACAAATCCAAAAGCTGTAAAAATAGGTGGAAAGTAATACAATGTTTGGGGGG
>JAPQRQ010000008.1:16237687-16253509 GCA_037367365.1 Apogon talboti
AAGAGAAGAGAAGAGAAGAGAAGAGAAGAGAAGAGAAGAGAAGAGAAGAGAAGAGAAGAGAAGAGAAGAGAAGAAGAAACAACACAAGCACTTTCCTCCAGTTGATTTATGTGATTCTATTACATTAAACATTCTTTCCCCTGAGCAGGCTCAGCTCCCTAGCAACCATCGCTCGTAGCCCTAATGTGTCTGGCACGGGGCCAGCGAAAGCTGCCTGCCTTATTGATTGCCAGATTGAAAAGTTTGCATTTAATAGGTCCTGTAATACATGTAGGAATTATTCAGAGGGACTTCTTGTCAAAAACCCAAATTGGTTCTTTTGACTATCAAAAACAACAGGGGCCTCGCAACAAATGAGCTCAGCACCACCGAGCTCCAGCTATGCCCGGGGTGAAATCTGAGGTAGCTTCTCAGATTTATCACACATGGAAAAATTAACCATGATTACTCAAAGGTTAAGAGGCCAAGCTGTTGCAAAATGAGAAACACCAAAACACCACCAATGCTCAACATGTTGATCCCCCCTTTGTGTAGTGACGGATGGGCCCTAAACACTGTTCACTGTCTGTTCCCCGGCTGCGTCCTGACTAATGAAAGATTACTGCTGGGTTTTGGGGGTCAATCCACTTACGGCACAGTCAATTCCAAGAGTAAAAACAAGCCGTTGTGCGAGGATCTGAAATGTGCAAATACCACGGGAAGCAAATTTAATCAACTGTCTTTGGTTGCAGAAACTCAGCAGCCTTTTGAATACACAAACGAGGGAAAAGAGAGGAAAACAACCTCTTCATGTCTCTTTACCGCTCCTCAAACAAGCCTAAAAGCCTTTACACCCAGGTGATGATACTCTATTGGCTATGATGGCCACTCACATTTGTCACGCAGCTCTGTCCGACACAAACTCAATTGAGCAGCTGTGATCAGAGATCTCAGAGGTTGTCACCGGCAGAGTGTGTGTGTGTGTGTGTGTGTGTGTGTGTGTGTTGGGGGGGAGGTAGAGCTTTCTCAGCAGTGCCTGGGTTAGAAAAGCATTTTCAACCCAACATATCGTCCTCCTGCAGAATGAAATGGATGACATGTTTGGCTATAAATGTATCTTTAATGGGACAGCAAGTTCCCATTTGAGTGAGCTCTGCGGAAAGGTTAAAGCAAGAGAGACGGAGAGAAAAAAAAAAAAAAAACCAACCATCTTATCAGGAGATTGGGAATTGGGTCAAGTAAGGAATTACATGCCATTCCAGATCAAAGTTGCCGTGTGTATTTCCTCAAAGACGGCCCCCCTCATTATCAACTCAGACTTATTTCTCTAGGCGTATAATGAATAAAAGGAAACATGATTTAATATGTTTTTAGAACAAGAATGAAGAAAAGAGACCAGAGAGAAAAAAAAATAAAAATACTAGATACTATTTGGGACATGTTTCCCAATGGTGAAACTGTAATGAGAAAGAGAGGGGGGGTGTTTGTTAGAGATGTTGGGGGGGGGGGTGTCATTCAGCATGGGTCCATTGTGAATTCCTGTCATTATATAAGAACCTCTCTTTCTCCCTCTCTCTCTCTATCATCAGATCTGCATGGAGGAGGAAGGCTTTAAATAAACAGCCTGTAGAGTTAAGCCAACTGGAACCCTTTTCAATAATTACATCCAGCACAATACTCAATTTACATTGGATTTATTTAGCTGGAGGACTTGACAATGTGGCAAAGAAAAGAGTGACATTAACAGTGGATGATAACAACTAGAGCAGTGCACTCCCCAATGGGAGATGTTTTAGTCTGTGGCTTAGAGGGAGACTTTACAGAAAGCAATATGTCATTAAAAACCAGTGCCATCTGTTCAGATTTCTTGTTTATGTGCTGTCATGGATATAAAGCACGTTGAAGATTCAAAAGCAAATCCCAGAAATGCTAACAGTGGGATTTTCTTTTGCATACTTTTCTGTGCAATTAGTTATGATTAGACATTCTAACAGCGCCACAAAAAAGAAAAAAAAATATCAACCAGTACCAATTGTGTTTTCCACCAGCCCTAATGATGTCTTTTTGAAGTTCAGCTCAGTCCCTCACAAACTGTTTTCACAAGACAGCGGTTATTCATGTAACACACACAGTATCTGGCTAAACAAGCAGGTAATTTCTGATAAACTGTGACCAACTTGGCTTTAAAGTCGTCCACTCCAGATTACAGGCTGCAACCTCTGATGTGCCAAACCTCTGCTTTACTGAGCTGTAATCACCAGGACGCAGCACACACACTGTTTGTAGATGCATGTCTTTCAAAGCACAGAAAAGATAAAAACTGTGATAACTAGATAATACTCACTGGTCGGCCATAAGCTCATGCTCAGGTTTCTCCTGGTGTTGCACACTTTCCAGGAAACTAAATTCAATAAGAGCTGCAAAGGACATTGGGGGATTTTAATGTGTTGTGTCTTGTTTATTTTGTTCAGTTATTTGATCGCCGTACACTCTTCCAAGGACTGTTGGGCTTTTTGCTTGATACGATGAAGCGACATGAAAAACCACATGAATTACAAAAATTATTTAGTATTAGCATTATATAAAGGCTGCTAGACATGTGTTGATAGCCATATACTTGTATACTTGTATAATATTTTGTGATACTCTATGGATTCTCAACAATGCTTTGCACAGATTTGCGCCTGACAAGTGGTTCATTTTGATGTGGGATGTTGACTTTGTTGTTGATGGGAGCTGTGATAAATGTAAATGCAGATGCCTCTGTTCTGGTTGCATAAAAGAACAAACCTTCATTTAATCAGATTTTATGCATATGGTGTGTGTTTGACAGTTTTTCTTTATAATTAGAGACATGTAGCAGTGAACCTACACATTTCAACTACCTGAACATACTATTATGGCCACCACTAAAACGCAAAAGCCTTCATTACAGTTTATTTTGTCCATTCTGAGCCTTTTAGTTAAACCCTCGCTCAAATATAGTATGTGACTGTAGTGCACTTTATTGCTGGATGCTCCCTGCTATAAAATGTAAATAAGTAGATGTAGTAATTCGTTCTAAGCCACTATATAAACATGGCGAACTCTGTGGACTTGCCAATGCCTCTGGTTATCCACTAATGAAACCTAAATATGACTAAAATATTCCATTTCTGTGCTTACACCCTCCTTAATCCCCCTAAATCTCACAAAATAGATCACTAATAAACTACAATCTATCACCTTGCTTACACCATCGCAATATAATGAGTCATTTCCTCTATATTCAGACATATTTTATCCCTACATTCTAGCCAATAAACAGCCATAGTGATAATTTGCTCCATGTCATAGGACAGAAGCAATATATGATCAAAAATACTACCGGAATTAATTTACCCACATCAGTAGCCCAGCTGTGGAATATGTGTTTTTCATTGACTGTGCTGTTCTGAACTGTTTCAGGAAGAACCCAAACAGCTTTTCTCATGTTCAATAATAACCTTTAGCGCAATAAATTAAACTTACAGGGGAACATGGAGATTCTGCAACTAAGCCATTGTTAATGCTAAATATCATCCTTCTACTACGTCAAATCAAACAACAGCTCCCACTGAGTTATGGCTAAAGGGAAAATCAGGGGAAAAAACAAGACTTGCTGAATGTCTCTCATTTTGCCAAGTGCTCCTCAGGCCAGAACATAACAAGGAAATGGACTGACAGGTTGAGAAAGAGGACAGAGAGGCATCAATGATCTATTGTTTGCAGCCAAGGCTTTCTCTCCAACTGCTCTGGCAGTCGATATATCAAAGAAACCAAAATACATTACACCATCTGCACCCACATATTCTACAAAACACAAATTACGTCATTTGTATTTCTTTGGCTTAATAAAAGCATTAAGTGCAGTTATGTACGCAGACAAGTATGTGTGAGCCTGCAGTGCGCGTGCGCACACACGCACACACACACACACACACAGTTTCCACCAAAGGTCTGGAATCTATCAAAGCGTTCGTTGCAATTACCTTTCAATGCTGGAAAAATGCATTACCTCTGTGCTGTGAAATGAACACTATGTTATTCCTACAAGGCTAAAAGTCTGTCTTCATGGAGAGTACTACAGTATATGTATACCACAGCCTGGCTCAGTGACCCTGTTGCATCAGTTCTCCCTTTTAGATTATGACAGATATTAAGTGGATGTTGAGAGGCTGATCTGCAATCAGCAACGAGAGCTATTTTTACCTTGGCACAGGTCTAACTGAGTGTGTTTTCCAACACTCTACTGCTAAGGAAGAATTGAAAGGCCATTTAGCTTAAGAGTTCATTTGTTCTCACATCCTTTAATAGAATCCCTTGTGCTGTTACTGTTTAGTTCAGTCTTATTAACTTAGCTGCCGTGCTTGGAAACACTGAGCCGAGACTCGGGTGTCTGTTATGAAGACATAAAACCGGATCTGTAGCAGTCAAATCAAGGCAGAGGCTCACTGTAAACTGATACAATCCCTGCTGCGGTGTGTACATCAAAATGAAATGTACAGATCATGTTGACAACAGAAAATCACCATGAATCACAGACACGCGGCTTCAGCAACAAATAAAATGATGTACCTTTAAATTCACTTCCATGATACTGAAAAGGACATAATGTCTGCAATAATCTCAACTGTATCTGCGGCATTTTCAATCTCACTGTTCTTTGACTATTTTCACATGTAAAACCTCTTTGTTTTCATGTTAATTTTAAGTCGTTTTTGATACACCAAACAGGGCTACTGGAAGAGGCCGGTTTTGCATGCATTCATAAAGCAGATGGACTGGCATGTGCATAAAATATGCAGAGTTATTAATTGTACAATCTGTGATGTCTAGAAATCCTACTGAGCAGCACGCAATCGCTCGCTCTTGTATCCATCTTTATCTATCTGAAAGCGCAACTGTCGAGCTGTGCTTCCCCTGCAGAAATGGGGAGCCGTGAACAAAAACAAAAAAAACAAAAAAACACAGAAACAGTTTTGAGGTGAAATATTAATGCTGTATTAATATTAATACTTGAAATGAGCATAATTTAGATGAAGACAAATTTAGAAATCCCTCTTGAAAGGCTGCTGGTTGGGTAACACTTAAGTATGAGTCAGAGTGTAACTGGAACTGGCAGGCAATTTGTTTAAAAAAAGATAGCAAATGTTCCTAAATCAACACACAATATCAGAAAAGAAAACTGTCCGTGTGATTTGGGTGTCTTGAGATGATTTTTGACTGCGATTTGGCACTCTATGAATAAAAGCGAATGTGAAAAAGATACACATTTATTACTAAATAAATCAATAAAATGAACTGAAGAAATGGCCTGTGTGTGTCTGACAGACGAGCCCATGAAAGAACCTCCCTCCCTCTCTCCCGTTTTCTATTTAAGATGCCTGGCAGAGGTCACATCAACAGCATCTCTGTTGTTCCAGACCTGACTAATGGAGAGAAGAGAGACAACTGTTTTTTTTTCCAGACCTGCCTAATGGAGAGACGGAGCTCTTCATTTCCTCTGAGGCCATTCTCATTGTTTAACCATCCACCAGCCTACATCCCCTTCCCTCGCACGAGCAGGGGAAAAAAAAAAAGAAAAGAAAAAAAAAACACATTATGTGACATTCCAGAAATAAAATAACACAAATTATTAATGAATACAGCTAACCAAAGAAGGCTGAATTTGATTATAACAGAAGCCATAACAGGATATGGCTCGGGTGTGGGTTGGTCTCACTCCCTTTCTCTCTCTCTCTCTCTCTCTCTTTCTATGTCTTTCTATGTCTTTCTTTCGCTCTCCTATTCAAATTCGAGGCATGCTCAAACATCTAATAGATTTTTCCACCCCGGCACACAATTTACTGCTTACAGATTTAGAATTCTCTGGCTTCCGGCCAGGCCACAGTCAGAAGGGAATTAATGATATGAGCACATCAGTGAGGAAAAACAGCTTGTGATTCTCTCTCCTACAGGTCTGAGCATAATGAAGAAGATACTGCCATAAACCCCGAACACCACCAGCACCAAAAATAAATAAATAAATAAAAAAATAAAAAAGGAAACATACCAGAGGAGGAGAGAAGCAGGGGAGGGTGGGTGAGAGAGGCACATAATCAATACAAACACTCCATTAAATTACTTCAAAACACATTCTGGACAGTTTCTAGAATTAGTTCTGTGGAAATCGCAGAAGGGGAAGCAAATATGTCTGAGGGGCGGAAAGTAAACAAGTGCAAACGATACAATCTGCCACATATTCTGAATGGAGTAGTACAGTGCAGTGTGTTTTGCAAAAGCGCTGCGTCCTTCCTCTATCAGAGTCACAACATAATGTTACTCTCGTAACACCGTGACACGTTCTTTTTATCTTTTCCAAGGAACTGCTCACTCCTTCCCACGCCACAGTCGAAACATAAAGCATTTTTATGTGTAATAGTGACTCAAAGTCCCAAATATCGTTGTGTATTGTCACCAAGACAAATCAACCATGAGAAGACAGCATCTGTCTGTTTCCTTATCACCAGCTCCTACCCGCATAAACATTCAGTAACGCTCCGAACAGTCTCTGAAAGGGGACAGAATCTACCCTCTACATCAAATTGAAATGTTCCAACTGAAATATTGTTGGGATATCAACTCGGGTATATGTGCCAAGCCCGGCATACAGATCAGATGTTGCATCAGAGGGATATAGAGTGGTTCCTCCCCTGAGCAGACAAAGCTGTAAAGAATACTCATATGTATTGATATCAGTCCGTCCCTCACTAGCCTTGATAGCTGTAACACTATGGATATTATCTTTTGTTTTCCTAACAATAAAATATAGCCTACGATTTAGGTCATAAGCCCTATTCGCACAAGTCTAGTGTAACCTGTGGACCTCTGGTGATTTGGAAATTAACCCCCTGTGCCCGAGTTTCACAAGGCACATTCACACAGAATAAACAAAGTCTGTTGTTCACTTGAATTTATTGACATTATTCCCTGGTACTGATAACGAGGACTGTTGAAAGACAGAAGACAGCTCCCTATAGTATTCTGCCATGTATGTCATCCATCTGATCATATTTTGAGGTGAAGTTTGTTTTTTCAGTGAATATCTGTGGCATATCAAAACATGTTTCTTAAAAACACTTTCATGTATAGTCAGCAGCATAGACTTCATAGTACTCAACCAGGAACTACAAAGCAATAGAGAGTGGAAGCAAAAAAAAAGTTGTAAAACACAGATATCAATTTGCATGGGAATACAATACAAACATGGCAGATTTGCATGTTATTCAGTCATACGTATCCTCCACAGTTATTACTGTTATGGACTGTAGAGAAAATTTTAATTGTGAAATAATTTTTATATGTACAATCAGTGTCAGTGCATTAAATATCCAACATTATCAACAAAGGAGCTATTTAGATTATAGACATAAAGACTAGAAGAGGAAGACAGAACTGAAAACTCCAGTCCAAAATTGCAGAAAAGCTGTTCCATGATTCTGTTGCAATGGAATATGAGTAATATATCAGACTTCAGTTGTTTTCCACTTGCATGGTAAGTGCTAGCAGGCAAAATCGTAGTTTGCAGAAATTGATTTGACTTAAATTGAACATTTATCATAAGAGACACATACTGTCAATGCAGGCCACTGCTGATTTAAGTGAGATAACTTTAACATATATTTGGTAGTAGCCTATATTGCGGTTGCAGATATTGCAGACGCTGGCTGAATGTGTCATGTTATCAGGAAACCTTTCATACAGCAATAGATAAACATCAGCCACTATCACAGGTCAAAGGTTACACGGGTGAATATCAGCGTATATGTGGTTATATGCAGAATAAGAACAAACTCCTAGTCATAGTTTGATTTGAATTGTAAAAATGTGATGTAGTCTAATACACAATAAAAGCAAAAGTCAATTGGAGGGGAAGTTTGTGCTATCCACTGTATGTATTTTTTCTGCTGGCAGGGCTACTTTTTACTTTGTGAATGTTTTCTCAGAGAGTCATGATCTTCACAGCGGCGATGGAAGGACTGGATAAACATGATAGGTGAAGCCAGTGCTTAGGCACAGCATCCATGCTCTTTGAATGCAGGAGTCACAAGCTATGACCTTGTGTAATCCTCCTCATCATCTCTGCTCTGGCTTCCCCACTGAAGCCACGAATTGAAGAAACACAAGACAGAAAGCCTATTGAGCCATTTTGTGAGCGAGAACCATCCTTTGTGTTACTTTTTTATTATTATTTTCCCCCCACAGCTCTCTGTTTCTACCTGCACAAGCCAACAAACTGTATCAGCAGATACAGCTCTTCACCGCTCGGCCTCGTAGTATACGACCAGAAACCAATTTCGGCAGGCAGCAATGAAAAAAAAAAAAAAAAAAAAAAAAAACAAGAATCAGGCCAGTTCTCTGGGGAGAGATAGAGGGGCAGAATGTAAACTTCCCTGGCAAGCCATCCCTGGTGGATTGAACTGTAAAAAGAAGCTCTAATGCTCACTCCAATACAAGATAAACTTAGTGGACAGTTTGTATTACCTGATTAAGTGAATTACATTACAGATTATGTAAGCGCTGCAAAATACAATGCTCTCCATCAAGTCTGAGGATATCTATTATTATCTCGGCTTAACATTCACAAAGAACGTACGTTATTCAGTGACTCGTTTTCACGTCTTTAATACAGTTTCCGTGATCTGTGTGATATGTGGATGTAGAATGACTGATCAATATGTCCTCAGCTGATGGGATTCTTTTAGACAGTGAACTAAGCCAAGTGTTGCTTTAACTTCACAGATACAGTCACTTTGGTATTTTAAGTTTCAAAGCATCTGGAACTTTAACAGTGAAGTTAATCCTTGGCCTTGGGACGAACCCAAAAACATTTTCCGCTTCATGTTCGACAACTAGATTTTGCTTGACTTTTCTATTATTACACAAAGTCATCAACAATAAAGACTGGCTCAGTTTTCGCTGCGATTGATCTGCTGACGCACTGCAGGTTAACATATTCATCTCTGAGGTAACTGATAAAGACAATATGATACGACTGAAAGCTCAGGAAAAGCTTATTGTGGGCTTTAAAAGCTCTGAAGCATCTCAATCTAATTTCAATTATAAATATTATAAATATCATATCATATCATAAAAATATTGCTATATAGAGCATTTATTTGCAGAAAATGACAACTGGTAAGAATAACAATTGCACATTTTCAGACTCCAAATAAGGCAAAACAATAAAAAGAATTCATATTATTATTTTTAACAAGACAATATCAATATTTTAATTTAGGAAGACATCATAAATCAATATTTGGTGGAACAGCCCTGATTTTCAACCACAGCTTTCACGTATTTTGACATGCTCTCTACCAGTCTTTCACTTTGTCTGTTAGGTCCTTTTTGCCAAAATACAACCAGACTTGATTTGTTTGATGGCTGGCAACCGCCCAGCTTCTTGATCACATTTCAGGAGTGGTTTCTCCAAAGGTTGTAAATAAAAAAGTCGTTACTGTTATCAGATTGGGGCCCGACTTCTCCAGTACTTTGTTGAAATCTGATTGGTGTACAGAAGTATGTGACATCATCCTTTTGTGGAACCAAGTCAGTAAAAAGACCACACACAAAAATAAATGGAAAATTTTCTCATGGGAGAGAAAAAAAATCTGCATGTTAACAGTACTATTGAATGGTGAAGTCATGTTGAATCATATCACTGATAGTCAGCATCTGAGAGAAGTTTCAGAGCCTTTTGCAGGACTAAAGGAAAGTTGCATCATACTCTTTCATGTCCGGTCAGCTACGCTCTTAAAACATTGCATTTCAAAGCCTGGCTAAGGCTGGAATTTGACTTATGATACCAATCATTTCTCTGCCTCGCAGGTTTTTGAGAATCACAGCTGTCCGTGAGGCAGTGCAGCGGTGAAGGTCACATGTTTCTCTAATTAATTACTTTACTTTGCACAGGCCACTTTGGTTTCAGCCCTGGTCTCTTTCTAAGGAGAAAAAGGAGCTTTGTTCCCTCACCCAAGTAAAATTCAGATCAAGAACGATATGGTACAAATGTCATTCTGTTATTTGAGACGCATTTGTCTTGCGGTACTTTTTTCATACGTCGCCTGTGAAACGAATCCAAAACTGCTCTTAATTCACATTGGCACGACGCCAGGAAAAGTTAGGATATGCACTTAAAAAAAAAACAAAAAAAACATAGTTTCCCTCGATAACAATGGCACACTTTATTGCTCTTTAGCTCACAATGGTTTTCTGTGCAGCTTGTGGTATTGCTGCAGTATCCTGTTATGGGGAACAATCCAATTCCTCTGACATAGTTACAGATCTGCCTTAGAATAACAATCAGCAAATACATCATTCAGGTAATACAGCCAGCAGCTACTTCAGCCTATTCTGTTTACAAATACAATCCAGAAAAAGAAGGTATAACTGTGTCATAAAAAAGTCTGACTAATCAAACAGTGATCACATTACACAGAATTATGGACATTCAGCCACAGGATGCTTTGAGGATACTTTTACATCTCAACTGCTGCTGTGTTATGAATATTTCATTTCGGCAGTCAGCAGCATTGCAGTGGCATATTTCATATTTTTATGCAAACCCTTGCTCAGAGTAACATGCATTGCCTTGATGAATAAGTGATCTCTCCCTCTCATATTGTTAGACCGTCAACAACTGACACACGCCAAAGACGTAGTGAACAAACAAACAAATGCACAACTGAGTGCACACCACTGATTGTAGTGTGTAGTAATTGTGCCCGTTTACGTGTGTGCGTGCCCGTCTATGTGTGTCAGAGTGTGCGTGTGTGTGTCTCTGGTGCCCTGCCAGACTCTGAGCCGGTTCTGCTGAGTGGGCAGATTCTCTGGCGGAGTGTCCCATCGGAGTGACAAGTGCATTTAGAAACAGCCTGATGGAGTCATTAACGGCAGCTCTGCTCATTAGCAACACACGCACACACTCACGCATGCACACACGCACACATGAAACGACGCCTCAGTTAACAATAGCGTCTCCAGGTTATTACACTGACAGCAGATAAATCTATAAAACCTGGACGATGCATCGCATTTGTAAAAAGCAATAATACAGAACGTAATATCATTTAAGATGCAGGCTGACGCATCCGTTTATGAAAGCGAGCGATCACACACAAACACAAGCACAATCAAACTGTATCGATTACTGGAATAACAACAAAGCATCCTTTATTGATCCCCGTGTCCTCTTTGCGTATGAGATTGTAGCAATGTCAAGTAATCAAGGGCATTACAGCATCACACTAAAACACGCCGTCTTCCTGGAAAATCCTGCAGCTAACAGTACAAGACTCATCAATAAACTACCTCTTTCTGTTGGAAAACAGCTGATATTTTAAGCCTACTGGATGTTTCACTTCCACAAAGCCTTTATTAAAAGATGAATAAATCAAAGCTAAAATGCTGCTCTAAATCACCGGGATACGTACTTATAACCTGACAAAGCGTGCTGTAATTGTGAAAGTATTTTTTAACATGTCTGCTAAGCTACATTATAATGTGCATTAGCCATTACATCACAGCTATGGGGGAGAAATAAATGGGAAAGAGCTTCAAAGGGAACATTATGTTCTTTCTGATTATTAGGCTCAAATGCCAGAGTTTCCTATTTGCATTGGATGAGTCATCCGCAGAGACATCAGCTTTATGCTGGGACTGATTCATGGTTAATACCGTAGTGAGACCCCCAGAGCCCAACTGCGAGAATCAAACATTCACTGACACTAGTGGCGGCGTGCATGTGAGGAATACACCAGACAATCATTTAGAGACACACAGCAATGATCCTTAAAGAGGCTACAATACACAGCCAATTATGATCTGAACTGATGGTAAGAGGAGGCGCTAAAGGTAGTGTGGACCCCGGCTTTATGTGACTCAATTATTTACCAGTTGAATTATGTAGTTTTTGCAATACTGCCTTTGTTGTTGTCACATTCAGAAAACAGAGCTATATTACTGTAGGATTGTAATGCGTTGGTAAACAAGCCACCATTACCTCTAGCCTGCCTCTATTAGTGTGATTCTCAGCTCATTATAATGGGAGGAATTCCAACTACATACTGATGAATTACTGCAGTCAAGACAACACTTGTTAAACCAACCAAAGGACAATAAACATAAGCTGATTTATGGCAGAGACAGGACACAAATACATAAACATTCAACACAGCAGCCCAGGAAATTGTAAACACTGCAGCAGCTTTTTTGGAGTGAAGCAGTGGCCCAAAAAAGAAAACTGAATATTCAGTGGGCCCTCACCTAGCTGTGCCCTCTCCCTCTGCACATCCTTGAAGTTCAGTCCGCTGGTCAAGGTGCTCTCTCTGTAGCGGTGGAGGGCCTCCCGCCTCCCGTTGGTCCCCAACTCCCGCAGCACCGAGGGTTTGAGAGGCTCGGCCTTCAGCCCGTGGGCCCATCCTGAGAAGTCTGGTACCGTCCACTTCACCAAGTCGTCCAACCGAACAATCACCTTCTCAGATACTGCGATTACTTCGTGCTGAAAGGAGAGGAGAGCAGGAACCGCGTTACAATCACAAATGCAGATCATCGGGGTCAAAATCAAAGTTCAAACAGGACAAACAACAGAATGTCCTTATTTATCAGCTAAATTGGTATGAGCGTCAAGCAGCAATATGACTTCGGGTGCACATTAGTGTAAGTAAATTAACTGCAGCATGAATATGGATGATGCGGATGATTGCTGAATTGAATTTACACCAGCATTTAAATCAATGTCAGCGAGGACGTAGATGTTTTTAGATGTTTTGATAAACATTTATTGAACGAGGCTTCTCTGCGATTGTTTTGATTTCTTTTTTATTATATTAAGGGTCATTTACTACTATTATACTTCAAAGTGTAGAGAATTTGAAGGAAAAAAAGGGATTTGCTACAGACACGCATATTGAAGGTTTAAAAGGCAGCTGATAGTTTCCACTTTGACACACCAACTGCTTGTAAATAACTCAATAACAGCAATGTGTGAAGAGATATGAACTCTACTGCAGTTTTTGTGTGTACAGAGTTTGTTCAGTTGGTTTACTTTCTAACTCTCCTGTGTGTTTTTCTCCTCAGGTAGACTTGGCCCTTTTTAATAACTCTCATACTTGCAGAACTCCAAGTTAGATGGAGAAGGAAAGAGGCAGAGATGTTTAAATGTGTTTCCATTTGAAGGGCTAATGGCTGAAGTGCTTGTTACCAACAGAGTGGAGCGGTGCACTGGAAGACGGCTATTACAGAAACAGAGAAATCTGGAGGACAGATGTGTACATGCAGAGACGAAGTTGGGCTCTGATGTTTACTTTGGTTATCTCCAATTTAGCGGACATCTGTCTGCATGTACACATTTTACCTCAACATTAACATAACATTCACTTAATCCCCTATACTGGTATATTCCTGTGTGTGGTGCGTGTGTATATAAAGCGAGTGGGTGAAGTTAAAGTACGCCTCTACAACCTAATAAAACTCAAAACAATCACACTGCAGTAAATCCTGCATTTGTGAGCCCTATGCCAGGTTTTGTTGTGACTGAAGAGTGGATTCAAGTTTATTGACATTTTCATGGTGCAATGCTAATGCTTATTTGTGTTTTCTTTATATACCAAAAGCATATATTAACACATGAGCATAAGGTGGCATTTCAGCTTCTTTTCTGTCTATACAATTACCCATTTTCAGTTCTCACATCATCTGTAACTACAGGCATATCAAATCCCAACCAGTTGGAGACAGTATTTCCTTATAAAGGAAAAGCCTGCGAGGGATAGCTTGATATAGCTGTGCCTCCCTCACTAAGTAGAAACATCAAACATGGGTTTTCGGTCTTCTTATAATGAGCTGTCTTCAGCTGTCAAGTGGTGGCGGGTGGTTGTAACCGGCTTTCCATGCAATGAAAAACTGACTGCTGTTCCTGCCTTCAGAAAAGCAGGCCATTTGAATAATGTAGAGCAACAGTAAATAGCATTCACCCTGCAGCCAAAAACCACATTGTACTGTATCTCTGCTGAATTAGTGACTGTACTTTGATGCAATCTACTGAAGGCAGACGGAGAAACAAACCATGAAATATTCCAGTTCAGTCCACTCAAAATAAAAATAATACACTCAATGTTCCGCAGCTGACATATGAATCAAACAGTAATACTTCATGTTATTTAATAGCACACCAGGGCATACACACAGCAACAGCAAACCTTAAAAACACACAACCATTCCCGCTTTATCAATCAGCTGAATGACACGGTGCCTTGTGTGAGTGTCAACAGATCCTGTTGGGGGACTTGTTCAGCTCGAGAGCAAAACACAACAGGTGAGAGCAATTCAGCAGCTGTCAACACAGTCCAGAATATAATCAGTCTATGAACGGAGCCGCAGCTCTAAAAACAGGCTATATCCATTAGTTGTGCCACACTCAAGGTTTTTTTTTTTTTTTGGTTTAGTTTTGTTTTTTACCAGCCAAAAGTCTGAAAGGCTGAAGTCTGTGGGCTGCAGTCTTAGGCAGCACCTTACAGTCAGGAAGCTGCATGTGGGCTTGTGGTTTGCGCAAGTCATGATATTTGATTGAGAAATGTTCAGTCAGATTCTGTAAATTTGAGAAATGTGCTGCATAGCCACGTAGGGGTTTCAGAAGTGACAGTTGATTATTGAGAAACATCAACCACAATAACTGTTGCACCATGTTCCAGCGCAAAAATACACATGTGCGTAACAAAACACAAGGTATACTTTCTCACAAATGAGACAACATTATTTTGTTCAATATTAATTAGTTTGTATTTTATTTACAATCTTTTAATTAAAATTTGGAGCACCTGTTCAGTCAAACAAACCCACATCTAACTTAAAAACAACATCTAAATCATATAAAACTGAAAAATAAGCTAATGAGACATAAGAAAAATATTACTTTTCACAATACACAGCTGTAGTTATGTTTAGTTAGTGTCTATTTTTAGTCTGGTACACTATCTCACACATGACCGAAGAGAATATTAGTTTGTTTACTATTAATTTGTTTCTATTTTGTTATCTGTCTTATAATGTTTGAGCATCTATCCAGTCAAACGCACCCACATCCAACTTAAAAACAAAATCTAATCATATAAAACAGAAAAATAAGCTAATTTGACACGTGAAAAGCTAATATTTTCCTTAATACACAGCTGTAGTTCTATTTAGATGGTGTCTATTTTTAGTCTGGTCGTCAATCATCTTTCCAGTACTGATTAACTATGTGAGCATAAGACAAGCTGTATGATATATTTATAACGCAGCAGCTTTAGAGTCTGTTACCCTCTATTACAATATTTTGTCTTAAAAAGAGCTCTAGAAAAGTTGGGGGCTTTGGTCTTCTGTAAATGCCGCCCGTCCACACTGTGCTGTCATATCGAGTTAGGCAGCTGATAGTTTAGCAAAGCAGCAGACACAGCCAGCAGGCCACTTGATAATATAGGTCAGAGGACTTCCAGCCCACAGCCAAGAGGTGACACTCCACATCAGTAACACACCAAACAACCTGGCGTCACGTCATACACAGATACATTAAGAGCATTTACTGTACGTGCTAACTGTCTGAATGTACTCCTCTAATTTTATCCCCAGGTAGATTGATAAATGCACCCTTTTACTGCACATTTTATGACTGAATTAAAATAGAAGGTAACACATTAACAAATGGATGTTACATTCTGCCCTCGTTCTTCTATCAATAATTCATGTTATTGCAGCAACAGCATGATATCCCCGCAAACATTACTGAGTGAATTTATTGCTGTG
>JAPQRQ010000008.1:16253609-16280035 GCA_037367365.1 Apogon talboti
CCCCCCCCCCCCCCCCCCCCCCCCCCCCCCCCCCCCCCCCCCCCCCCCCCCCCCCCAGACTTCTGCTGTGAAAGTGTAGATAACTCTGTTCCAACAACCCATGACTTCAGCAATCTCATTGAAATTAAACTCACTAAAATCCATATCATTCAATTTATATGGGTGCGGCGGTGTAGTGGTGGCAAAACAGCTCTTATGGGACATTCCTGATTCTATTTTCAGTGATCCAATTAGAAACAATACACCCTGAAAATATTCCATATCACCCCAAAACAATTCCCTGCCAGAGTCCATGCCGCTGTGTGTGAACAGTAAAGGGGACATTCCTGACTGTCAGTGTTCTGCAGCCGAGCATCTCATCGCTCGGACAGGACTTTCAGCTTAGGAATCGAGGGGTGCAGGCTCCCAGTGGGTGGGTGTCTTTCTATACTGTGACTACACACACACACACAGGCACATATAGACACCCCCCCACACACACACACAAACACACACACACACATACAGAGTGCTCCTGTCATGCTGGGAAGGTTTCAGCCTGCTGCCTCAGAGAGGTCAGCGCTGGAATTCCTAAGGCCAAAGGAGATTAGTAATTGAGTAATGGACATGGTGACATGGACAATGAGGAGACAGAGGGAAAGAGAGAGGGAAGGAGTGAGCGAACAAGGGTATGAAACACAATATGCGTTCATTATCTATCTTCCCTCCCCATGACTGACCTTGGCTTCGATGTCCCAAAACAAACTTATCTTAGAATTAAAAAGGCGCTCTGGGGAGTAAGCCAGGGACAATTGAATTAGAATATGTTTTTTTTTTTTTTTGAGACTGCCCAAAGACTAAAGAGTTCAAGATGCGACATTTGAAAAGGTGAGAATTATTGTACATACTGTTCTGCCACTTAATACATGCAGTTTATTCATATGCATAAATGTTGCGGTATTATCTGCAGGGTGCTGAACTCATCTTTTATTCACTGATTCCATTAGCAGATTGCTCTTACATGAGCTGGGGTGATATATGAACTTAGCATTCTTTTACAGATATAATGACAGAGAAAAATAGCAAGATAACACAAGTTTTCAAAGGCTTTCTCAAAGTGGGTGAGGCATCCATCATGTAAGGTGACACTGCAAAAGAGCTGCGTCAGCTCCCTTGCTTCACTGCAGCTTTGTACCCTTGTATTTTAGCAAATGCACACAAAATATGACTAAATGCATAACCATTCCATATGCTCCATCTAAGAAACCGCTGTTAAGAATGAAAAATATTGGCTGGAGTATTAAGCAAGTGCTTCTCGTCTGTGGCTCCCTTCTCCTCAAAGGTTATAATAACGATCCACTGTAGCTGGGGGCACTGAAGTCATGCATCAAGGCAAATGTTTGCCTGTTCAAGTGGTTAGTCAATGACAAAGTGGAAAAAACCAAGCTAAGGAGTACCAAAAGTCTCTTGTGTGTTGACAAACCAGGCACTGTTGTAACATATCATTAGTTTAGGCTGCAAAGACACAAAAACAGTTTGATGAAAAAAAAAAAAAAGAATCAGAAGATTGTGAAGTACTGGAATGACAACTCCTAACCCAATGGGAAATGTTAGTGGAGTTTTTTATAGCCTTTGAAGTCATGGGTATTCCATTTTAAAGGTTTTAAATTACACTATCCTAAAAAGCTGGTAATAATTTACATGCTATTTCAGCAATGGTGAGGAATTCACTGGAGGGCAGTGTTCAGAGTTAATGACTTGTTCTGCGGCAGGAGGAGGCACACATGCGCACACGCCACACATACACTCAAACCCCCCACCTCTAAATTCCTGCCATTGTTGTCTGAATAGGGAGATTTGGTATAATGCACAGACTGGCCAAGACAACAGAGCGGTATGGAGATTTTAAAAATGTGCCATATCACATTTACACCTGACTCATTCAGCAGAACGACCTTATCCGTCAAAACGCTGGTTGCATATCTAAGCCACTTACACTTAACTCAACTAGCATCCCAGATGCCTGAATTACCCATTCCGGGTTTTTCCCTTAGGAAAAATCAAAGAAGCAGCAAATGAATACAATCTAATTTCCCTACAAGCTGGCTTTCCAAGCACTGAAACACATGCATGGACTACTGCCATGTACTGAAGAAATGGCTCTGGACGCATGCCAAAGTGTTTTCCACAGCAATCAATACTGGCCTACTGCTGCAGTCCCCAGCCTGTCAGTGTGTGTGTGAGTGTGTGTGTGTGTGTGTGTGTGTGTGTGCCAAAGCCTTGTCAGCTAGAGGGACAGAATAGAGGAGAAGAGAGGTCAGATGAAATCAGAGGTGATGATAATAGCACATTAATATAACATGATCCAGAAATATTCTCTGCGGTTGTGAATTCCCATTAAGAGCAACTTGCTGTATTTGCACTGAAGTGGGATATATAGTGTAAGATAAGCATAAGCAATTAACCGCCTGAAGCAGAGTATACAATAAGTGGGTGTTGTGTGGTGAGCTGTTATCTACAGCAGCTCTCTCCTGAAATAGGGAGTCCAAAAACAGAAAGTATTAGAGCCGGCAAAGCGGTACCAGCAGCAGAGGCGAGCCGTTTGGAGGGAGAAGAAATAATATGTCACTCAATGAGTTTTAAAACACATGTGACTGTTTAGTCGGTGGCAGTTTGCAGGCAGACAAATAGCGCAGAGGCCCCAAAAGAGGGTTTGTCATAATGGGTGAGCAACTCAACACAAAGCTTGTTTAAAGAGCAAGCAGAGCTCAACTGGTGGGGGTAAACACTGCACGTCACAATGAGATACAATGAAAAATAGAGCTATCTCCACATATGGACTTAATAATTAACCCAGAATAAATAGATTAATAAATATTCCCTGGATCTGTTTATCAACGACTCTGCAAACACAGGCGCCGAGAGTTACGCTGATTCACCCAATCACTATTTTTATTTCCAGCCAAAGCTGACTGGATTTTAAGCTGGCTGCGTTTAAAAGGAATTGACCTCCAACCCGGTGACAGAAGAAAAACAAGCACAGTAGGTCATGGGTTGGTTCCTCTTGTCACTGCACAACATAGCAAAACATGGCAAACACAGAGCAGGAGAGGCTGAGAGCAAACAAATACCTGAGAAATAACCAGGAAATTACATCATACCTTAGCACTGAGAACACAAGTGAATCAGTAATCCAATTCTGGTGAGATAGTGCAATAAAAGCTGCTCTGATGTCTACGTCTTGAAAAAGTCATGCCTTTTGGTATTTTAAGGACATTGGCTTCAGGCTTAAGATACAGACTATCTATAATCTGACAATAAAGGCAGCAACATAGAACCAGGTGTTTAAATGTCAAATGTCAGGAGCTGTTTCTGTTTTATGTTTTGTGAAAATATTGAAAGGAAAGTGATGTGAAAGCACATGACATGAGTCTGATTAATATCAAACCTGTGGCTTTCCCTCATTATGTTGTCTGTGCTCATTTAGTGGTAAAACCGTGTGAAAACAGCACACTTCCTGATAGCTGCAAGTTATCAACTCCATATCTGTATGAGTCACAAGGCTAATTTGAAGTCTTGATTGTTAACCAAACTGTTATAGATTTACAGTTCAGTGGAACTCCACAGTCATCAGTTTGTTTAATATGCTACTAAATTACAAAGAAAATGACTAATATTAGTTAGTTAATAAACTCCCCGCTTCCCTCAACAATTAAAAATTAATTATTACAGCCTCCTCACACATACTTCATTGAGCCGATGAGCTGAACATAACCAGCCATATATCACAGGGTTTGTTTTTTTTTTTTTAAGTCTGCTTTACTGTTCCTGTTTGTTTTTTGGATTATGTGTTGCATCTGTAAGCGTTCCTAGCTGACTCATGCAGCGCAGATTAGTGTTATGGGGCAAAGTCAGCGAGAATCTGAATGGGCTCAGTGAAGGTCATAAACTGACTTGAAGTTGTCAGGGCAATTTCCACTGTGTAATACACAGTAAGTAGTCCGATTTGCTGAGAGCGGGAGGTTTGACAAGCCCTTTAATTTAGGTCAGCCTCCAGGCACACACATTGCACTTAAACATATCATCCCCAAATTATATTATTGTGCAGTTTGACTGATTCTATAATCAGAGAGAAACTTCAAAGCAATGCATGTCTGTGGTGCAAAAATGTATAGGGACTGTGTGCTGATTCAAGGTGCTGCATAATTCATTCTTGTATGCTCCATAACATCAAACACAAACTGCAGCAGGTGATGGTTCCTATTGTATCACTATGTGCTGCGCTGTCATGTCTTAAATACTTTGATTTACATTGCAGCGCAGCCCTTTTGGTAGTTAATATAATCTTTTCCAGATATACCCAATGGACTGGAATGTAAGCACTTAGCAATGCAAATAAGTCTTTGGGAAAGGGGCGGAGCTGACATGTCATTGCGCAAGTGTGGCCTCGGAATCGGCGATGTATGCACTTAAAGTAATTACAAAATAATTGCAGCGTGTTAAAGGCTAAAGCGAGGGGGCTTCAGGAGATGATACCCGCTCATAGAAAAAAAAAAAAAATCTACCAAAGATGATAGCTTGTGTAAGCGGCCGGCAATAAATAGGCACCTTTCTCATGAAAGGGAAATGTGATAGCCACTCTATTACTCAAGAGGAAAGAATGTAAGTAAACCATCAGCGGAAGAGTCAAGTACAAACACGGCTTTGTCCTTCCCTATAAACAATATAACAGCAGACGAGAATAATTTCCATCTAGTGATCAAAAGCAGAGGCTGGTAATTAAAGTACTGTTGTCGCTATGTGAGGGCTATCAGAGAGAAAACAACACATCATTTGTTTTATGGCCGGTGAGGAAAAACTACTCCCAATAATCAAAGTGTTATATCATTCAGCGCAACCAAGTAACCGGATCACAAGCGCCACATATGGCCACAGTCAATCATAACTATTGCTTTTCTGTGCCAACAACGGCGTAATGTAACACAGAGGCGTTTTAAGCGCTGCCTCAAATGTGAGCTGTCAATATCACATTGTTAAGGATGGAAATGTCCACATGGAAAATTATGCAAAGCATGGAGAGTAGTTAAAACGTGTCAGCACTGGCTTAGCCCTGCCACGCTTTATGAGTCGATGTGAACCTTTCAACATCAGCCGGCGTTACAAAATATCTAATAACTATCGTTCAGACTGATCTGAGCTAGTTTGATCCCATGCATTCATTACCGTTTCGCAATTTCCGCCCATATGTCAGTATTTGACACGCTTTGCCAAGAAATGAAATGACACAATCTAGGCGCAGGATTCTTGCGGATTTTCCCCTTTATAACACAATTAACCCCATAGAGCGCAGCGGCAACCTTATTGAGCGCAGCTGGACAAGTGCACATTCAGCAGTTGACACCACAATAGACAAACAGGCTCAAGTAAAACTGGATAACAAACACGGCTGTAGGTCAACCCTTTTACTGCTCGGATACATCTGTATCAGTGCGTATTGTTGCCTGTGACACCGGAGACTACACAGACACGGCCAGCTCTTAATGCAGTAAAGATGCTGTTAAATAAAATGTTCGCCAACCAATGGGGGGGAGAACAAACACGAGAAAAAAACAACGATCAGGCAGAATAATTCGCCAGACGGTTGATATTCCTACCTCTCCGTGAGTGACTGTTCGTCCCTGGGGTGTATCCTCGGGTAGAAAATAAAGTTTGGAGCTTGATAAAAGTTGCTTGCTTGTTCTTTCTTCCCAGAGCAGCTGAAGCTCCGCTATGCAAATAGGATCCTCCGGTTTACATCTGACGAAGAAAAAGTCTCCAAGAGACAGAATCCTCGGTTTGCCGCCCCGGTTAAATTTAAAGGCTTTATAGAATATGTATGGTCCATGTAAACCGCAAGACGAGCCCACCCACTGTTGAGGAAAAACAAAAACAGACAAATTAATGAATGGCTCATCAACTATTTAATAAACAAATCGTAGCCGAGTGGACACCAACATTAAAAACATTCTTGCGTAATTACGCGCGGCTGGATACGATTACTTAACGAAATCTCAGCTTTGCGCACACAATTAGTATCACGGAACTATTTTTAGATGTTTAACATACAACACAGATGTGGTCATATTAAATGTAATGTCTTAAAGTTTTGTGGATGAGGCTAGCGGGAACAGTTGAAAGTAGGAAGCGATTAACGTAACAGGAAAATAAAATAAATCGACGGTTGATAACAAACGTTACCTTCAGTGAGTTCGGCTCCATCTCGACGTTATGAATTGATTAAACTCAACACGCTCTCCAAACTTGCTGGCTTGAATGGATTGCCGAAGGTCCTGTAAGGGACATATCTCCGTAGAGTTTATAACACCGTGTATCAGTCACTAAAAAGTACTGGAAAAATAATTAACGTGGCAAAATACACTAGAGAAAATATTATTTAAGTGAGCATATTAATTTAAAGATATAAATCCGTTCTGGCGATTTTTTGGAGCATATATATCCAACGTGGTCGTGTAATAGATGAAATATTAAGTAAAATCCACAAAAATATGAAGAATTTTCGATCAAATATCACCAATAGTTGCATTTATAAACAATACGCACCGTTTAGCTTGAATTATTCCCACGTTAAAGCATTATTTTGGGCCAAAATACGCGTTCCGGTGCGTTCGCGAAACTACGTCTCTTCCAGGACTTCTGTAAAAGACATTCAGTATGAAAGCACATTTCTCACAGTAATGACACTGAGGCGCTTGCTGTGGATGCCTTCAAGAAACAATGTTACATGAAAGTTAATAGGGCTATCAAATGATTCCTCAAAAGGTAATGGAGGACCCGTGAGGTGCCGGTTTTGCTTTGAGCGGAACTTGGTATGCGCTATGGCACAGGCGGGCGCGTTGGTTTTAGTGGAAATAATAGCCTTTATATTTTTGAGGCGAGCATAAAAGACAAAATTGGCCGAGTTAGAAAGCGGGCGTCACGAGACAGAATTCACGAGGCGGTCCATTATCCGGACATAAATCATCTTAAAACGTCGCGCTGACCTTGTGAAGACAGCGGGATATTTATTTGACACGGGTTACCACATTTGCAAGATTAAAGCCTCTTATATAATTATGTTGATTAATATGTACTATTAAAAACACGCGTGAATTATTTGGAAACAATTTTTAACCCTGAGTTACCGATTATAGTTTGGGCATTTATGATCATTTGCGCAAACTTCAAGGTTTCATTTACATTATATGAACTCGTTGTCCTCATCTCCGCCGGCTGTACGTGTCAGCTGTATTTTATCTGCTGTTTGGAATTATTCATGTACTCTGTTAAAAGTACCCACTCAGTCCACAGCGCTGTGCTGTTTCTCCACTGTCACGCACCCTTTGCCCTGCATTTATCCACCACACAGATCACAGAGCATGCAACAGCGACATAGGCCTACTTCTGACATCAGCTATTTCAAGTACAGTATTACGCAATGCGCTTTTTTTTCCTGAAATGACGGGCAGAGCATACAGGCGCATTGATTCACATCCAGTAAAGTGTTTTCCTGTCTGCAATAGTGACATGCTTTCTTTTTCTGGAGCAGCTGCTGCTCTGAACAAGTGCCTGGTGGGCTTTTGAAAACATGCAGAGACAGATGATGAAGAATTACAGGCATTTGGGGCTGAAGTCCACATAATATCCACCCGTCATATCAATACAGACTGAATTTACATTATATAATTGGGTTTAATGAGTTCATATGTCATATATTTATTCACAGCTAAAACTTTATAGACCAGTTGTAATCAATTGATAAGTACAATGTCCGGTTTGGCAGTTTTTCACAAATTTGAGCCACATTTTTAAAGCAAATATTAATTTTCAACATTTATATCTTGAGGCTGATGCAGTTTATTGTCGAATGTGAGTGTTGTATGTGTTTTAATTGTGTAATCCTGCAACTGTGTGTTGTTTTTACTGCTGCCTATCTTGGCCAGGACACCCTTGTAAAAGAGGTTTTTAATCTCAATGGGATATTTTCTGGTTAAATAAAGGTTAAATAAAAATTAAAATAAAAAAATATCAGCTTTAATCTCCTGAGACCCAGGAAAGTACAAGTTTTGGCTTTTTTAAAATTAAATAATTGCCTATATTGGAAACATCAAGATGCAACAGTTTTTTTCAGATTTGTATTTTTATTTTTATGGAATACCCTTTGCAGTGGACTTTTTTTTGTTTGTTTGTTTTGTTTTGTTTTGTTTTTTTTATAAAGCTGTGAAACTCTTGTCCACAAACATGGGCAGAAAACCCATAGCTGGGTCTTAGGAGGTTAAGATAGTTCAGAACTAATACTTTTTTCCCTTAATGGCTTGTAACTGATTTATAAAGCATTAATATTGACTCTTTACCCATTTAACCCATTAGACATGAGTTGTAAACCTTTTATAAAGGCCACTTTGTAGTGAGTATAAGGGCACTACGTTTTAATACTGAAATAGCTGAGGCAATGTTCTGTGACACCCGGATATTTTAAGTACCAGTTTAGTGCTTTGGTTCAGAGAAAAAGGTGGATTACACAGAGGCTCATTGTCTTACGTGCGGCTGCAGCAGTGTTGGGATTCCTGCAGTGAATCCAATATAAACCACAGCTCTTAGTGTTATCTTTCCTGATTTCTCTCACAGCAATTTCAGACGCTGAATCAATGGGGTTGCATTGTTAATAGCAGTCACCATAATGAAGTCCCTGGTTAATCAATGGCACCACTCAGGCTCTTATCTGGCAATTGCAAGTGTTTGCTTGTCAACAACCAGAGCCCAGCAGTGAGTGCAACATTGTGATGCAGATATTGATGGGAATTTAGATGAATCAAGTTGCACGCTGAGTGTTAATTAGAAGGTTTCAGGATGAAAAGTTGACTAGTGTCTTGGGTATTGGATCAAAATCCATGGGATGAAGCCAGACAATTTCAGAACAAAGGCTTATTTTCTCTAAAACTTAAAGGAATTGCATATGTGATAGTAAATCAAAACACAAATACGGGCTGTTGGATCTAACTGAAACAAATACCAGATTAAAACTGAAGATACATTTTACATTGCCATTGTATGATCAGGACATAACATAACAGGGTAAATAAAGCTGTCAGTTATAATAACACAGGCAGGTTGATAAGAGACAGATAAACTCTTAAAAGAACTACCGCTCAATACAAAGCTCAAAGAGCAAGTGAGAGGAGTAAACGGGTAAACGTAATAAGGCAAATAAAGCACGACAAAGAGTGGAATGAGGAGTCGATTAATGATGGGGGGGGAAGAGGGGAGAGGAAGTGAGATAAGTGATGAGAGGAAGTAGAGGAAATAAAAGTAAACAGGGATTTTTACTGTTCCAGCTGCCCCTGAAATTCTATTGAGACATACCATCAAAGGCCAACCATAATTAAAGGGTGCTTTCAGGTAGGGCAGGAAGTGGGATCCGATGAGCTTCAGGCCTGACGTAGGACTTACAACAACTTCAGCTGTTCTGATGCGGCTTTCTTTGCTTTTTAGGAGGCTTGTCATTTTTTATACATGCAAAAAGGAGTGTGGTAACTGGTCAACAATCACCACTGTAGCAGACGACTGTAAATACACTTGGTCTTTTTGCTATTTATACAGTATGAAGTAAATTTGGGTAGGATTTTGGTAGAATTAAGGATAGACTCATACTAATATTTTGCTTTGTTTATACTAAACAAAGCAATGTAGGTGTTACATCCAGTAACTAGTATTTTTCTCACTTGCACCCACTGCACATGTGCTTATACCCACTATGTGTGTACTTTTTACCTATAGTCCTTATATTTTTACTGCTATACCATTGATAATGGTAATTATTCAGATATTCCATTTCTTTAACCCATAAAGACCCAGCGCTACTTTTGTGTCAGTTCCCAAATGAATTTTTCTCTATATATAACCTTTCTTAAATGATATAACACCATTTTTTATAATATTGTCCTTTGCATTTTACACCAATTATTTACATGGATTGATATGATTAATGGTTCTACAGGTATTAAACATTTTAGATCAGTAGATGCCTTTGTCACCGGTGCATGTTTGGGTCTTTACGGGTTAAAATGAAAACCTGCAGGCTATCGTCACCAGCTTTTCCACTGTGGAAAAACATGCTACTGACCGGTGTTACTGTTAGCTGCTGTTAACTCCTAAGATATACAGTATGTGACTTCTGTTATCTGTTGATTGGATAGGTCACATTCTGAGAGGAATTTCAGTCCACAAATCCCATGAAAATATCAAAATTACTGAGTTAGTTTGTGTGCAGAAAAAACAGCAGAAGGTTAGAGAAGTAGAGCAGGCTGATGAGGAAACAGGCGCATATGGGGTTTTAGGTGATGTACTAATTAGGATTTATAGCCTAGTTTGTGAATTATATACAGACGCATCAGCAAATATAGCCTTTGAAAGTTAAAATACTGGGTCTTGTGTTTATTGTTAAAAGCAAAATGAGAAATATATCAGAACAAGTTGGTTTCATAAGATCATATTCACTCAATGTTTAAAGCTGCCTTAAATATATAAACATATATAATATATATCCATATTTAACCCGTAAAGACCCAGTTCTATTTTTTGGGTAGTTCCTGTATACATTTTTCTCTATATTTAACATTTCTTAAGTGATTTATCACCATTTATTTTAATATTATCCTCTTTATATTGAGTTTTTTTTTCCAGTGTAAATCGTGTATTTTCCTATATTTAATTTACTGATCATGTAGATGTTCATTTAAGCTTAGAGCTAATTCAAAGGTTATTATATCAGAAACAGAGAAAACAGAAGAAAAAGTGACTTTTTCAGTCAAATCTATCATTAACTGAACATAAACCCAGTGTCTCCATCCACTGTCATTGATCCAACTCCATGGGTTTTACTGGTGAATCAATGTTGTATGAGATGATGGTGTTTCCACGGTAACTACAAAGCCTCTGAACGTCCAAATGGGTCATATCTGATGACCATGAAAAGGTGGGCAAACTGTATTTTACACCAATTATTTACATGTATTGATAGAATTAGTGGATCAACAGGTATTAAGCAGTTAAAATCAGTAGATGCTATTGGTTGATGTTTGGGTCTTCATGGGTTAACGTTGGCATTACCGTTGTATCACTAGCAATAATGGTGCCAATGTCATCAAATGAGGAGACTGGATTGGGGTAAGTTCCTAAAGGTATCATACTGTCCCGTTATAAGAATGTTACTGGTGACTGGACCAACATCTAGAATGTATACCATAGTTTTAAAAGAGGAATGAATCAACACTTTTTCAGAATGTCATTTTTGCGCCAATGACTGCCTTCACACCATTTTTTTTCACAGAGCATATCTACCACTCCCACATGACAGGGACATGAGTAGATGTGAAACAAAACTGAATTTTCCTCGTAACCACCATGACCTTGTGGAGAAAGGTTGTTAAAGTCTTCCTGTAATTCTATGTTCCCACTTTTCAAGTTTGTTTGTTGGTCACATAAGATTTCAATTTAATTGAGAAGTGAATTGTGAAAGGACCATGAGTAGAAGGTCACGATGTATGCATTGTGTTGAAAAGGCATTTGAATAATTTACCACATTTCTTCTCAGATCTGTTGCCAATCATAACCATCAGACAGTCCAAAATAGTCTTTTCCTGTGGAGTAAAAAGGAGGTTTGAAGGGTCAATGTGTAATATTTAATCACATCTACTGTAACAGTGAAGATTGTAACCAACTGAATTCACGACAATGGCATGTCGGCATTGCTGCTCTTGTTCTCTTTGGATCTAAAACCTCTGGAGTCTTTGTAGCTAGTGTGGTCCTATTTTTCATTATGTGCCTTCGTGGTAAATCTGTCACAATTGTGAGTAGAATCAAGTACAGTGAGATGGACTGACTCCGAATCCATTTAAAGGCTTTGCCTCATTCAACCTCCAGTATGAATGAGCCAGAGCTACTGCACACCTCTGAGGACTGGTTTATGTGATGGGAGGGGCACTGGCCTCACCAAAGCTGTCTATCTACACTTGTTGAAGGATTTTCTGTTCTGCTCTTGAGATTTCAGCTGCAGAAGGATGTCCATAGTTCAGGATGGAGAGAGATCAGGCACTGATATCCACAAGAGCTTGGTACGTCTTGAAAATGTCAGTGTTGGGGTGATGGTGGAACATAAGTAGAGGTTTGGAAGACAATAGAGAATTAACTTTTTTTTTTTTTTTTGCTCTGTTTGATCATCATCCAGTGCAGCAGACTGAAGTTTGGGCCCGGTAACTGCAGAACTGTGGTACTGGGCCATCTGTATGGACTCAGCATCATCAGCCGGGTCACTGACTGAATCAACTTAACCTCCAGTCATGAATGTTTGTGGTTTGTGAGTCTCTTCCGGCCTGTGTATGCTTGAAGCCCATGGAGTGCAGTTGTAGAATCCAAAGTGTCTGTGTCTCGTAGGGTGACTTCCTCCCTGAATAGGTCAGAGAGGGGTGCACGTAACAGTAGCTCAGTATCAGTACTGACGAACAAGGACTCCAAAGATGTGACGCATTGTTACAATACGCGCTTCTAAGGTTTTATATTTGTACCTGAAAAGGTCAGATTTGCAGCTCCACAGCAGTCTGAGTGTGCACTCTTGGGGATCGGCTCCGTCTTTGGAGAGCCAAAGTTCACTGCTTTCAGACACTTATAGATTCAGATGGTAGACGACCGAAGAGTAAAACAAAGCAGGGCTCTCTTTACTCACTGACAAACCTTTAATAAATACAGGTAAACTTTTAAAAGTTAGAAAGTCCTGATTGGACAACAGGCTGCTTTTAGTGAAACATGACAACACATGGACAGGTTATTAGCATATGAACATAACATTTGAAAGATACTACCCATTCTGTTGTACAATCTGAGTACATGTAGCAACACAGCTAATTCATCAATCTGACTTTAGTATGAACATAAAAAACCTTCAGAAACCAATTTAAGAAACACAGCCAAGAAATAACATGTGTTATCCAGCGTCAGCACATAGCATTACTAAATCTAATAAGTCAATCCTCAAAGGCTGTGTTGTAAATCTTTCAGATTTTTCTACCTCAGGATAAGTTTATTGGGACAATGTGCTCGACTAAATGAAATACGATTACACAATATATGAATAGTTTGTGTTTCTTTTTTAATCTCTGTCACCAACCTCCAAGTGAACAGATTGAAGAGGCCTTGGTGCGGGTAATAAAAGAAAAAACTGAACTATTTTAAGGCAGATACAGTCTTATTTGGTGCATGTAGCAGAACTGTACCGTGAGTGGTAAAGCTTTACTTTCTCAGCACAGGTGTTCCACATTCCTCATAATGAGGCAGCCCCAGCAGGGAGCCGCAAATGCGGTTGGAAAGCCACCTCAAAATGGAGAGCCGAGGTTGTGGTTTCAACCACAGCAAAGAAACACAAAGCCATTAAAATAGCATATTCCCTCATAACTCTGACCATATGTTGACATGTCTTAATGATGAATTTTGATTTTAGCTGGAATGGCTTAAAATAATATTAACCATTTCACCTCTTTCTTCAGAGCCACAGTTGCAGTAGGATACAGCAGCTGCAAAGAGTTAGAATCAACTTAAAGCCTATCACTTACTAAAGAATGGAAAATGTGAAAATACACCCTGAAGCACAAATAGTGAGGCATATTTATTTCCTCATGTTTGACTTTGACTTAAAAAAGCAAAACATCCCAATGTCATTTTAGAATTTATGACCATACAAGGTATTATGAAAATCTACTGATGACTAAAGCAAGAAAGCTTCTGAGAAATGAGGGCAACACACTTTATCTTACACTCATTCCACATGCACAATTGCATTACCCAGTGGATATCCATCTATCATCAATGGAAAGCCCAGGGACATTAAAAATCCATCAAGTAAATTTGTCCACGGGAACACGTTTCAATAGTAACTTTACACCTGCGTCTTTGTGCCGCTGTAATCACATGACAATGGCCCCGTCTGCAGGATGTCTTTAGGAAAGGTAACAGGAGCTCTGAGTAATGTCGCTGGGCTAATTTTAGACTCTCACACTCATTATAACGTGGTGTTACATTTCTCTGCCAGTCCACCTACACAGACAGCACATGCACAAAAAAATCCAATTACCTTATTGAAATCATTACTTATAATTAAGATTTAAGTTAGGAGTGTTCATCTGCGGGCTCCTTCAGATGCTTTCTGTGTATATTAGCAGGTGTCAGCCAGTGAACTATAGGCTGAATATTAACTGACTTCGCTCATAAATATTTGTGATGCTGTGATATCTCAGAACATCAAAGTACGTAGCTACCGCATGCAGAGAACTGTGTCTCTGCTGGATGATTATTGCTCACAGCAGAACTGATAGCCTCCTAGAAAAAGAAATATTTCTCTCCTTTTGTTCTTATCTAATATCATACTTGTTTATCTGCGTAACCATACCTCATCATGTTTCATGCATAATTTATGGTTTCTAGAATTCACCTTTCAATTACAATATTCAACAAGCAGGCTGCCTCGTTTCCAACAGACCCATTATTTTATCCATTCCTGGCTGCAGAGCCACTGAGCGTATCTACCATCATATATTTATATGTGTATTAGGCACTGTAATTCATACGGCAAACATTGGTTAGCCCAGTCTGAATGACTGCCATGACAATGAACTAATTGCCTGCAAAACACAATTTCACATTCATGGGCCACTATTACAGCTGAATTGTTTGATAATGTCAAGTGAGTCATTTTATTAAGCGCCACACAAATGTAATCATGCGGCAGGACAACGTGAATTCAAGTGTATACAAGTGTTAACATCACTATGGGTTTTAGGTTATTACTGCTGCAGCAAATGTAAATTTGGCTCATTGATGGAGAGTGCTCAGCTGAATCAGAAATGTGCAAACCACAAACTAAATAGGCTGCTTCATTCCCCTTCCATCTGCATACACATCAGCACACATACACACACGTACACACAGACCAGAGTCGCATTTTATATCTCCCCATCTGAAACCAGGATTAGAACCATGAATAATGTATTTATGTAAATGTATGATGGGTATAACTATAAAAGATGAGAGTGATTGAAAAGGCATTTTGTTAGATTGAGTTACAGCTGCCTATGAGTTATGGATGTTTTCAGTGCAGAGAGGGAGCCGAATACCCCCCCAAAAAAAAAAAAAAAAAAAAAAGCTAGTATTTTTGAAGGCGAAGAGGTCACAGTGTCACCTCCACATCTGAGGAATACATTAATACAGAACCTGATCTCAGCATTTACGATTTGCACGCTGCGTTTCAAACATCACTCAGGTTATTACACCCAGTGGTCAAACTATCATTGACTATGAAGTCGCCGAGGACACTGACCTCAGCATTTACCATCTGCGTAATGCATCACAACCGCCTTTCCTGTCAAACACCGAATTGTTATAAAACGGGCATAAATGTCAGCAGACATCTATGATCAGATTATTCACTGGTGCGTGTCAACCTCCCATCTGGGCTGAGATTGCTGCATTATGTATATGTCAAATAACTGTGTGTAAAGGCAATTACAATGCAACCATTTTACGCCGACAGTTTTCTAGATTTCTCGCATGGTATTCTATTTGAATAAAAGATTCAGATGGCATGTGTGCAATACTGCTGTAATCTGTGTAATCCGTGAGATATATCTGCAAACCGGAGCATAAAATTCAGCCTATTCAAGAATGGAGACAAAGGATAAGTTATGAAATATGACTGACAACTGCTGAATTGTTCCATTAGAGCTGTGCAGCACAAGAAATACAGTATTTTGTTCAGAGTGCAGAGCCTGAGCACACATATTAAAGAAAAAAAAAGCCTCTCAGCATTAATAATTTATCTCATTTTATAAGGCAATTTAGCAGTCACTTGAAGTTGCTATGGTGACAGGGGGGTATTTTGAGACAACTAATGACCTATGCAAAACCCACTCACTGTAAACTTCACTCAAGCTAAATGAGATTGCTGTCTGTGCTGTGTGTGATACATGGCTGAGAACTTAATCCCCACGCTATGCTTGGCCTTTTTCTGCACAGGACAAATTAAGATTGTTAATATCAATGTAAAACATCTGTGGGCTGTTTACTGTAAAGGGAATATGAGCCAAGTAGCAACCGGGGGCCAACGCTGCACTGCATAATAGTCTTTTGTTTTGATTGCTAATGTAGAATTCATAACAGTTGTCAAGCTCAGGTCAGAAAAAAATCCAGTGAGTGAAAGGAAAATGAATACTCATGATATGGTTTGAATGTAACTCAATATGTTTCACACTAAATCCCTTTCAGTATCTCTTTATTTTTCAGCTTACGTCAAAGATTCCACACTGGAAAAGCTTTGAAGACCTGCTCTGTTCTGGGGCGAATCATATTTGTCCAATAACTGCTTGGCCTAATGCAGCTGTCGGGGCTGTGAGAGAATGAGTCATGTGTTACCCATTTAAGTCCAATTTCTCCCATGCAAATGCCTGACATGTGTGACTCCGCAGGGCCCAAAGTTGGAACAGGATTTTGAAACGTGGGGAGGGAGAATGAAGGCCAGTGCTGTTTGACCATTCAGCCACCTGCTTCACCCATAACCCGCACGGTTTACAAAAAGTTTACATCCAAGGAAACTATTGATTTGATGCTGTTTCTGACATGGCTTTTATGTAAACTCAGCTGGCATTCAATGAAATGAATAAACAAAGAGGACATTGTTTTGGTTGTTTTTCCTTAAATAGAGCTCCACTTTGGAAAATGTGAGTTATATTCACAGAGCTACAACTATGTGATGTTGAAACAATATATTTATCCTGAGTGCAATGGCTGTTTTTTTTTAATTGGACCTCACCAGTCTGTTATATCCTTCATCTTTTCCTTTTGTGTGGAGCTTTATGGTTATTAGCATACATTTCAGGTTGACTAATAAAGGTGTGACTGAGAGCTGTTTGTTGTGTCTGCTGTGGAAGCTCTGGTGTGCACTGCCACCTGTTGGACAGCTGCAGTAACGACACAGGGCTGCTGACAGGTACAGTATATTACCCAGTGATTACAGGAGGCAATTTGCAATGTAACATAACATCACAGTTATTAATGAAATACAAAGGTGTATCTGATGGTTACAGATGGCTGATAAAAGCTGTGACGTGGTTTAATACAATGTGAACAAACAGGATTAAACTGCAAAATCCTTTTCATCAGCTTACTAAAGCAGCTGTCAGTGTATACAACACTTAAACTGCCTTGTAAAATCAAAACAAATGAAAACCTCTGTAAGGCAGTTAAGACTTAACACATTTATTGAGCAGCAGGGGAAACCCAAGCCTATAAAAGCTTTAAATAAAGAGAAAAATATAATGTAGCAATGCATTAATCTGTGCACACTTCACACTTTCATTTTAAGTGCTACTATTAAAAAAGATGAGAAATGTTAATGCAAAGTGTTTATATTCTGTTTACTCTGTGGGGAATAGTAGCAGCCAGCAACCAGCGCTGCACTGCGAAACAGTTTTTTATTTAGTCAATGAAAGGAAAATGAATACTCGCTGTATGGCTGATTTTACATTCAAGTGCAGATGGTGCCGTTTCCAAAGATGCCTGATATTTCAGTTTGAAAGGATAAAATTTAAATATAGTAAATTTACATATCACACAGTTCAGGCTGATAAACAATATTTTGTATGTCTGACAAACGGTGAAGTGGAGCCTCTGGGGGGTAAGTCAGAGTTCAGTGTCTTGACATGTGCACAGGAGCTCTGGACTGAACTACAAACCCTCTGGTTGGTGAATAACCCACTTAACCTCCACCCACTCAAAGTGGACCTTTAGAGGAAACATAAGAAGTCAAATACACTTAAATCTAGCATGAATATTATTTCAGTTAATAACTAACCAACTTTATAAACACTAAAAGATGTTTTAACATAAAGCATCTTAAATTGACCGTAATCTTTATTGGAAAAGGAAGGTCAGTTTCATAGTTCTTTTTTTCTCATAGCGGTTTTCATTCCCCTATTTGGAAACATAATTTAAAGCCGTGCTTTTTTTTTTTTGTACTTTGCACACAATTATAATGAGTGACATTTCCAACAACTGAGTTCTCACATGTATATCTGTCCTTCTCTATTGAATTCAACAGTACAAAGGATTTTCTGCTGACACAGCAAACAGTGGAGCTCTACATTAGCTGCATAACAGCGCTGATTGAAGCAGCAGCACAGAGGGAATCACTGTTGTGTGATCAGTGAACAGAGCCCCTCGGCCATCTCTGTCATTATCATCTCCACACAGCCGAGAGCGCAGTCTGAACAGCAGCCTCACACAGATCCACGGCTAACACCAGGCCTGCGGTATGATGTTAGAAGGCCTCGCTGTCTCAGACAACAGAACAGGGTTTGTTCCACTTCATGACTGACTGGCACGTCTCCGCTTTGAAGGACTAAGTCGTTGTTGTTGTTAAGAGGCAACACTCTGATTCTAAAATTGGTTTGATTTTCTGTTTCAGAGCCACTTTTTTTTGTAGATAGTTTACTCCAGACTTCAATTACTTGGAAACCAGGAAACAGTAAACACCAGGGATGTGTTTCACAGATACACCGGTGGTTTCACAAAGTCTCAAGCCGCAATGTTTTTTGATGCAGGCTTTAAAAAAACAAAACAACAACAAAAAAAACAACATTCCCCTTGTAGCAAGGAGCTGGATCTTCTCTACTATTCTCAGTGGCTGAATACGTCATTGTATTTCACATGATGAAAATCAAAATATGATGATGGACAATTTGGAACAAAGACAGGAAAAGTCTGTCTCCTTTCCAAGGTCACAGGCCTCTCTACTGTTTCCTTTCTTTTGTGCCGGCTGCTTGGCCAACATGGGGATTGATTTGAATAGAATCAACTCAGCATGGAGCCAAGTAGGGCAATACAACTCCTGTGTGTGTGTGTGTTGGCTCATGTGCATGTCTGTGTGTTTTAGACTTAGCAAGTCACTGCGGGCATGGTTTGCCGAATCATTTCCTGTATGTAGAGATAATAAGATATGTGATTAGACTGCGTTATAATGGTTTAGCCTAATGTTGGGTAAATCCTAATGACTCTGAATTCACACATTTTATTAATGCTTGGCTGCTCTTTTCAACTGGTATTAACATAAAACCTCACAGTTAAACGATGCTGAATGATCTACTAGATGACATAAAGAGCTGTAGTTTTCAGCAGCTTTAGTCAAATTGAAAAAATGTTTCAACAGCAAGTCTTTTTCCTCCATATTCATTATCTTCTATTTGACTCTATTCATTGCATTGTTTGGCTTGTTTTTTATATGTCTGTGATAGTCATTATACTGACAAAGTGTAATGTATTAAGTGGCGGATCCAGAAAATTACACATGGGTATCACAATGAGTTTTACATGAATGGATTCAACAAAACATCCACAAAAATACTTGTGTATATGGGTATATATCATGTGTTCTTAATGCAAAATAGGAACAAACCCAGACAAACAAAGCAAAACTGTGTGCATATATATAATTATTATTATTAGGCTTCATTTGAAAGGGGACATTTTGCAGTTTCTGTATTTAACACAAAAGTAAAAGATTAAAATCTAAAACATCAGTTAAGAAATAGCTCACATGCAACCTAACCCTAACCTTAAAAGGGGCCACCGGTGACCTGGTAGATGTTAAAATGTAAAAATATTATATTACAAATAAAAGATTTTTCACAGAAATATGCAAATAATAACCAATCGGAGCAGAAAAATACCACTTTTTAAAATCACCTTTAGTTTATTTGCTGTTTTCAGTGTTTTATGGACATAGTGGTGGTATATATTTTTTCAAATACAGTTTTAAGAACACAAAAGTTTGCACAGATGCCACCCCTTGCCCCTTATAGATCCACTTCTGTGAATTAATGTCTGCAACTTGTATTATATTCCTATTTATTTCTATTTATACACATCAATTATTACATTGACTAGGTGCAATTATTACATACTGAGTCCCATTTACACTTTATTTATCAAGAATAAATCACATTATCACAATTATTGCATGAGAAGAGGTAAAAATATTTAATTCCAACATTATGGGCAACAGTGTGTACATGTATGATACAGCTATGTGTTTTGCTGCTTGTTCAGTTGGTGTTGTAGTGTTCTTTTACTGTCTGGACATTTTAATTGTGACCCACCAGGGTGAATCATGGATAAAAACTGTTTAACAGAAAAAAAAAAAAAAAAAATCCTGGATCCATTAAGAGCAACTTATGTTTGCATTAAACATAGCTGAGGTTTTCTGAATCATATAGTGGCAACATTTATTTTCCTGGAAATCGGGTTCATTCCATCCAGTCTCAGACACTCACACACCTTGTTCATACTGCTCATGTTTTGTTTGCATTTGTGGTTCTTAACCTTCTAAACATTGTACAAATACACTTTAGTTTTAATAAAACTCCTCATGACTCATGGCTTGAGTTTACATGACGGTCTAGTTTGACCCAGAACAGAAGAGATGTCTCATTTCTCTGTTTATCTGTATTTATCTTTTTGTCTCCATTTAGCTGAAAAAGACTTAAAATTGTACAAACATATTTTCTAAAAATTCATGTGGAACTAAGATATTTTACAACTACTTTTCCCATTGTGTGTAAAATAGTATTGTATCATCTGTAATGTTATTGAAATATTATTACCATTATTTATCTTATCTACACTACTCATTCACCTTTTTTATACATGTACATACACTTCTTTACTCACACACGCATTCTAGATCTTGTTAATGTTTACATTCTTTTTTTTTTTTTTTTAGCTCTGAACCCTACACATGTATTTACACAAATTTCTCTTAATGTTCATATTTTTCCTATATTCATACTTTTTCTTATATTTTGCATCTATTGTTTTTCTGGAGTGAATAGTGAGCTGATTGGTTCTTTTTTACTATAACATTTCATCACATGGTTGACTGTGTTAACCTGCATTTCATAAATAATTGGATCAGATCAGATCTAATCTGATGTATTTTGAATGAGTGAATCATCCTAATAGCATCATGATTTGTGAGATGTGAATAATGTCTCTGCTTAAATATTAATTGGATTGTTATTAACCCTTAAAGACATAGACCTATTTTTGTGGTGACATCCAACTGAATTTTTCTCTACAGCTCTCTTTTGTTTTATTCCTTTCTTTATCACCCTTTATTACAACATTGTCCTCACCATTTTGCATTTTTCAGGGAAAATTATCCTACATTTAGTTCACATATTATTTAGATCTTCCTAAAAGCTCAGAGTAAATTCAAGAGTTATCATATGTGGTTATTGTACAGTATATGGTGAAAAGCTGAGAAACTGCATATTATTTGAATTACTAACATGTATTGATAAAATTAGTGGCTGATAAGTCACAGTTTCAATCATATATACATCATTTGATGTATATAGTTGGGAAAGGTTGTGAAAATTGAAGAAAAATTACTTATTTTGCAAAATATATCACTACTGGGATGAAAAACAAAGTGCACACAACCACAAGTCATTTATCAAACTAGATGGATTTTATTGGTGAATCAGTGTTGCAGAAGATAATTGTGTCTTGACGTTCACTAAGGAGCCTCTGGAGGTCCGAAGTATACATCTGATCCTGCTAAGAAACTGCATTTACCTGAATTATTAAAATGTATTGATGTTATTAGTGATTCATAAGTTATTAAACATTTTAGAGCAGTAGATGGTTGTGGTTAGGGTTAGCTCTAGGGCTAAACAAACTGTTTTAGAAGGATGTATTTGGTTTCTGATGAAGTTTGGACAATTTAGATGAAACTGATCAAGACAAATTAACAAAACATAAAGGTTAATAAAAGTAAAATAAATAAATAAATAAATGAAAGTGGTGGCAGTTTTTTTCCCCTATATCATCATTCTGACTCTTTATAAAGGTAAAAACACACTAAATATCAGGAAAATGTGGAGCCTATTAGTGACTGTGCTGTGATTGTTTTATTTAATGATTTCCAGGAACAGCAGAGTTAAAAGTGCACTTCATGGTTGAATTCCTGGAAAGAGTAATAATGTGATGCTGCCCTCTCCTGTGCAGTCACAGGGAAGAACTCCACATCCACAAGTCTCCTAATAATCCTGAATGATCTTCCACTCAAGTACACGTTGCGTTTCCTCAACACTATATGACTTCATTTCATCCATCAGCTCCATGTTTCATCTTGTGACCAACTGACGCGCCACCCCCGGGACAACAGGACGCGACTTTTCTTGTGGGCGGAGTTAAAACTTTGGGGACTTTGTTCGAAAAACTACAACCATCAGCTTTTTTTTTTTTACCCTTCTAGAGCAGCACATACCGGTAAACTTGGACTTGAACATCCAGGAATAACCGGAGGGAAAAAAAAAAAAAAAAACACTAGTGCGCAATTTCATCCAAAATGATCCTAATCAAGTTTATTTGTGCCATCATTACCAGAGCTTTATTCATCCTCGTCTCCCTCACCGGGGTCTGGAGGGTGACATGGGTGAAGGGTGACAAGATCTACTGGCTGCTCACTTTCCTCTTTCTGCCGCTCGTCGTGGAAATGATCGTCACATTGAAGCGGAGAAAAGGCAAAGATTACAAATGGTGAGGTTATTTGTACGCGTCTATTTTGCAAAAGTGATAGAAAAATGAATCTGTGTGAAGTGAATTCAGGATGCACGTTTTGTCCTTGTTTTCTTTGCTGTATTGATTTTTAATAGACCCACTTTCCCTTGCCTGTACCCCATCCCCCACCTCCCTAGACACCCTGCATCCTGCTTTAAGTCTGCTGCTATTGTCTAAACTGTCCTGGGACAGTGAGGATGGGGTGTGGTGATGGTGCCCCCTCAACTTTAACCTCTTACAATAAATCTGTAAACAATACTTCATCTGTTCATCTGTGGTCAAAAACTCTAATGAAAAGCCAATATGGTGCAGTGTGAAAGATGATAAATTTCAAGCACACACCCAATTGATTGTTTTGTCATGAGTCATGACAAATGTTTTTACAAAAAGAAAAAAACAGATGAATTTCTTTCGTAGAGAAATAGATGGAGTTATATTGTTGGGGGGTATCCTGATGTACTGTATTGTTGTTTGTCTGTTTGTTGATAGGGTGTTGTTGGATCTCTTGCAGGTTTTCTCCTCCCATCTTTCTGTTTCTTATTAGTATCATTCCCTCCATCTGGATCCTGGAGCTTCACCATCAGCTCAACAAAGCCAGTGATCCTGAGGTACTTCACCCATGAAACAAACACACTCAGTCAGTTCATAACAGCTACAATGAAAAAATAATAATAATAATAATAATGGATTAGATTTCTATAGCGCTTTTCAAGGAACCCAAAGCACTTTACATTATTGATTCACTCTCACACTCTGGTGGTAAACTACATTAGTATCCACAGCTGCCCTGGGGCAGACTGACGGAAGCGTGGCTGCTAATTCGCGCCAAACAGCCCCTCCAACCACCACCACCAAACATTCACACACTAGTGTGAGTGACACTGGAGGCAAAGTGGGTGAAGTGTCTTACCCAAGGACACAACAGCTCATGACTTGGAAAGAGCGGGATTCGAACCGCTAACCCTTTGGTTATTGGACAACCCGCTCTACCTCTTGAGCCACGGCCGCCTTGAAAAAGTTCAATAAAAAGATTTCAAGTAGCTAAGTGCATTTACTTTTAACATTTGTTATAAGTAAAAGTATTAATAACTTGAGAAAATCCATTTCATACAACTTTGTACCTCTGGTCAAATACATATCAGAGGCAAACATTGTCCTTTATACTCCACTTTTTTTAAACCACACTGAGTTTGTTGATCTTTAGTATTTGTGATAAAGTTAAAGGATTATGTCTTCTTTTATGGGTTGAAAAAGTCCTTAAAGTGACTAAGTTCTTGTCTACTTTGTTTCTTGTGTATTGTCATGGACATCACCGGATTGATTAAAAATGCACATTAATTGTCAAAATAACAACAGGAGTCATCAGTATGATACTCTTTATTCCACCACTGTTCAGGAGGTTTATAATTAGTTTAATCATGCATATCATGGGCATGATGGTCACCATTATGTAAAATAATCACAATTACTGTTGATGTTGTGGTTATGTAATAATTGTGATTGGCCTATTCACAAAACTGAAACCAGGTTTGTCTTTCTGAGCTCATGAAAAATTTGTTTTTTTAGAGACACATTGTTCCAAGGACGGGATGTAAATGACTCAACACTAACACAACATTAACCTTTACAGCTGTAAAATACAACATGCACATTAACGCAGCATTAACTTCAATCTAAAACCATAATGAGACACTGACTGGCAATATTTTCTTTCACAATGACTTCTTCTTTTCATAATACTTGCTTTTTCAAAAGGTTTTGAATGCAGAACCTTTATTTGTAGTGGGGCATTTTGACAGTACAGTTTTATTACATTTCATTGAGTAGAAGATCTGCAGTTGTTTTTCCTCCATTGATGAAAATGTCTCCAAGCATGAATAAATGGATGCATGGATGGCTTACAAAGAGAGCACTTTGCAAATAGATATGCATATGGCTACAATTTGACTGATAATTAGAACTGGGGTAATATGGTGTGCAGAAACCCTCTCTGCCTCGTTTCAGTGCAAAAGGCTTGACTCATGGGAGAATGTTCGTGAAGTGATCGAACTGAATAAAACCCTGGGGAACCTGACGTATGACGCCCTGTACTACCTGAAGGTAGGCCTCACTTCATTTCACTCCTTATAATAGAACATAATCTCCTTTGTAATAGAAAGATGAATGTTTAAAAAAGACATTTACAACACTGCAGGGTGCTTAACATACATTATGTAAAGTAGCAGTGACACCAGCCAAGATATGAAAACACACATGTCAGAAAAGGACATTATTCTCACGAGCTATGGTGAATAATTTATGGTGGAAACTAATGCAGGACATATATTCAGAATGTAGGTAGTAAATACTTAATCTCATCTCTCACTCAACAGTTCTTTAGCACCTTTTGTCTTATTTGTACATTTTTATTCATGAGGATGTAAAAGGTGTCACAGTGTGAATTGTGATAATCTGTAAAATTGCAGGTTTATATTTGTATATGATTCAACTCAATCAGACTCCATTGGAATAAAAACATTAGCATCAAAATGTGAAGTCAAAATGTCCTCAGTATGCTTGTCATCATATTTAATGCAAAAGAAAGAAAAAAACAAACAAACAAACAAAGCAGGGTTTCTCATCCTTAAGGGATCGGCGGTGTACGAGAATGTACAACAGTTCAAAGTCTGCAGCAGGTCTTGTCTTACACAGAGCTGTAGTGTTTATTTCTGCTGCAGCCGAGGGAAACCATCATGTCATGTGATGCAATTCCACTGAAGTCTGTGTAACGCTCATTTCTATATATATATAATGCACATAACTACTATACAGGAGGCAAATAGAGTCCAAAAAGGAAGTTCATTATACCAATCCAATTCAACTTTATTTGTAAAGCACTTTAAGACAACCACAGTGGACCAAAGTGTTGTACAGAAGAATAAATAAAACCAAAATGAAAGAATAGATTAAAAGACATAAAGGACTGGAGCGTAGAGGGAGAACTAATGGACTGTGGAGATGAAACACCTCAAAACACACAAGAGAGGGAAGACCTCCACCAAGGCCAGTAGGTCATTCTAATAATAGTCCTATTATTAAACCACAAATAAATTGCAAATTAACCAGCCAGGCCAAAAAAAAAAAAAAGTCACCACCTGGATTTAACTAAGCAAACAGATCCTTCTTTTGGATAATCTGGGGTTGGTTCAGTTGGTCAGGTCTAGGTTCAAATGAGCTCAGCTGGACCTGAATATACCTGAAATAAATGACCAGGTCTGTCATCAGTGGATTTTTCCTTCACTGACAGCACAGACATTTTACAAGATGACAGCACCAGGATTCCTCAGGATCAAACTGTGAAAGAATGATTCAAGGCGCACATAGACCTTATTCCCATTGAGAATATTTGGGATGTTCTGGAGAAGACTTCACACAGTGGTCTGATCTTGGCATTGCATAAGCTTATCAAAATGAAGCCACTGTGCATTATGATGTGTGTTGTAATGACAGTTAAATAGTGTGCGACACTGGTCATTCAGTAGCTGACTTTTCTTTCTTTGCCAACGTGAGTTAACCCTCCACACTGTTAGAACTGTAGAGGAGCTGATGAGAGGCACTGAAGAACTGGAGTCAGTATTTTCAGTTAAAAACCCACTGCATTCCTCTGTAAAGGAATCAGTGAACAGGCTGTTGTCAGGGAGGTCAACAACCAAGAGGTGGTTAGCTCAGTAATGGAGTTAGCATCAAAAAATGATCCCCCACCCCCCCAC
>JAPQRQ010000008.1:16283073-16300246 GCA_037367365.1 Apogon talboti
TGTGTGTGTGTGTGTGTGTGTGTGTGTGTTGTAAAACGGCTTTCAGTGAAAAGAGAAGAAAGTAATTCTAATTTCATATTTTATACTGTTTTGTGTATGTTTTACACTAGTTTACATTTTTATATTTTCCTCTCTTCTGATCCTACAGAGAACTGTGGATTCAGTTTTATTCACAAAACAATTAAAATTCAAGTACAGAAATATGAGACTAAAAGGAAGTCTGGGAAATGGGATTCATTCATAGTTATCTGGAAATTGAGAATCAATTCAGTAGAGAAATAAAATGCATTTTTAATGGTTAAAGCTTGGTAACATTACAGATAAATACAGCGACTTGAAAAATAAACACAGAACTAAAAGTAAGCAGTATTAACTTTACTGAAAAGGTCAAGTAAAGTTGATACTGCAGTTACCGAAGCAGCTGCATAAGTTTATGCGATGCTTCCAAAACAAATATTGATGAAACCCCATATGGATCTGTGCTAATGTGTTTAATGTAGCATGAGAGAATAAAGATTTGATTCACTTGCCAGGAAATGTAAGACTCAGTTATTAATGAGAATAAAAGGTTTTTATGCAGAACCAGAAGAACTTTGAGGATATACATGAACTAAGTCTGTCCTGTTTTTGTCTCTTGTAGTGGTGAACTCAAAGCCAGACTCTAACGGCGAGGAGGGGGTCCAGGAGGTCTCCCTCTTGAAAAAACACAGCACGGACATATGGAACATTGTGGAGGCCCTTTTCATTCAGGACGGGCCGTTCCTCGTGGTCAGGCTCACTGTCATGACCTACTTTGACGTCTTCCACCAGATGTTAGTTTTCTTCGCCATTAAGAACTTCCTGGTGGTCATACTGAACCTGTACAGGTTGGTGGTCATATGTCAGGACTTCAGACCCTCCAGCAGGAGCATGAGTGAGGGCACTGCTATACCATGATGAACCCGAGGAACATCACAACTGAGTGGTGCACCCGAAGACGTGTCAGTTGTAAAAACAGCAGGAAGCGAAAGGCGCGCTTACTGCTCCCAACTTACTGTATCTAACTCTGTGAAATCAATGCATCTTGAGTAAATAACACAGTCAGGAGCAGGAAACTGTGAGCAAACATTTTCTTACACTTTGAAGGAGATGAGGTTGCTGAGTTCACATTCCACGCTTCGCTGCTTAGCATCCAACTCGTTTCAGAGCTCATACTTTACCCTCAACGCCACTGGAGTCAGTCTGAATCTAACCTGATGAACTCTGTAACAAAACTAGAAGAAAACTACAGCCTGGGCCTTTAAAGCAGCAACCGGTTCAGACTGAACCCAGACTCTGCTCATTAGATCTGCAGGAAACAGAAAATGAATTGTTTAATGGTTTAAGGTATTTATTGAGGTTAGAGGTTTATATAGAACTGGGTTAAAGGGATTAAAACGTAGCTTTTCAGGTTTTAATATACAATATAACATCCAACATCGTTTTTTTGTTTTTTTTTCTGTTATCTTGAGTTGCGTTTGGATCTGTTTCACTAATCTGCATCCATCACAACAGGTCGCATCCAGAATAATTCAACCGCAATTCAACTGTTTATATCTGTGTACTGTTTTTTTCTCCACAGATAAATGTGACATCTTAAAATTTGTCCTAGGAGAAAACAGACTTACAGTGGATGTTTTCCTTTAGGTCTTGTCTGAGGTTTTTTTTTTTTTTTTTTCATTTTCCCATGATGACAAGCAAAAGGACACTAGGTTTGAAGGGACGTCTGAGAGTTCCACCCCCAGTTGACTCCCAAAATCTAAAATATCGCATATAAGTTTCTCAGATCATCAATTTATGGAAGCTTCCGCGCTGTTTAACGCTTCTAAAATGACAGGTTCTGTGAATAGAACAGAACGAAACACAAGTGAAATCCTCAGAGCTGTGAAAAGTGGACTGCATTTAGTCAAGGTGTACGTAAATGTCTGATTATAACCAAAACTCAATGTAAATTTGGCCAAATATGACACTTTTTTTTGGCTGTTTAGATAGGTAGCATGAAAATATTCTCTTCTGTAGCATCAAACATAATGTACAGACATTACTGACCAAAGAACTGGTCAAAAGTTTTCATTTTAACCACACGCCTCATCATAATTATTCCATACCCTCCTCTGCATTTCCAGATTTGACATGGAAAAGTCAACAATCAACAAAAGCCCTTTTCTAATGGGATTAATGTAACCTGTGAGCCTCCAGTGATTTGGAAAGCAACCCCCATGTTTCTGTTTCATGTGACAGTCACACAACGTCTGTTTTTTTTTTTTTTACTCACACTTACTGGCATTATCCCACTCTTCTGATGTCGAGATCAGTTTCACCGCTTGCAGAGAACTGTTGAAAAGCGTCATGCATGTCATCCATTTCATCATCTTCTGAGATGTTGCTTTTGTGGAGGATTCAAGTTCGCTCCTTCAGTGACTAGCCATGGTATATCGTGACATGAGCACCCAGAACACTCTTCAACCTGTTGTTTATCATCACTAGACAGACTTTATAGTTTATCAACAGGGAAATAGCTGAAGACATGTGTGAAGAAACAAAAAATGTTACTCCCGATGACTCCAAATCACACATTGTCAGAAGAATCTGTGTTTGCTGCAATAGGGTCAAAACTTAGTACGAATAGGGTTGAAATCATCTATTTGTGAACATGTATTTCTATACAAATTGTAGGTGTGGAGATGTAAAGGATTATAAGTATAGCCATACTGGTGCTAAAATGCCACAAAATATATTCAGTAGCACTAGCACTTATGATTAAGTGGCTAGTTTATGATATGCAGTTGATTTTACTAATTAAATGATGAGGTATTCAGTGTAATACGACCGACATGTTGGAGAAAAAATGAAAATAAAGCAGGAACTATGATCTGATACAATAAAATGGAAAAAGATGACGTATTATACAAAACCTGTCACAAAATAAAACAAATAAAAATAGTCTAGAAGATCCTCTGCTTATCGGCCCAGATTGAAAGCCAGACGACCACTTAGATAAGGACTGAGTGGATGTGGAAGTGTTTGTTTGGATCGAGGTGTTTTTTTAGAGGAAGTGAAGGCAGAGCCAACAGGAAACGAGGGGAAGACGGAGAGATACTTGATCATCCAGAGTGTATGTAGTGTTGACACGCGCAGAGATTAGAGGAGAGTGATTTTCCTGTCTTTATCTGAGAAAGCAGGAAGTTAAAACAGACTGTGAAAATATCCTAATGGCAGTGGATGGTTTCTTAAAACTACTGCAAACACTGGAAACTGATTTAGCTTTGGTGACAGAGACCATTCATTCAGTCTCTTCCTGACGTGAACGTACAGGAAATCGAGACGGCGAGCTGGATATAATAGACTTACCAATTTACATTTTTTTTATTTTTAAAGTAATAACCCTATGAAAGTAAAACTGAATGAATTTACTGGTTATTTCCTAGTATTTATCATCTAAAAGCAATTCTCAGATTTATCTCCAAGGCTTACTCATGGCTGTAGCTCTCTGCAGGGTTAATTGTCTGCAGCTCTGACTGTGACATTGAAAGAATGAGTGTAAAATGGTGTGAACAGACACCGTGCCTGTTCAGTCCTTTATGCATTGTACTCATGAACAGAGACGTTAACCTGTTCCAGTGATTCCTTCCAGCCTGTAGCTGTTATTGTAGGTTCTGTTTACCTCTCTGAGCTCTCTGTGTTGTGGCCTTGGGGTCAGCATGGCTGGGCGTTTGTCTAGTTCTAAACAGTTTGTGTAAATGTGGACTGGTGGAACAGGAAAGTCTTTGACATTACTTTGTAACGCCTTCCACGTTTATGTAAATCAACAATTCCTTATTGAAGGTCATCAGAGGCATGGTTTACATCAGCAGATGTGTCTAGTGAATGAATGAAAGCTGTAGTGTTTTTTTTTTTTAAGGCAAAGTAGCTTGAATCTTATTTAGTTGACTGAACTTCATATTTGGTAACTCTTGACTCCAATTAGCTCTTTTTGGGGTTAGTGCTTTTTCCCACAGCAGTGTTAGCACTTTCACACAGTGTGACACAGTTCCAGTTCCAGAACCAGCTGGCGTGTTTACACTGGAAAAAAATTGGTTCAGAACCTGAAAAGTTGGTTCTCAGCTGGAACCAAAGGGTGGTGCTTTTTCCTCGGGAGCTGTGACATCATCAGTGGGCGAGTCATGTTCTAGGTTGTGAAGACGAGCGTGAAGTAGAGGAGAAATGTGTATTAACGGCCTCCCATTTTAGTTCCGCTTTTCAAACTAAGGTTCTGAGACTGAAGAATGGAGCCAGAACCAGAACCATGTCCTTTTGAAAGCACTGTGTGAGTGTTTAATAGTTATGTTCAATAAAGACATGAAATATTATAATTGTTTGTTTGATATTAGGTTATGAACTATGTGTTTGATGCACGGCAGGTCATATTTTATGAAAACTGCGAGTTTTTTCACATGATTTTTCTTGCCGCTTTATATATTTAGAGTGTAATTAATTAATTTGACCACTAGAGGAAAAATCAATAATGAACCATGGCTGTCAGTCATGACTAACATACTGGACTAACACTGCCATCTCTTGTGTCATATCCTCTTTAACAGCTAAGGATGAATGGACTTCATTCAGGTAATACACATAGTACATGTGTGTAATGCATGTTTTAGAACCATAAATTACTGTAGGCTATATTATGTCTCTCAGGTTTATGAAAAAATGTTCAAATATGTGTTTTTTACTGTCTGTTCATGTTGCATTTGTGTACTAATTAAACTGGGGATGCACATACTGTATAAATTGGCTGTATATCATTAACAGCAAATATCAGCACTGTTGACCAATATTGGCTATCAGAAAATAATAATAATGTGTTTTCAATGGCGGTGGCTAATATTGTTTTGTTGTTTTGTATTAAATATTGTTTCATAAATTTATATGATTGACTTTATTCTTGTTATAGTGTGATGAAGGGCCTGAAATATGGGCACCAAAAAGGAGAAAAAAAATAACACATTTTCATTGGAAACATAACAAATACAATGTCAGAGGATGAAGAGGAAAATGAATGACCTGGAGTGGTGCGCAATTTCACAGTTATGTGAGAAAAAGACTGTAAAATGTGAGAGTGAGTGGACCGTACTCTTACTGGTTTGTCAGTTAAAACACAGCAACTAAAGAGTCAGTTAACCTTTTATTTGAGGTGGTGAATGGGAGGAATGAATGTGGGTTTTGGACAAAGAGACATATATGCACAGATAATAACTAAAAGTAGCAAATAATAGACATGGTGCTTAATGTTGTTAACACGTATCTGATACATTGGAGAAGTCAGACTGTTCAAAAGTAAAACATTCGACAATTGGAGATGAACTTATCAGGATGATGCAGAATGTATGTGCAATCAGAGCTATGAATAGTAATAATCAGGAAACAGTTTAATAGAATAACTCTAGACAAACTTTAATGTACATATCGTTAGCCTCATAGCATAATAGCCAATGATGCAAAATGAATCAGTAAGTTACACATGTATTATAATATGAGGTTAACGATATGTAGTAGTATGGGCTAAACAAAAGGATCCAAATAAATACCTTATGTACCTGCCTTTTACCTCTGCACTGAATAAATAAATGAATCTGTCCACACCAGCTCATATAAAGCATTCATGCCGGTTGAGATTCATAACAATGTACTTAGTCGTTATCTTCCTTGTAAGACGTTTCCATTCTTAGTGGATGAATACTATTTCAGTAAAGTAAGGTGATATAAGTCTAGTTTTCCTCAAGTCCTGCCTTTAAGTACACTCTTTTTTGTCCTCTGCATCTCAGACTCAAATATTGTTCTTTTTCACTATATTTGTATGGCAGCTTTATTTTTTGTCAGATCACGTTTGTGGGTTGAAATAAATCTCCTCCTGCTTCTGCTCAGTAAACTCTATGAAACACCTCTTGCATTAACTGGAAAATGTGGAAGCAGATCTGTCTGAGCTCATAAAGAGTTGACGTCAGAGGTGGTTCTCACAGGACGGTGATGATACAGAATATGACGCAATGCTGTAGATTAAACTACCAATAGAATATTAAGCTGAGATTGGAATTAGTTACGTGTACAAGCAATGAGTTAATATTAAATCTCATGCAAATGCTAAGTTTTTGTGGTGAAAATCTAGACACGTTGAGCCCCTGCTAAAAGTCACACAAGACAATCAAGTCACTGTTCAGGTCACGCAACCGATGAGTCAAGTTGTACATGAAAAAATGAGCTGTCAACAAGCCTTAGAAAATGAACAACAATGGAGAGTTGTGCTCTGTTATTGAAATATACAGACAGAGCTAGTTATTGTTTCTGTGTTGTTTTTTTTTCCACACAAACAAATTTTACATCAAAGTTGAAAATTCAGGTTTATTTTGTGTGATTTTATATATGTACTGCAGGACAGGGTGTCATACAGTAGTGGAGAAAAAGTTTACAGACACAATTAAAATTTTACACAATTTCAAATATTATCATGAAATATTTGAAATCTTTAAATAAATAAAATATAAGTAAAATCTTTTTTTATGTTTGAAAAGGTGTGGCTGCATCAGAGACACAAAGAAACGCAAATTATTAGTAGTTTTTTAAAATTGTTAAGAAAAAACACCAAAAATAAATTCTTGACAGTTTCAACGTGTCATGTGGACTGGTAACCTGGAGAGGTGCCAATTTGCCGCTAGAGCACTGCCAAGTTGCCCTTAAGCAAGGCACTGAACCCCCAACTGTTCGGGTTGTGTAACCATATGGCTGCTCACTCACTCTGCCCCGTCTCTACACATAAAGTTCATATATATCGGTCCTATTTGTGTGTGCATTTGAGCATCAGCGTGTACACAAAATAAAAAATAACAACAGAGTAAAAAAAAAGGAATTTCCTCTGTGAGAGACTAATAATGGCATATCTTTCTTTCTTTCTGTCTTTTGTAATGCAGCAGTAATATTGCTTTTTTGTTTTTACATTAAATAATTGCCTTAATTGGAAACAACAGTTTTTTCAGATATATATACGTTTACTTATTTATTTCATGGAATGTCCTTTAAGTGGACAGTTGTTTTTTTTTTCTTTGCTTTTGTTTGGTTTTTTAAATTTTAAATAAAGCTGTGAAACTCAGAAAAACGCATTGCTGGGTCTCAGGGTGATAAAATTGGAATAAAATACAGTATTTTTACTGCTTCTCTGTCACTGATTGTGACAATCTGATTTATTATCAATTGATAAAGTGTAACTGGGATTCAGTATGTAATCATTTTACCAGGTCAAACAGGATTGCTGATGTGTATAAATAGGAATAAAAAGAGGAATGTGTCTGAAAACAAAATGATTACAACTTCACGGGCCACAGTGCGGTAAAACACAGACAACAACCATAATGCTCACTAATCCTGTTTCTTTTCATACTTTTCTTACTTTTTGAGGTAATAAACATACTTTAATACGCAATTAAAATTAGAACCTTTATTTGTATTGCAGTGTTTTCAGTGTGGTATTAATACTTTTCCTTGAGGATTTTAATGCGTCCAACATCAGGCTATTGACTGAGCTGTGCTGCCACCTAATGGTTAAACACATACAATGCACCTTACCTCTCCTGTCTCCTTTTCTATTTTGCCTCACCCATTCACAGATTAATCCAGACCTACCTGTCACAGTTTCAGACATTTTGAACAAGTTGGCCACCTCAAGAACTAATCTGTGTTGTTGGGGTTTCTGGTTAAATACGCACAGGTCAGACATATCCGGTGTGTATCCTTGGGAGTGTAATATGACACATTTGGGGCCGGGCCTGTCTGATATACACCTCTCTGTGAGTCAGGCAAGCATTACAGGTTCGGGTGGAGCTAGCTTTTGTTATCTCTTATAATCTGTGCGCCGACTTTTTCCTCTGCGTAAAGACGCGCTGAACGCAGTAACCGGACGGACTACTTCACCGCCGCTCGCCCTTTGTTTGTTTTTTTTCCACCCCAGCTCCAGCTACACTGATCCTCCGTCATGTTTCGCTGTGGTATCGCCTATCCCAGATGCAGGTGGATTCTGCCCCTGCTTTTGCTCTTCGCCCTTATTTTTGACCTCATCGCCATCGCCGCCACCTCTGGATGGGTCGAGGACGAGGACGCCAAGTCTCATTACGCCAATATGTGGGATCAGTGCCGAGGCAGGAACAACAACTGGGACTGCAAGTCGCTCATGGAGTTCCGTAAGTGTCCACAGTGTTAGTTAGAACACATAAAAAACACATAACAGACAGCTCAAAACACTAAGTAACACCCGAGGAGAGGATCAGAAACAGAGGCAGTGTCTTGACTTTACGCATCCAGGGTCAGGGTTTGGTTCCGTGCGTGTCTTCACGTCCTGACGCGGCGTAAAATGTAACATTCGCCTGTAACCTGAAGGACTCGACCTCTAGCAACAGCCAAAAAAGTCCAGGCTGAAGGGAGGAGGGAGGCCTACTGTCACACACTGCTACTGAACTTTGCTCCTCTCTGGTATTATAGTTATTCTGCTCCTATCACTTGTAGAAAAAAAAACATCCAGCAGGGAAAATGTAGTTTCATGCTGGTGTTTAAGATTCTATTCTACATTAAATCAGACTGTTACACCTCAGATGAAGTCGTTTTAAATCTCATTTGAGTGTATTTGTGTCATTCATGATCACATAATGAGATTAAAACATCCACAACATAAACTCACGCTCAACCCAAGTACATAAATACAGACAATTCCTCAACAATGAACACCAATTTGTAGCTGCAACATATAATATTCTGATAAAGTGCATTTATTTTAGTCAAGCCAAACATTTGCTGACATGGGAATCAGAGTATTTTTTCTCCTTTTCTGTTTCGTGTCAGTGTCAGTCATGTGTCTTTGTGTTTTGACCTGTAAACAAACAACCTGAATATGACAGATCCAACTGAGATATGGACGACTCTGACACAAACCTGACACTTCAGGGACACAGTAGGCGACGGATTTAAAGACAATATAATTCACAGACGAATAACTGGCAGTTGTGCATCTGAATACGCAGACACAGAGGTTACTAATACAACTAAAGGGATGTGATAACTAATCCTGTTGCAATAATCCCTATATAAAGTCAAATAAAGTAAGTAAAAGACATCTAATATGGTTATAATTGCTCTGATGTCTTTTAAAATATTATAGCTTCATAGAAAAATGCACAATTTCTCTGTCAGAGTTTAATAGTCATAATAATTTAATATGAGCGATAGATGTGTCTCATATCAGAGTTTTTACAACTACTTTACTTTTTTTTTCTTGCATTCTGCCAGAAAATAACGTTTTTTGTAGCTTTCTCAATAAAGTGTGTTTTTCAGATAGGAGGTTCTGCCATTACTGTGTATGACATCTACCACCAACACTAAACTTCAAAAACTACTGTTATATTACTGAACTCTATGATCACAAATAAACATTATTAGAGTAATAAAAGTGAATGTTACACCGACAAGTAAACCTCTGCTAGTTTTTAGATATTTGCAACCTCCACCTCAAAACTCTTTTTCTAATGGCAGACATGTTTTCTCAGGTTGTATTTGTGCTGTTTCACACCCACGGTCACCGACAAAGACCTTATTGTTGCTTTATCACAATGGGGAGAAGAGAACCTGTATGAAGTAGTGATTTGCAAACATGAGCCGTAGACGTTGTTGCCCAAAAATAAAGATGATACTTATGTAAGATGTATTTTCCAGCTGCTCCTGAAGAGACCAGAAATAAATTTTGGTGTAACAAGTAGTTTGCTCTTTGTCCAGATCTGTGTGTTGCTACTGTTTTGGCCAGATCTCCCGTTCTCTCAGCAGGACTTCAGCGCTTAAACAAAAGGACGAACGCAGCTGCCAGAGGAATACTGGCTGAGACTTAGTCTTTGACTTAGAGAACATTTTTGCCCTGCGGTTCTTCTGAGCATTCCTGCTTCTTGGCTGTGAGCTGAATACTTAGGGATATGTGTCTGGTCAGAATACTGAGGAAGTTGTCATGATTAGAACAGTAGGAATGAGCAGATGTGCTGCAGGACATCATGGATTTTGGCGTCGTACCAGAGAGACCTCCTGTTGAATGTGTTTTTGGCTGCTTCCGGTTCGGATGGGATCCTTGTATTCCCAGGAACTGCCCGGGAACGACAAGAATGAACATGTTTTTATTTTCCAGTGACAGTGTAACAGGCAGAACATATAATTGGTGGATGTATGATACATAACATTTGGGTTGGGCTTCATAACATTTCATCAATAGACAATAGAAGTTTTCAAATCATAGTATTTGTTATGGAACTAGATCACTGGTCTCATTAGCAACACCAAGACATTTCCCAGTATGCTGTGATAAAATATACCACATTACTGCTGATAAATACATTATCAGTACATTTAATTTAACTGAATTGAAACTGCAGCAGCTGCAAGAGATGTTTTACAGAGATTTGCAGACTTGAGAAGGCGTCCCCAAGCATCCTCTGATCTGCCTGTGGGAAAGTCTTTGAGAAACATCAATCCTGACTCAGAGACCGGGCCTCTGTGCTCGGCATGTGGGTCAGTGTCTGTGTGTTTGTAAAGTAAGTGGGTTAAGTAAGAGTCCACAAGGCAGGCAACCCTATACTTTAGACTTCAGCAGAAACAGACACAGAAGTGGTTGTGTCTGATAACAAGTTGAACCTGTTGTAATGTTAAACAGCTATGAGGCGTAACTTTAATCCAGAGGTATTGTGAAATGCCGCAATGGTGAAACAGCTGCAATGTTATCCATTTTACGGACAAATCAACCTGTCACTGTTACTTGTATATTAAATACAATCCAGTGTTAACGCTACTAGGTTTGTTCAGAGGGTGTCTTTTGTTAATGAAGCCATGTAAAACTGTCACTGGGTCCATTTAAAAGGAGAAACTACATGGGTTTCGTCAGTGTAATCAGACTAATGGGTTTTTTTTTTCGGATTCTGCAAACAGACCCTGAATGCATCTTTTACTGTGAACGCATGTTAATATGAAAATCAGCAACAGGCTCATCAGTAAAGTGTTGTAACATGCAGTTTATTTTCTGTGCTGTAGTTTATGACCTCAGACACACCCTGCCTCCCTGTTAATGTCATAAAGTATGATAAAAAAACACACAAAATATGAGTAAAGGTCTCACATTATGCATTGTTAGTTTTACATACATTTTACTGAACTAAATCTGTCATAATTTAGTACTGGATTCATGAGAATAAAAGAGGCTTGTGTGATTTGAGTGAACAAACATTTATATTTTTTTTCAGAAATCCAACTGTGTCACCATTAACCTATCATGGTGCTGCAAAATGGTGTGTTCTTTTATATAATGGTTCCTTTTTAGTTGCAACATTTACTCATTCTTCCACCAGGGCTGAACCTTTCATTAACGTGGCTTGATTTTAACCCTTAAAAGCCTAGATCTATTTTTGTGGTGACTTCCAAATAATTTTTCCTCTACATTTAACCTTTCCTAAGTGATTTGTTACCACTTATTATAATATTATCCTGTGTATTTTGTATTTTTCGGCATAAATGTTGTATTTTCCTATATTTAATCGGCTGGTTGTGTTGATATTCATAAAAGTTCAGAGTAAATCTGAAGGTTATTCACAAGAACAAAACAGAGAAAACTGAAGAAAATGTTACTTTTTCATTAACTGAGCATAAAAACAAGCACAACCACTTTATTAAACTACATGTGTTTTATCGGTGAATCGTCGTTGCAGTAGATGAGTGTTTCCATGTATGCGGCCTCTGAACCTCCAAATGGGTCATATCTGATGATGATGAAAAGCTGAGAAATTACATTTTACCTAAATTATTTAAAAGTACTGGTAGGAGTAGTGTTTCAACAGTTTTAGATCAGTAGATACGTTTGGTCACCGGCGGCTGTTTAGGTCTTTGAGGGTTAAAGACTCCCATCATGAAGACGGATAAAAACAAATGGCTGTAAGGCGGCAGCTGTCATGTGTAATGTACTGTATGAGTAACATATTTACCTCTGAAGCAGTGGATGAGTCTGGATTTGCAATCATTTGACGCATAACATGACAGTGTTTCTACTGTGGAAAAGAGAACAGTTGAGTTTCAATCTCTATGAACAAGTGAACCAGTCGAACTAGTCCGGTGTGTGACTGTGTGTATGGGAGAAATGCCTGAGGCTGAGGCAGGTGAGGCATTACTGAACACGCACACACACCCTAACACACATAAATGTGAATAATTTAGGGCGTGGGCTGATCCAGTAACAGCAGTCTGAGTGTTCAGCAGCCTGGGCTATAGGCTCAGTGTACATAGATTATCTCGAACTGCACTTAACATAGCTTTCCATGTCAGTGAATGTTGTTCTTCATGTTTAAAGACTAATATGTTCAGATACTTTGAATACATTTTGCATTTACGTTACATACTCTAAGCCACACACGGCCTGTTTTAGACTTTGGGAGTGAATCTGTGGTAAAAACTCCTTATAATTACAGAGGCCATGTCAGAAGAACATGCAATACCAGAAGATAAAGAAAGGGCAAATAAAGGGTGTGGCACGAGTTCAGGCAGTTTCTCTCCATCTTGCTACATGCAAACACACCAAAGTAATTTTTTTTTGCAGATTGTGACATAAATATAGTCTAAAAAGCAGAATAAAATGTAAATCACTGACGCCACTGCTTGAATAAAAACATGACAGTTAGAGAAATGAAGCTACTAGTGTACACAAGAGGAAACTAAGGCACTTTAATTTCATAAGATTTCAGAGTATGGACTTAATATGTCTCTGTCTACTGGAGAATACTGAATATTTTACAAAACTGTAAAAAAATATGGGCAGCTCACAAGATAGCATCCATCATAGATTAAACTAATGGTGCAGCAATATTAATATTAGCATCAACATAAAGACACACCATCAAGTGAATGTTAGAGCATCAGTAGCAATAAGACAATTATATATAATCAGGGCTGTAAATAATGAATATTTTCATTGCTGATTAAACTGTTGAATTAATGAAAAAGTCGTGAAAGGTATGAAAAACAGTGTCACAGAAAGCTTGAAAAAATGTCCAACACTAGGACGTTCTTAAAATCTTTTGTTTGGTCCAAAATAGAAATGATGTCCAGTTCAGGTAGACCTTTTTTTTTTTCAAGAATTACTTAAACCAGCTAATTAATAATTATTCAACATTTAATTTAATAGTTGACTACAAACAAATGAGTCAAATAATTGATGGAATTGTTAGTATAATATGTATATGATAGTAAAAGCCACTATTGTAATAGAAATGGACAACAAGTAGAATGTTGAAATGTGATGAAAATCTACCATCACTAAAGAAGAAAAATTAAGTCAGAATTGTCCCTATAGATTCAGGTTTTATGAATTAATGAGAGAGTGGGTATTAGTCTGAAGATATATTTATCTCTGAGCTACATGTTCTTCTTCAAGACACTGTCTGCATATATTAATACATTCACTTTTCAAGGATGCACCAATAGTTTATACTGATACCAGTATTTGGAATGACATGTTGGCTGAGAAACAATGCTGATACTGATGTTTCTTTCTGTTTCTTTATTCTGTTTTTTTGTTATTTACCTCATCAACAAAGAAATCTTCTCTACAAATATAAAAAAAATAAGCCTGTCATCACATTGTCTTTGAGTGAACACAGATTGAAACACACAAATATGAAAAAACTTTTGTTTGTCTTCTGTGTTATTGTCATTCAATCCTACACATAGATGAAAATAATACATAATTAGTTATTTGAGGTATAGGTCAGTAAAATACAGCAAATACAATAATAACTACAAGTAATAAATAAAAACCACCAGGTAGAAACACAATATATAAAGCACTATACAAAATCTAAACATAAGGCACTTTAGAATACTGAGCAGAACATCATGTACACCGTCTCATATAAATATATAAGTATCAGCAAATACTGGGCTGACTTAGTTCTATCGTAATATTAATTTAAACATATAAATGTACTGTACATAAACCCATGTAAAACATTGGACAAGCATTCATTCATTTCTAACTCATCTTGTCAAAGTATGTAAGATTTAGCACATTTTATATCTGAAGCAGATACTGTATATTGTACCTTTGTTAGAATACACATGTGCATTCATGGCTTTTCCTTCGATGTTTCAGCCTTTAGCATATGGTTGCTTCTTTTACTTTAGAGGCAGATTTGCTTGTTATTTCAGTTTTTAATCATTATTTTCAGGTACATCTGAGTTTATTCAGCCTGTCTTCAAAAGGTCCAATTGTCCTTATAATAAACCTATATTCTAAATATGATGGGATTTGTCCATTTCACCTGTGTCTAATTTGTGTGTTTGTGTGTAACTTCAGCGTGGGCCCAGGCTGTAGCTGCTCTGATGGTCATCGGCTTCCTCCTCCTCCTCGTCGCCTTCATCGTCTCGTGTTCGGCTCTGTGCTGCACAGTCAACTTCGCTCTTCTGCCGGTCATAATCGTACTTCTGATCCTCGTTGGTAAGACACGCACACACCCACCAAATGTACAGACATGGGAGTTGGAGTGGGAGTGGACACACACACGTACTGATGAGTGCATATGTGATGAGAAGAGGTGTGGTGGGTGTGGTCAGAGGAGTTGGACCTTTTCCCATGAAAGAGGGAGGGGTAGGGTTTTGGTGTGACGTTACTATGGTAACAGCTGTCTCATTGTGTTGACATGAGTGACTCACACCGAAACAGACACACAAAACACAAATCAAACAGCTCCTATTTGACAAAATAGCAGGTTAATGGTTGACATTGTTCTCACATCAACTCAGACAAAGTGTTTCAGTCAGATTTTTAGAATAAAATTGGAAATAAGAATTAAATTATTACCAAAGTGACAGTAGATCTCTTGACTTCTTTAAATTCACCTGCACAGATGTCATTAAAAATGAGTGTAGTTCATTTTAGATCATTTCTTTCTCTAAAATTATCCATAATGAGAATAATCCCCTCATTCTTTTAGACTTAATATTTTCAGCACACAGAAAATTACATGATTTCATTTTTATAAAATTAAAAATATAAGAATCAGTAAAATATATTATCCACAAGATGTATGATACATACACAGCCCCTGATTTATTAACAGAATAAATCAGAGGCGTAATCCAGCTCTTAAAAATGCCATATGGTAATTCATCACATTTGGAAATTATTTATTTTCTTTTCTAAAAATAACTGTGTCACATGAGACGGCACTAAAAACAGAAGATAAAGTATAGCAGAGGGATGAAGGAATGGCTGCCACATCGGAAATCTGATCAAATACCAAATCTTTCTACTGTCTTCACTGATGAAAAGTCATCAAACTAACAAAAAACATCTTAGTGATTTGCTGCACATGTATGAAACAATACTGTCAGACCATGTATAACGTCGTATCACACATCTGTCCTCTGGGAAATGATCAAGAAGAAGAAGAAGATGAAGATGGGTGAGTTGCTTATATTTTTGCAAGCGACAAAGACCTGACAGCAGCATGAAAGACATATGAAAGACTGAAAATAAAATATGAAACACCAGAATTATTTTGTTAAACATGATTTTTGCTATAATACTTCTGCACATCTTCAATTCTTGATTTTTCCTTCTAATATATTACATTTAGTATCATTGAGCCCGTTTACGAGACAAAAAAATTGGAAAACTGGGAGTAATCAGATAATTGCAATAATGGGATCTGACATTTGCTTGCACTTCATAAATGCGATTATCGTAGAACGCTGGTTTGCGTGTTTCAGTAAATCATCGGGTTTCTCTCGTACATACATAGTGACAGTAGATTCAAACTTCCACTCATGTTTGACTCTGTCGCTTCTGTTTTCTCCGATTTCTTTTATTTATTTATTTTTTAAATATACACAGATGTAAAAAGGCAAAATGAATCAGATTCACAGGTATATATGCATGAAGACATCAGAGTATTATGGAGAAATCCAGGTGTTTCCTCATAATCATATTACCGCTGTTTATATGATCACTTGAATAATCTGATAACTCCAGAAATTAGATAATGACTGGAGTTTTAGTGTGCATGTAAATGGGCTCAGTGCGTCTTTTAGTTTAGAGAGGGATTTGTCTGTAAATTCAGTATATTGTCATTATTTCCAGGTTCATCCGCTGCTGTAAATGACAATATTTGTATGTGGAATCTCAGACATATTGTCAGTAGTTTCTAGAACTAACAAAAGTGTTTATTTTACCAGAATATAATGTATAAATAGTTAAACCAATGCTTTTCCAGAAGTGTGCATTTTAATTAAAAGTGTGGATTTGGGGAATGTAAAGTGTTTACATTTCAATCTCTGTGTGAAAGCAAGTGAAAATGAGTTGAAGACGAATAGTTTTACTCACATAACATTAGTACAAGGTAAAAAATAAAAAAAACATAGCACGTCAAACTATCAAAAAGAGTAAGGGGTTCATCCTATTATACACTTCACAACTTCATTATCGTGGGGCTATAATAGAGATCTGCCACAGAATTGTTTTTAAATGTCAGAAAATGGCTCTTAACACTGTAAAAACTGAAAGCTGAAAGGTTGTGAAATGCAGTGAATTGTCTTAAAAGGTACGGTTTGGTCTGTAAAATCCTGTCGAGTCAAAGGCGACGCTTTCTCCTTAAATGAAGAAAGTGTTTTTAATGTGATGTGACCAGTCTAAACCAACTCAACAGGTTAGTTTGTCACACAGCTTATGACATCCAACCGCCTCTGTCTGTGTTCGACGGTAAATCACATTATATCAGTAACTGTCAGCACATGTTTATGCCAATCAGCGACGCCTTACCCTGGAAACTCTGACATAAAACTACCAACCCCGGCGCTGTTTCACCTCCAGATCAGCTCTCTGTCTGTGAATACTGACTCACCTCCATCTCAGATGTTGTTGCGTTGATGTAACTCTCACACTTTTGCGTGAAGATATTTTCCACACCCTGCCGTTAGTATCGCTGCCGTCCGTTTGTCCGACTGGTGCACTGTCTGTCGCCTCCTGTTTCACACAGTGTGTTTTCTGGTTGATATTTTTCAATAGGTTTAGTATTTATAGTGTATGTAAAAGCATATTTGTCTAGTTTTCTTGTGTTTA
>JAPQRQ010000008.1:16312316-16332431 GCA_037367365.1 Apogon talboti
TTGAGACTCGGTGGGTACATCACGTTTGGGCCTTGAGTAATATATGGTCGTGTTTCTGTGGGGACATGGAGGAAGCTTGAAGCCTGCTCACGACAGTGGCTTTGACAGCCATTGTTTACAAAGACGTCACCCTGAAGCGGATAACAGGGCTTTTAACCGGCCGAATGGAGCGTCGGCGCCGCCACACTGAGCCGATCCCCGCGGTGTGAGACACGATTGAAGGCTACATTGTTTCAAAGGTAGTTGTCATTGGAATTACGTAAGCCTTTAACGTCAGCAAAGTCTCCTGTTATTGTGTTTTTGTGTAGCCAGCCATCCTAAACCGCAGCGTCCACCACTGTGCCACTGTCTGTCTGCCCCGAGTCTGCCAGCGGTGCCGACGCACCAAACAGCGATTAATGATTCCTGTCAACATGCCTACTGACATCCAGGTGTCTGTTGTCTGCTCCCTCATGTGACTGACTAGCCCTTTAGCATGGCCTAGTGTGTCGGTGCACCTGCCGCCGCCGCCGCCGCTAGTGCTGCTGTTGTCGGACCGGTGAAGGCACAGGGGGGCACTTTCAGATGGGAACTTTCAAGGTGTTGTACATGTGAACTCCTGACTGACTGGCAGCTGCCACCGCGCTGGTACAAGTTAGAAAGTCAGCAAAACTCCAGGCCTAGTACTTGCTGACCATCACTTTCTACTTCCTGATTTCTCTGAATGCGCTGATTCTCTGCGTTTTGGGGGTGAAATGCTCCTTTAAAGTCCTACACACAGAGAAACGACTTTTGCTTTAAATGTGTGTTTAGATTGAACAGGGGTGTCAAACCTACGGCCCGCGGGCCTAAACCGGTCCGCCAAAGGGTAAAGTCTGGCTCAGGGGATGAATTTGTGAAGGGCAAACATTATGCTGAAGATTTTAACAGTCAAGGGTGTCAAAGTCATTTTAGGTCCAAACTATATCATTTTAATTATATTATGCCTGTTACTAAATGTTTTATGCCTTTGTAGATCCACTTTGATCTGTAATACACACGTATACATGATCAGTTGAGGTATATTATTTCTAAAATTGCTCTTACTTAATAAATTTCAAGTTTTTCAGGTTATTAATTTTTTTGTGAAAGGATAGTTTGTAAATGTAAACATTTTCATAATGTAACTTTGCTTTTTTGCACTAAAACAAAGAGAAAAATTGGAGTTGACATTATTTATAAGTTATTAGGTTATATTATTACTTTACTGATTTGAGGTCAAATAGGGCTGTATGTGTCCATGAAACAGAATGAGTTTGACACCCCTGGTTTAGAAAATGATAACAGTGAGCAAAAAGATAGGTAGGTATGCTTGATGAATCATCTTCTATGTCTTCATACTTACATTTATGTCTTTCGTATATATCTTTTTATTTGTCATTTTGGTTCAGCACATTCAACACTAGTTTATTGACATTGCGACTGGTCAAGGCTCTGTTTTTAGCAATAAATGAGAGGAACCTTCAAGAAAGGAGTGGGTGAAGGGTGCCTTTGGGCAGTGGCCCTCTGGTTCTGGTCTGGAAAACACCAGTTTATTGTTGAAAGGCTTTTGTCTCAGTTGGACACTGGGCCAGCCGTTGGGGAAACCATCAACACGATAGGAGAATTAAAAGAACAAACAACAGCATAAAGGGTTTACTGTTGACATTATTCCACTGGGCCCATTAAAGTCTCCTAAGAAAAAAGCACCAAACAGTCTCCAAAGAGTGATGACCCTGTGTCGTCGGGTGCTTTCCTGAACAAAGTATGAATTAAATTGTGTGCTCGATCTTAATCATTAAGGAAGGGGAAACTCCGCTGAAAATTTCCCACCAGTCTGTTGTAAAAACTCTACTTTGCTGTGAAATAACATGTCCTCTCTCTTTCTCCTCATCCAGTTTCCACATTGTTCAGTCGTTGGCGGTTGGTGCCTCCTCTTCCTCCCCACCTTCCACCCACCTGGCCACCCATCCGCCATGTCGCAAGGTCAGAACTTCCTCCCTAAATTCCTGTTTGTGTCCAACCTGCTGAAGGCAGTGAAGATCCGTCAGCGCGTTCCCAATGATGTAGTGAAGCCGGCTGGCAGCGGAGGCCTGATGCACCACCTGCGGGGTATGCACCGTTACACTCTGGAGATGATCGCCATGAACCACTTCCCGCAGGCCTTCAGGGAGGTGGTGCAGGCCGCCATCCTGGACCGAGCCATGCAGGCGTCGTTGGAGCAGGAAAAGAAGCTGAACTGGTGCCGCGAGGTGAAGAAGATGGTGCCGTTACGTACCAACGGTGAGAAAGATTGTGCCAAAGTTTACACTAATAGCTGACACAGAACTCTGAGGTTTTATTTTTCATGGGTCTAGAGGGGTTTTAGGACGTTGCACCAGGGATTATGTATACATTTCTGGAAGTGTAAAAGTAGAGACACCTGAAGCAGATTTACAGAACTGTCGTCAATATTTGTTCCTTGATTTCAGGAACAGTAGCGATCATTGTTGTGCAAGGGGGTGGATGTGTTTTGCTTTTGTTTCAGGTTTTTTTTTGATAGAGGAGGTGCATTTTTGTGAGATGTAAATTCTGAGATGTCATTACTCACAGGCAGGGTTACTGTAAATGACAACAATCAAGGGACTCTGGTTCCGCTTTCATATACACTCATTTAGCAGCCCCCTTGGTTTTTACTCAGCTTTAGCAACGTTTTTAAGCTCAGTTCACTGCTAAGTCATGTTTTCTGTTACGTGAATGTCATAACATGGGAACATCCCAGGGCAGGCCAACGTTTAGACATGAGCCCCATTACTTCTGATCATAGCTCTGTAGTGGGAAATTCTCTGGTGTCAATTACAGGACTGTTATTTACTGTCGATGATGATCAAACCCGACTATTTCCACAACCTTTCATTTACGACTTAAGGGGTATGTCCCCTCTTTTTCTGTTTAGGTGTAGGTGTATGTGTATGGAGTGTGAATGTCAGTGGATCTTCAAACATCTCGAGTACTTCTAGTTCCCCACCTGTCTGACTGATGTTGCTGCCTTTATGACTGTCAGATATGTTGCAGCTCACTAGACCCGGTGAAACCACATGTGTCCAAATCCAACCATATGTCACTGTCACTGCTGGTCTTTTAACTATCTTCTATTGCTTAAACACATCTGCTATGTATATGAGAATAGTGTCTATTTTTAGATGAGAGGTAAAAACAGGCACAGCACTCATAACAGAAGCAGGAAGTGGAAATTGAGCTGGGGTCAGAGTGATTTAAACTTGTGAGTTTCCAGAGGAAATACTTATTTCTTCATATTGAAGTGATTAACACTTACCAGCAAGAAATTCCTGTATAGATCTAATCTCAGCGTTCACTTTGAATAGTCAATGAGTGGATGAGGAACTAGTTGGATGTTCTCATACAAGCATTAAGCTATGTCTGAGTGAGTTACAGTAACCTGCTTACACTTGGTTCCTCTTCAGAAAGACCCTCAACTGACTAATAACACCGTTCATTTTCCACCGCTGGTAACCTGGATGGAATTTCCTGCTTTGTGATTTGATGTCAAAAAGTTAAGACAGAATTTAGAGGCACAGCATCTATCTCTGAAGGACTCAGACATGACTTTGAGCAGAGGACGGACAACACGCACACACATAGAGGACTGAGTGACGGCTGCTGAGTCACTGGAGCTCAGCGCACACACATAAACATACAGAGATACTGCATGAGGGAGCACCAGTCCACCGATGACACCAACGCTGTCTTGTCTTGCGTTAGCAGTCTAACTCATCTTGGACTTTTTTTTTTGTTTGTTTTTTGCGCTTCGTCTCAACTCCTTCTCTATGGTCAGTCCGTGCGATCATTCACAACAATCTAAAACCTCTCAGTGCCTTTAGTTTCTCCCAAAAGCAAATTTTATTCCCTTAAGATCACAGTCAAGAAATAAACAATTTAATATAATTCCCACGCTAAAAAAATGGAGCACTATTCACTTTTCTGTGCTTTTTTTCCACCCAGTGAAGAAACGCTTTATTGAAATTCAGTGCGTCTACTGTCTTAAATGTCTAGGACACATCCGAGGGTTTTTCCCAAACAGCATCCCATGTGTGTCATGTGTCCCCGACAGGCAAGATTTGTTCACCAACAATTTACTGACTCTACATAGTAGCTGCGAGGACACACACTCCTACAAGTTTAAAGTCCTGTTAAGTACATAGAGGTTTTTCACAGGACATATACATCTTTATTATTTGATATTTGACGTACTGTGGTGTGATATCACGTCTTCAAGCAACAGACAGGATGTAGATCAGAACAAACAGTTTACAGACAAAGATCAGCACAGTGGATGATGTGTGACATGAGCCTGAACCCGCACTGGAAAGCACGATGTTGCAAAAGTTGTGGTTAGTGTCACCTGGAGGGTGACCAGATGAGGATTAAACTCCGGTCCTACTCCTACGCTGGTGTTGTCAGGAAGTGTCCCAGCTTGTGACAGAGGAAGCATCTATATTTAGACCGATAGGACAAGCAGACTGTCTTTCATCTTTAGTCGTCAGGCAGCTCCATTCAGGGTCAAAAGTCTGTGTGTCTTTGTGCACAAGGGGAAGTGATTATACAGTCGTATTTGTGCATTTGTGCCTGCGCTGACGTGCCTGTATTACTGTTGAGGATGGTGCTGTTGAGGATGCCTTTTCTGACTAGAGAGCTGTGCATTTTATGTTTTTTGTTGAAAGTGATGCAAGAGTGCCGAAATGCAACAACATCTAGCTAGACTGAAATAGAACCGGATGTTTTTGTTTTTTTTTCCACCAAAGTACAGTGGGATGTTCCTTCACATGACTGAAAACAACTGAATCTCACATTACAGTCGTCTTTCGCTACAGGTAACATTATTTTCAGAAATCCCATCACAGTCAGGCCTATCACATGACTCTTAGAGCTAATGTCAGTTTTGAGGCCTCATTGTGGAGGGGAAACCGTGTTTAAATATGAAGAAAAACCCTGGACTAAAATGTTGAAAATGAAACAGTAATGCACAACAGAGTTACACAGGGAAAGGTGTGTCTGTGTGTACCTTCGAGGTGTATTGGAACATTTTGTCATGTAAACACAGACGTACTGATAGCGGTAGAGAAGTATACGGCATACGTTTGTGCGTGCTTGTGCTCATTAATCACAGCCTTCATCGGGCGTTGATCGCAGTTGTTCAGAAGATAACATTCCATCCTGTCCAAGCTCCGCCCCTGTGGAAAGTCCAGGACCAGCTGAGTAGCATTGATGAGCTGGGATCATAGGAGGGGAACAGTCATACACACACACACACACACACACACACACACAAAGGCAGAAGTTAGTGCAGGGAAATTCCTGTGTTTAGTGGGGCAACAGGGTATTTCAGAGCATATTCACAAACATGGGCTCTCCTGTTTCACAACGAGAAAAAGGCCCAGAGTTGCAATAGGAGAAGTTAAATCCCAGGGTTTTTAGTTGCTCAAACACATATGCTGAATTTGCTGAATATATCTTATTTTCATGAACCTGGAAAAAGAACATTACTGGACATGTTCTATGCAGATTACAAACAAAAAGCCTTTTAGTTTTCAGAGAAGTATTTCAATAAAGAGTCATTTTTCCTAGTGCAGCGTGATAGAAACAGACTCTGCATGTTGCGTGTGTACCTTCAGAAGTATAAGGCCATGTAATAGTCTAGACACCAGATAGTGCGACAGCCTGGAAATCCCCAGACTCGTGTTACGTTTGTGTGTGCACATAACACAGTTGTTTGCACAGATGTGTATACTTTTTATATACTGCATTTGCATGTGTGCATGCATGCATGTATGTTTGCACAGTTTTTACAGTTTTATCCACAATGCATGTGTACTTCAGCACTAATATTGTATGTTTTTTTTCTTCTGTCCTTTCTCTGCGTTTGCCAACAGGAGATGGGAACTGTTTGCTCCATGCAGCCTCTCAGTACATGTTGGGTGTTCAGGACACAGACCTGGTGCTGCGGAAAGCCCTTCACGGTGTTTTGAAAGAGACAGATACTGGCATATTTAGAGCTCGCTTTCAGGCAGAACTGGTTCAGTCCCAGGAGTTTACTCAGACCGGACTCCGATACACCACTACGGTATGAAGAGGCAGCTAAAAGCCCCTTTTTAGAGTACTTTTATTTAGATTGTGCTAACAAAATCTTTAAATCTTTCACTATTTATTCTTCATTTTTCTTATTTTACTACTTAGAGGTCCCATCCATACCAATATTTCTGTGACTTTTTAAAATGAAAATGTTCCGTATGTTTGAAATCGTCCTGCACATGTTTTGCCCCAGAACTGGGAAGAGGAATGGGAAAAGATAGTTAAGATGGCATCTCCGGTCTCCAGTAGCAACGGCCTTCAGTTTGACTCTCTGGAGGACATTCACATCTTCATCCTCTCCAACATTCTTCGCAGACCTATCATCGTCATCGCAGGTACTTATTCATCTTTAAGAGAGTTTATTATTTAATTTTTGCTCCCAAAGAAGTAACGGTATCTCAACTGATTTTTAAAGGTGTTTTAAAATAGAACAGATACAGTATACCTCTCAGAAACATTAAACTGTTTTCACTATAGATAAATATGCATGGATACTGCTCAGATATATCTATCAAAATATAACTTTCTTATCTCAAGACTATTTACTACTATTTAAAGTCTTGCACATTAACCAGGAATAATTCTTCATGTGAAATTTTGGTAGTTTGCATCAGTACTTTGCTTTAATCTTTCTAGATCATATTTAGAAACTGACTGAATTACTGACACTGAGACTTCTGATTTCATTTAGAAATACATGCTTGAAGAGTTATTAGATTTTTTTCACCAGTATTTACCCCCATATTTCCATTTTTTCCACAGATCAGGTGGTCAGGAGTATGAAGTCAGGTTCCTCCATTTCTCCGCTGAATGTGGGTGGGATTTATCTTCCCCTACACTGGCCTCCCACTGAGTGCTACAAATACCCAATTGTACTCGGCTACGACTCGCAGCATTTTGCTCCTCTCATCACTATCAAAGACAGTGGCCCAGGTAAGAGACAGAGGACACAAAGAGGACCAGACAACAAAACTCAATTTTGGCACTGTGTAAGAAAAAATGAGAGGCCTATTATCAGTAACACCTTTTAAAATATCATGTTTTTTCCAGGTTCTTATGAATCAATTGTTTTGCTCTGAATTTTTACAGAGATTAGAGCTGTGCCGCTGATCAATCCAGGCCGAGGTGGCTTTGAGGAGCTCAAAGTTCACTTTCTGATGGAGAAGGAACAGCAGCAGAAAGACAGGCTTCTCAAAGATTACCTGCTACTAATAGAGATCCCAGTCATCGGCTTGGGCTACGATGCTACACGCATCATCAACGCTGCACGGTACTTAGAAACTACTAATACTAAATATCTCACTGTGAAAAAATTAAATAAGTGAGAGTAAGTGGAAGCTTGAGACCCTCAAAACCTTACATGGTGTTACGAATGAACCTTGGTAATACAAAGTATTAAAGTACATATTCACATTAACTAGTTGCTTAATAGCATACGTATCAGTAGCATATATGGACTTTATTATCCATTATAAAACACTTATTGTTGCTTTACTCTGCATGACCATGTTGTACAGTAACTCGGTAACAGTTTCCACTCAATAACCTCATAATTATTGTTTACTGATTGTAAGGAAAAAGGTTTTGGACATTAATCTTAATGAATATTCCTGTGCTGTTAACATCTGAACAAAGAATATTAAATTCTAATTCGTCGTAAACATGTTCCCATCTTACAATCATTAAGCAGTAATTACGAGGTTATTAGGATGAAAATGTTAGTTAATATCTCAGTAGATATGGAAGATGGTGTAATAGAATAAGGCATTCGTAAGTCGTTTATTATCACAAATTTAGAGCAAATGTTCTATGAATATGTACTCGTACTTGAATGAATCTGTATTGCCTACAGGAAACTGCGCTCCAGAAAGTGCAGTTATATCAGGGAGTTAAATATATCTGTATTTTTCAAGGCTGGATGAGGGCAACCTTCCTGAAGACATGAACCTGATGGAGGACTACCTGCAGCTGGTCAACCACGAGTATCAGCGCTGGCAGGAGGACAAAGAGCAGGCCTGGGCCGCCCAGCCACAGCGTCCTCCACCCTTCTCTGTTTCCCAGCTCTCCCTTATCGAGATCCGCTGTGCCACACCACGCTGCACCTTCTACGTCTCTGTTGACACACAGCCTCATTGCCATGAATGCTTCGAGAAGCGACAGGCCACTACCGGCGGAGGAGCGAGGATAGAAGGGGTGGTGCAGACAAAGGGTGGAGGGGTACAAGGGGCTGGAGGGATGGGGGGATCAGAGACTGAGGTGAGTTCCAGAGGAGCCAGAAGCAGCAGTCCCCCATCATCCTCTTCTGGGAGAGGGGCGGTGTTGTCCAGTCCCCGCTCAGCCCCACCCACCGCTCCCAGCCTCAGCCTGTACAGTGAAACCCACGCCATGAAGTGCAAGACACCAGGCTGCCTCTTTACCCTAAGTGTGGAGCATGATGGACTTTGTGAGCGCTGCTTCAACTCCAGGCAGAACCATGGACCTCCTGGAGCTGGAACGGCTGCTACAGGACTTCCAGGCCCTAATGGGGGGCCGATAGTCCCACACACGGGCCAGGGCTCTGGCTGGACCCAGTGGGGGGGTTGTGAGACAGAGACAGAACGTTGCAGCATGTGCAGACAGGAGGCGTTCAGGATATTCAATGGCCTGTGTCCACCCTGCATGCAGAGACAGCAGGCTCCAGAGAGAGGGGAGCCGCCGCAGAACAACCCCAGGACTGAGGCCTCATCTTCAGCTTGGAGTCAGGCCAGGGACGCTGAGCGACCCTGCCTGACCCTGACCCCGGGGCACACCTCAGCCTGGCAGGCACCTCTGGCTCGGCCTTGTAAAAGATCTGGGTGCCAGTTCTTTGGAACGCCAGAGAAGTTGGGTTTCTGCACTATTTGCTACGTAGACTATCAGACAAACCACCGTAAGTCCATAGACTGAACGTGTCTTGGCTTTTGTTTTACGCTTTTAGATTTTTTGTTAAATTTGTTTACATTTAGCAATACATCCTTAGTTTTTAACATTTTTCTACATTAGTCCAGTTTCATAATGTTAACGCTGTAGGTAAAGTGTTGTGCTTATTGTGAAAGTTGCTTCTCTGTGTTTGACCCAGACCTGACTCCGCCTCCTGCACCGGTTCAGAGCCGGCATGGTGTGGAAGCAGGTTTCCAGAATGCCTCACGGTGTCGCGGGCCTGGCTGCGGAGCAGTTGGTAAGGCCATGCTGGAGGGATACTGCGACAAGTGCTATGTCAAAGAGCAGAGCGCACGACTCAACCAAGTGGCACATCGCACACCACACTCTCCTCCTCTGGTCATGGTAGGAATCAGTGTAATATCCCCCCTCTGCCCCTCTATTACATTTACACTTTGTTCTCTTAAGTAAATCATTATTTTTGGTGTATTTTTCACTGTGTTGCTGGTACATAATTATCTTAAATATAAAAACATTGTGATGACCTCTTAAAGAAAGGCACTTCTAGAATCTGTTCTAACCCAGACTTGGATTCTTATATCTAGCTATGTCACCTTACTGATCTTTTTTTGAGAATAATATACAAGAGCAACTTGTGTATGATTTTTTGAAGAATATTTAACTGTCTAAATTACTGTGAGAAAGTGCAGTGTTGTATTTCAAGATTTTCTGGTTCATTTATTTACCTTTGCTTCTCTTTCTCTTTACCTGTTTGTCTCTACACAGCGCGACCGAGCAGCCAAACCCAGATCTTCACAGCAATCCCAGACCCAGGCCCAGACTCAGTGCCGTCGAAGTGGCTGCAGCAACGTGTCCCCGGGTTGCACAGACCTCTGCCCAGAGTGCCACACGCGTGGCCAGGGCAGGGAGGGGGGCAGGCGGGCGCAGGCGCCCAAAGAAAAGTCAAAGCAGCGGTGCCGGACACAGGGCTGTGACCACTACGCCAACCAAGAGAAACAGGGCTACTGCAACGAGTGTGACCACTTCAAACAGATTTACCGCGGCTGACCCCATGTGCTACCGAGCAACGATGACGACCACGACACATCGCTCGCACGCGAGAGCCACCGCCCCGCTCTGGGCGCCCATGCCAGTCAATGCACCTCTGATACTAACTAACCAACTAACTGACTAGCTAGTGACTAACTAGTACCTTATGGCCTGAAAATCGACCCCTCCCCCATGTAGAATGTGAAGAGAGAGTGCGTGTACGTGGGGGAGGGGATGAGTGTGTGTGTGTTCACATTAGACATGGCCTCCAGAATACCTCTTTGTGCAATTATTATCATCTGACGTGCCGTGTGCAGTTACACGGTGAGAGGTGTGGCTACATGTCAGAGCAACTGACTTTTGTGTACAATATGTATTTAGAGGTACGCAGTGAATCGTGCCGGACAAAATGATTGTATGTTGACATAACAAGAAGCATCTGACATTGCTTTCTAGACCACAGCCAAGGATTTATACCCCCTGTCAGTCTGTTTGTCTGTTTGTCTGTCTGTCTGTCTTAATACATCTGTATATGTCTGCCTGTCTGTCTAGCATTTGCTCTGTAGAGTGAGGGATGCAGTAGTTGGGGATGCCCAGCAACAAACCTGTGGAACTAGAAAGCAGAAGCGAACCCAACTAGGCTAAAAAAAGCATTTTCAACTTCAGTGAAGTGCATAATAGCAATTTAACAGGTAATTGACACTGTTGAGCTCAGTTCCTCAAAATTACACATATGTTCCTCTTTAAAAATTACAAAAAAGCCAAAAAGTCAATTACACAATAATGAAGAAATAATTCTTCCAATTATCAGACACTGTTAGTTTATATAGTTTTTGTCGAATAAACATTTTTACTTGGTTGATATGGAAAGTAAGAAAAGACCAGTGCAAGACAGACAGGGCAGGCCCCTGCTAGTTTTGGTGCTACATGTACAGAAATACAAGCCTCTTCATTGTAGCCAACATGCTGGCGGTGTCAGCGGGCAGAAGGCAGAGAACACAGTAGAGACAGGACTCATCTTTCTATTCCGCCTTTACTTCCTCTTATTTCCCTTTTCCTCTCTAAACCAGATCTGTTGCCTTGGTCCTTGTTTTCCTGTTTACTGACCACTCTAGCACCTAGAAACACATATACAGACACAAACACAGATACCAACACATGCACATGAATGCACGCACAAATGCTTTTGCTCCTGTCCTATCAAAAGGGTGTTGCAACCATAGAGAGAATTCAGTACATCATGACATCTCACACACTAACACGCACATAAATACACACACAGCTCTGTGAGATTGTATTTGCCCCACCTCAGTCTGAGGTGATGTAGGCAAACAAAATGTATTCCTCTTCTTTGCTCCACCCACTGGATGTGCCAAGGCGACAATTTCAAATGTTCAGACAGCAATCCCATTGCCTGCTTTGGCCAATCTTATTTATCTGAATGTGTTTGTGCTGCTACTATAGCAGCACAGTATTGGGGCTGATCCTCGATAAGTTTTGCCTTTAAGTAGTGATTGAAATTTCATGGACCAGAGGGGCCTGATCACTGATCCTGAATCAGTGCTCCCACTTATAAAATGCTTTGTGAATATGGATCGTGGTCCATATTGTCGGACCTTCCAACACGATGCCTCATCTCTAATACACACATGTCCACAATGCACATAGTTGTGCATCTGGAATACAACTGACATTCCTATTTTTGTTTTGACATTTTTGGGGATTTTTAATGTATTTTAATATATTTGATTTGGTTTCTGCCAAAAATACACGTGCCATCAACCACCAAACAATTGTTGTTACCTCCTTAAATATGGACAGCCTGGACCATTCTACACTAACTAGAGTACCATAGGTAGACATCTCCAGCTCTCTGTAACCACTGAGTAAATCCTCTGAAGCTCTATCATGACAAAAAGCCCTGATGGGCTCAGTTTTTCTGTAAAAAAAAAAAAAAAAAAGTTAAAAAGAACAAATACTACTGAAATAACTTGCCAACCAGTCATTTTTCACATTAACCTCTAAGTGATATCAGATGTATGGTATCATTTATTTCTGTCACATCTTATGCTGAAGATCTTCACTGCTGTAGGCAGATGTCCATCTGTGGCTCTAGTTAGAAAAGCATAGACAAACAGGCTCTCGTTCTGCCTTTTCATTCAACTGTATCTAAAGCTGTCGGGCCAGCCCATGTGTTGACGGCCTGTACGTAGAACTCTGTGTGCTTTAATCACCTCTAGATAAACCTTAATCAATTAAAGGCCAATTAGTGGTCGGCTCATCAATATCCCTCCGCTCTCCGGGGTAGAGGGGCTCTGGTGAGTCTGACTGGGAGGAGATCATATAAGTTGCACATGACTTGTCTAAGCTGCTGAGGCATTTAGGAATGGTACTCTGACTTGCTTAGGGACATTCCAACAGTAGGAAAAGCATCCGCTTAAAAGCAGAAGGTGTAACAAAACATGCAAACAGTGTGGAAGTTTTCTTTGTGTGACCTTTCGACAATAGGGTATTGTATGAAAAAAAGCCTGGTTTTATTTGTTAAGTATTTATTCATATCAAGATATCTGTATTGTGTGATTCAATAATTATTTATATGTTGTCCTGAAATGAATTATTTTTATTAAGAAATCTGAAAGCAATCTTATGTGGTTCTTTCTTGTGTGTCTGTGTGCATGTGTGTGTTTTTTTTGTTTTTTTTTTACACAGACATTTATCAGTTTTTACATCCACCATCAAATACTGGGGTTAGGTTTAGGCATTATATGACCAGGGTAAGTCTATAGGAAATTCGTTTAAGTCATTGTAATGTCACGTACACACACAGAAGCCCAACATGTGTCTGACTATGCTCACGTTTGGAAGCTGCATGGACAAATTTTAGTTTTAGTTTTGTTTTTCTATCTTTGATTTTTAAGACTTTGCCTCCGGGTTGGAGTCAGTGATGGTTAAAGATGGGGTAAGAAACTGTCATAAACAAAAGTATAACATTACTGTGTGCATGTGTATTTGCACCATCACACAATATGTGTGTGCGACAGAGCCACTACCCTACAGGTACTTTCACATACAGTATGCTTGTGTGTGCTCTTTGAGGACTCCACACATTGCACTCTTGTTACAGCATTGCCTCTCTCCACAATGCTGTGTATTGCCTAATACTGTTTTCTGCTGAAAGGCAAGTAGCTCACGGTTGGCACCAAATCATCTCCAGTGTAGGAAGTACAGTAGGTGCTGCAAAAGTCATCAGATAAGTGATCACCAAGGCCTGGTTTAGATGTTGCAGAGTGCACCATTTTCCCATGCTTAACTGGGTTATCGCACTTTCTGTCTTCTCTACGCCTCTGTTTCCTTTATTCATTGTTACACATTTCCATACAAAAAAAGTTCAAAAAATTAGAGGTTTTAGGTGCTTTTTGTCACTATACAGTGTTTTTTTTTTCCAGCCTACTTGTATGCTTTAAAAAATAAACCCCAACCCTTAAAAAAAATTACACACACACCTCATTTAAGTGGACTGGCTGACACAGTGGGAGGGGGGAGTTTGGAGAGAAAAGGGAGATGGCAGTGACTGTTGGGGAATGTGTAATAATTATATATAGGATAGGGCAGAGGTGACATTTAACACATGTGGGAGTGTTGGGTTGTGTGTGGGCTTCTCATCAACCTACCTCAGATTGGTAGGCTGATGTGGTTTCCTGGAAATACCCTGGTGTGCAAAAACACTCCCCTTTTAAACTGTTCATTTGCACACAGTGCTGTTTCACTAGTGAATTCTCCACTGGTGCAGCGTAACAAACCTTCCCCTCCAAACCACAGTAACTACAACTTGTGAAATGTAATGGTGCAAAAAACCAAACAAATCTTTTCTGACAGGTTTATTTTTAATGCAGTTATAACAAATACTGTACTTTAAACAGAAACCAGAGTGATACCACCCCTCTGACTCTACACTATGCAATGCAATATACATGGTCTACTATAGCTGGGTATTTAACTATTAATACATTGTACATTACAATACAAGATATATAAATGTGCTGTCATTCCAGACTACTGGTGGATACTGGAATTTGTCATAAAATACACATAAACTTCATATATGTACCTCAGTGTTGCATAAGCAAATTTTTAACAAGACCTATTGATCTTACATAAGCCTACATAAGGTCACCTTTAATCACTCTTCCAAATTCATTCATTTACAGAATATAATATTTTCAATAAATATATAAAATATACATTAAAAACATCTAAAATGATAAAATATTCCACCATTAGATGTTCTTAAACATTTCGATTTGTTAATTTGTTGAACTTAATTAAAAAACAAAACAAAACTGTAGGCTAATGTGTACATATCAGACAATGCTGTAAAACTGGATTAAATACTGATGCTAAAAATATAAGGTAATGTGTTTCACCTGTAATTGAGGTGTTTAGACCAAATTTAATGATTATGTGGGGATCATTTGTATAGTGAATACATGATAACATCAATACATTTGTCTGGATGGATTATTTTAAATTCAAGTGACTCACACTCTATGTTAATATTCTCACAAAACTTATGAATGGAATTCCAAATTTCAGCAAAGCGTTAATGAATGAGCCACACAATATATGACTCACCATCCCATTTAAAAAAAAGTCTAAAATGTTGCAAAAATCAAAAGTACAGTCATACCTATGCTCACAGTAAGTTATCTGTGATTGTGCAATAGGAAGAGGGCGTATCCCACGCTTCACTTCATCTGACTTCTCTTCCACTGAACAGCATCACACATTCACAAGCTCACAATCATCTAACTATGTTGCAAAACTCCCTGTCATCTTTACCTGGAAAATGAGGCAACTTCCCAGTTTAGGTTAGAGTGGTCCACTGATGTAATAAGCAGAAAAAATTGGTGCTTTTTGTCTACAGAGGTCAAATCAGTATTTGGTGGTAGATCACATACTTTGCTTTTAAACCATTATCTAAATGGCTGAAGTGAGCCCACTAAATCGCCATTTTTACATGTATTTTTAACTGACTTATTCATATTTTACTTTTATTTTCATACTACCACATGACATACGAGTCATTCAATCATCACATATTTCTCATGTGAAGTTTTATAATGAAATGGTATGTATAATGGATCCTCCACTAGAGGGCACCAGGACTTTGTGTACTGAATAATACTGAAACACAGTATACATATACGTTCAATACACTCAACAGACTACACAAAACAGCTTTATTACATTTTATTGTTCTTAAGTTTTTATTTAGAATTTGACACTTTTACAACACAACAGTAGAGTCTCACATACAATTAAATTGCCACAGTGAATTACATCACATATGCTTTTAAGAAAGTCCCAATATGCACAACAATACAATACAAGGAGATAACGCTGTCTTCCTCTGCAATGTAGGTAGTCCAGATCTGAGAGATAAAGTCATGTTTTATATCCTGAAAATCTTTTTAATTCTATATATCCATTACTTAAAGTTGATTTAGTGTCAGATTTGGTTTTGGTGACACCATTTCTTGGTCATAACTTTCTTACTAGCAGTAAATTGAGCATGAAAAAAGTGTATATGGTCCAGAAAGTATGTATTTAGAGATGTGTTCTTCAGGCACTATTCTGCATTTTATATGAAATAAAGTAACATAAACATAAATGTAACCTGAACATTCTCATTTTTTAATTGTGAAAAGTAATAAAGGCATGACATAGTGGTAAAGATCCAGACATACTGTATTTAACATACAGCATTAGCATCATAAACAAATAACAAGGTGGACATACTTATCATATAGGTGGGTGTCTTAGTGTGCACCTTTTCAGCTTAAACTTCGGCCACTGGCAAAGAAAACAAGCACATGAATTTAGAACGTATGTAATGTACTTATTTTATTATAAAAGTACATAAAATAATCAAATGAAGAGCATACAGTATGAAGGGTTCATTTTAGTGTATAATATGAAATTCTTGCCATATCATAAAGCATGTGCATCCAATATTGCAATTTTACAACTTCTTTTACATTCTTCTCACACATTTTTTCGTCTTTCAATTATCTGACCCCACTGTAGAAAAATAAAAATGATCATTTTCTACTTAATTAATGCATAAATAAATGAACAGAGTATTTTGCTCTGCTCTTCATAGTCCCAAAACAACAAAACTCAAAATATTCCTGTGTATCATATTCATCGCCAGATAGCACAAGCGAAGGTAGAACTACAAGCAGTGTCTAAAAAAACTACAACTCCCAGTGTCCACCCAGGCATTTTGACAAAACTGAGAACTCGTGGATTCGGTTTACTTATCGGGTCCGCGCTTCATCCCGGTCTGGGGCGGAGGTAGAGTTGCCATATAGTAAAGCAGACACCGTCTTTGAAAATCTTAGCCGATGTGCAAAACAAACATCCCACAGTTGACAGTGGATGACCGTTACTACGCACGACATATGATGGCTGTTGTAGGAGGTGTTGTGATTAGCTTAGCATGAATAGTTACTAAAAAAAGGTGATAAAACAGAGGTTTGACATAAATGAAACCATTGGACTCAGACGAGGAGGAGGTGGAGCAGCTCGATGCTTATCAAAAGGATCTGAGACGTAAGTTAACGTTTTTCTTTTGCTAATTTGCTAACCGCCTACACACGGACTGAATACTAAGTGTTTAGCTGGTGGTTAAATGCACAACACTATTAATATAACAACAGCGTTTGGCCATATCTGGCTGCCTCAGAATGCTTACAGAAGATCGTTCTGCAGACTGAAGCTAGATAGCTAAAATATCTGTCGTTATGTTAATAATTTATTAAAAAACTCACAGCGATGGCACAGTCACATCACTGCCACCTGTTGATTTTCGGGAGTAAACCTTCTTTTAGACGCCGGATCACATAAAAGAAATAAACAGCAAATTAAATCCAAGAATCAATCAAAACAATTCACTACAGCATTATATGTGGACAGCTTATGCAAAATGTAAATTTTTTTATTGCCTCCAAAGTTAACAGTGATTCAGGCTATGTGGCCAAAAAATTCGATCTCGATTTTTTTTTCACTGTTGTGGATTATTCACGGGTTTAAACTTTGTTTTTTCTTCGTACAAAGTACACATGCTGTATACTGTATGCGATTATCAATAAATAATAGCAAGCACTAATAATGGTGTGCACTGTCAAAACATGCATTGTCAAGAATTAAAAATAATTTAAAATACAATAAAGCACCCGTGACAACAGGACGTTGCCAGGGGAAGCATTATATGATTTAGCTAAAACGTGATTCATCAAATATAATGTCAAGACCTGAGAAATACTGTGGCTCAGACATAAAAACTGATGTTAAATTTGGTATGTCATATGATAAATATGCTGTTGTTTATTGTCAAACACAAGCTATCAGTGTGTTTTGTAAAATGTTTTCAGAGCGGGCCAATCAGAGCATCCAGCAGCTGAGCAGTGCTCTGGAGCACCAGATCCCTGATGAAGAGGAGGCTGAAAGCAATCCCACAGCTGAAGATGACAAGGCGTCATGGAGCCAGAAAACACAGAGTGAAGCAGGTGACCAGCTTGAGCATGTTGAAGCTTTAAATTGAATTAACAAACAGAACCCACACTTTTAATAATATGTTGTTGTTTTTATATGTGTGTTTGTGTGTGTCTGCTGTTTATTGGTGTCACAGCCAATCAGCTAAAGAGCCTTCTCCTGAAGCAGTGCAAAGAAATGCCTGCTCCTCTCTCTCCATCAAAGAAACACTCTCCATCTAAGGTACAGTATTACACATTAGAAAACCATTGTAGTTTATTAGGAGATAAAGATGCCTGGTAGTTTTTGGTGTAATAGAGACATTCGCCTATTAATCACTTCATTCCAGATTTCAGATAAGTTGGTTTTATTTCACTTTCAATTTGAGTGTCATTTTTCTTGGTAGAGAGTACAGCATGAGGAGCGGTCCAGTTTGCCTGCATTTCAAGATTTGGTCCCAATGGTTCATAACCAGTCAGAGTACATCCAACATCTGGAAGCTGAAGTGAAATTCTGCAAGGTTTGAGTGCAGTATTTAAGGTGCAATATTCTTAATTTTTGTGTGCTTTTATTAAGACTGAATTCATCCCTATTGTGTATTTGACTTCAGGAGGAGCTGCAGGGGATGAAGCAGCGTGTCAGAGTTGTGGTGGTTGAGAATGAAAAGCTGAGCTCTGAACTCAAATCAAGAGCAGTTGATAACTCTCTGAAAGATTACACTATCCAAAACTCAATGGTATGGTGTTGTTAATTTCTCCCAAGAAGTCATAGATAATTATATGTTTGTCTTAACATGTGAATTGTATTTGTAGTTTTGTCACTACCTGTCTAAAATTAACTTGCAGTATATCATACAGTGTATGCCAAATAACAAACTTTCATTAGAGGTGGTTCAGGTGCATTTTCTGTTTCTATCTATTGAATGCAATTAGATGAAGTGTTACTCACACTTTAGATGTTTATAGAAAAATCACTAATTTTTAATGGCTCATTGTCATGTAATATTTTGGGAGTTTCTCACCTGACCAAATGTATGCTTCAGGTAAACGAGTATACAGCTGCCAATGGCCAAATACAACAGAAATTAGAGCATTACAAATGGAAAAATGAACTGGTAAGAAAAACATTGTCCCTTATTGTTCTCATTTTCATCACAGAGATTTCTCACTTTTCAAGGAATTTCTTTACATCGATTTTATATTGAGTTTTCCAGATCAGAAAAGTTGAAGGATTTGAAAATGGTTTGTTCTGTAAATGTTTCTCTAGGATCAACTGAAGATGACATATCAGGCTCAGATTGAAAGCTTGGAGGCTCAGGTCATTTCCCTCAGGTCATTTCTGTTTTCTTGTCAATAAACCCTTCTATAACCAAGCACTATTGGATTAATATCTTCATATAAAATGCAAATATGAACCATTCTTATTTTATCTCTTTGTTCATGCAATGTAACTTAACAGGAAGGACTTGTCAGTCAGTCAGAAGGAATGTGAAGAAGTGAAGGTTCGGCTGAGACACAAGGAGAAGCAGGTTGTAGATGCAATGAAGGCTGATGGCGTCCCCCATGTGGCAGGATTATGTCTGAAGTGTGCCCAGCATGAAGCGGTCTTGGCAGGAACTCACACAAATGTGCACGTCCAAGCTATTGAGAGACTCACCAAGTCAGTAGGAGCATAAAGTACATCCAAAGACATGTGCATTTATTCAGCCACATACAAATCACAAACTAAGCATAAACTTTCATTGGATTATTTAGTGCATGGATACAGTATGCCATAAACCTATTTACATGCTAATTTTTCTCTGTGTCTTTTATTATTTATTCCTGCCAGTGTCTTATTTTTTGCTGTATTGTGTTCACCTCTAAGGGAGCGTGATGAGCTGCTCGTGGCTCTGCGCACTGTGCGAACCAGTCATCAGGAGGCTCAGCAGAGGGAATGGACAGCCTGTCTTCAGGTCAAACAGGCTGTGGAGATGGCAGAAGAAGCAAACCTACACAAAGCAAGGGTCAGAGAAACACACTCTACCAGCTACACTGGCTTTATATACAGTTAATTTTTTTTTAATCAATATTAAAGGTTCACTAAAACACAGAATTTAGTTCTATCCTCAGAATTCAAAGAATCTCTCCAGACCTCAGGGCTGTGTTTGAGGCTAAGATATGGCCATTCACACACAATAAAAACACCAGAAAAACACAGAGGCATATGGATTAGTGTGATGTACAATATTTTGTGTCTTGAAAAGTTAATTCAAAAAGTCACTAGAAAGTAAAACTGTGATGCAAAAGGTACAGCAGTGGTAGAAACTGGACCATGTTTGGCACTTTGACAGCAGAGCGTCTGATTCAGTCTAGAACAGGGGTAGGCAAGTCCGGTCCTAGAGAGCCGCTGTCCTGCATGTTTTAGATATTTCCCTCTTCCATCACATCTGGTTCAATTAATGATCAGCTCATCACCAAGCTCAGCAGAAGCCTGATAACGATGTAATGGCGACCAGGTGTGATG
>JAPQRQ010000008.1:16343576-16369389 GCA_037367365.1 Apogon talboti
CTATCATGTTTTAACCATTAATAATGCTTTTGGCATGAATGTAAATGTTAAATGACAACATACTGTTTGTTTTTCCCCGCATTATTGCAATTAGTAAATTTATTCAGGTTAAGGTTCTAGGGATTGGATTAACACAGAACAAGTATGCAAATATGTAATAAATATGACTTGTAGTGTATTAATTAACAGTTCTGGATTTTGTGTCATCTGTCACTCACCTCACCTATCGACTGACTCAAGAAAAAGAAAGGAAAAGAAGTAATAGAACCTATGGCTCATATGTACTGTGTCTATGGTTTTACAGAAACGTACAATGGTACATTTCTGTGCCGACTGGGTTGCGAGGGTAAATGAATGTAAATAAATTAATGTATGTGATGATTAGCGTGAAAACGATGTGGCACGAAGTTCAGTTGTAATTATAGAGACAGAGGGGAACAGAGGAGAAGAGCAGTGAGGCTGGCGATTGTGTGGTGGGCACCGGGTGGGCAGAAGCCCCCCCACAGCGCCGCCTCTCGCCCTTGTGCCCCCCCGCTGAGTTTAAAACAACCGTCTTTTTTGTTTTCCACCTCAATAGCTGCATCTCTCTCGCTAGTCATCTGATCTAATGGCTGTAGAGGAGAGTTAACCAGATAAGAGAAAAGTTCACTGAGTTGGTAAAGAGAGAGATGTTCCTTCCTGCCAGTTGCCCCCGAGCTCATAACAGGCTGAGGGGGTTGAGAAGTGTTTGAAATGACATCAGGTACGTCTCAGGTGTGAAGTGAATTCCAACACAGGTGGATTGTGCTCACACCAGGAGAGAGCACTCCATGTGCTTCAGCTTTGCATTTTGCACACTTTTTCTGTGATTGTTCGTTTTCTTTTCCTTTGTGGTCTTAAACTTTCTCTGTCATTTGTTAGTTTTGTTTCCTTCACCAAAAAAAAAAAAAAAAAATGGATTCATGATGCATTCGTGTGAAATGTTCTAACATCTCATATTTGTTAATCTTTATTTTTACTTCTAGTACGCTCTCAACTTTCATGTAAGTGATCTCCTATATCACACGTCTGCTGACAGGGAACTTAAAGCTGGCACCATTATTGAAATAATTTATTTTAGGCAATCATTTACCTTCTCCGCTGAAATTGATTTGACCCTGAGACCTGCCACATATGTTACTCACTAATAATTTCTGTAGGGCGCAGAATTGACACGTTGAGTCCTGGGTTTCTGGATTGGGTCATTATGGGAGCATATTGTACGTATGCTGTGTGTTTATTTTTAAAAATCACAGATGCCTGCGCTGCCAGTGTGCTCTTCCTGTGTTAAGACCATCAGTCATCTGTGCCAATTAAGACTTTTAAACTTCTCTCTCGAACGTTTTGTGAACAGATAGATGATGACAGAGGCCAATCAGCAGCTAATTACTTCAATCTAGAGCTGGAATTTGTGCTGTAACGGCAAATGTTTGTCTCTGTGAGGGTCATGTGCATTTGTAGCTTTCTGTGTGTACATGTATGCGTTCATCCATATGTACGATACTGTGAACAGAGCTGTACGGCGGGTATATTCGAAGAGAGGGATTGTGTATGCTTACACACTCGTGTTTAACGGAGTAGAAAAGTGTGTATATATATATTTTTAATTTAACAGTTGTAGTTTTCGGACACGATTGGCTCGCCGCTGACCTTGGTGGTGGTGGGGGGGCTCTGGTGCTCCTTGAAGAAGAAAAGAGGCTTGGGCCACCCGCTGTAAACAAAGTTGACTTGCCGACAGATGGATTGAATGACAGAGAGGCTAACTGAGCCAGGAACGGGCCTGGCAGCATCGCACTGCGCAGAGAGAGAGGGAGAGAGAGAAAGAGAGAGATAAAGGGGGGAGAGAGGGGAGAAGAGAGAAGAGGTGGCCAACAGGAGAGGAGGTGTGAACAGGTGCAGGGCCGCTGAAGGAAGAACCAGCAGATGGAGAGAGACACAGCCAGTTTAGTTACAGGAAAAAAAGGGTGGGAGGGAAAAGAGGAGGGAGGAGGGAGAGAGAAACAGCAGAAAAAAAAAGGATCGCAGTAGAGATAAGAACGCTGTAGATGAACAGATAGGTGGACAGATAGACAGATATACGGGCTGTGTGTTTAGCGGTGAGGCTGCATCAGGCTGCCTCTGTGTTTGATGTGTTTGTTTCATAAAGCAGAGGGAGGAAGGGGTGTCAGAAGAAAGATGTGGGAGCAGTGCGACTGACTTGCATCACCCTAAGGTTTAATAAAATGTGCTAAAAACACATTGAGGTGTGTGTGAGAGAGAATTGTGTGACACTGTGTGGTCTGCTACACAGAACAATTCAGATGTTTATTGTAAGCAGCATAAATGATACGTCAGCACAGCAAATGTTCAATATGTCACTTGATTTTTCCGCGGCGCGCTCATCCCTCACTGGCAGCGTCGGTTAAATAGGCCTACACCAGGCCTCTGTCTCACCGTCTCTCAGTCGCACACACATGCAAAAAAGCACACTCACACAAACATAGAAATCATCCTTGTAGTTGATCCTATCAAACTGTTGAATATTAATATACAGTGATTGATGTAGTCTATCATAAATAGCTGTGGATGCACTGGAATTCCTCCACAAAAATGAATCATCAGGAGTGGCACCATTTTCAGCAGTCAAAATGTGGGCAAATAGTTAACAGTTGTAATTTTTGTACAGCATTTCAATGCAGTTATTCTGACCTTTAAGCTGATAAATGTTGTAGCATCAGTTAAAATAATGTGTTTAATGGGAAGTGGATATAATTTGTTACCATTTCCTCCCTTACTATGACCATATACACTATAATTTGGTTTGTATCAAATGTACTGTTCTAGTGTTAATGTGTGTTAATAAAGCATCTTGAAGAATGCACAATTTTTTGATAGTATGTGTAAGGCTAAAGCATACACCTGTTTTAGAAATATAGTCCATGACTAATCTTAAAATTTAATTGTAGATTTGACAACTCCTCCGTAAAAGCACAGATGATTGCAAAAGACAGTGAGAGACTGACAAACAGATTGATGGTTTTGGTCTGTATAGGTCTTCTGTATTAAATAAATCCAGGATTATTATCGTGTTTTTTTTAAATTTAGGGATATCTCTAATACATGGACATTCTAAATTTACTCTACTGAGTATAGCCATCAGTGCAGATGGTCCTCTGTGATAGAAATACTATTATACAAACTGTTGTTCTTGCTCTTGGTTCTTCATCTCATGCTTAACTCTTTGCAGGGATCATCAGTGTCTCTCAACAATCAATCTTTTTTGTTGCGAACAAAGCTTTTGTTGTTGCATGTTTGTGCTATAGGCTGGGTTCACAATCTGTTCACCTGTATGTTAATTTACCACCTGTTATTTTGCAGCACAGATATAGCGTGTTGGAAATATGAATATGTATTATTTTGAGATTTTCTTTTCAATAGTTTCATATTTTAGAGAACGCATGTGATGTATTTGTCTCATAAATGGAGTTGTTTGAACTAAATCTATTGAGGCATGTTGTGTTTTGCATATATGTAAAGACTGAATTTGTACGGATCCGACAGTATGCATATGTTTTGTATGTGTATGTCATTGTTTTACCATGGAAAGTGTGTAGTCTCTTTTACTTTAGCCCAAGCAGCGGTCAGTGGTGTCTAGTGTTGGCGACTGTCTCCAATTCCTCCAAGTCCACCGTCTGACTCCAATTTGTGCTCGTTCTCTGATAAACCGCGGCATTTGGTGGTTCTGGCGTGGGATGCCGGCTGCACCATGGGGTGCTGCAAACTCTGCGCTTGGTCAGGCCCTGGCACCCCACATCTAATGGGCAACAGCTTGAATAGTGCCCACTTAGGCAGACAGCGCAGACTGGGCCCCCTCTTCTTTGCTCACCGCTCCAGCCAGCTAGCCAGCCAGCCGCCGCCTCTGCCACCTCCCACTTACCCAGCAGCCACTGTACCTGGCCGCTGCCCCAGAGCCATTCCTGCCTACCTTAGGCCCCTGGCCCATGCAGCTCCCGCCATACTTATCAAGCTGTCCTACAGTGCACGAGGCCAGGCGTATACCAACAGGCCCAGCTATCTGCTAACTGAACATTCAGTCTATTGCCTCCTAGGCCCAAACACAGGTTCTTGCCACAGGCAGCAACCCAGAGCCCATTCACCAATTAGCTGGAAGGCAGATTATTGTCCAGGGAGAATTGTCCAGCTCCAGCCCCACATATCCAGCCTCTGCTCTACCCATCACCCTTAACTCATGCTCCCAGGGCTTGGCTGTGCACTAACATATCTCCTTTGCTTGCGCTTTTTTATGTTTTAATTTGACAGTATTCATCAGCAGCCATTTTGTAACTGCATTTTTGTGAGTAAACATTTTGCATTTGATTAGAAATACAAAATGGCGCAGATGATTAGGATAAAATCTGAAATACTTAAACACGAGTTCAGAGGAGCGACAGAACATCTTTACTGCCCTGTGTCTTCAGCTTTAAGGCCTTTTCTTGTCAGACAGATTCAGATACCGAGGCCCTAGTCAGTGAACAGAAGAAGCCTCTCTGGGTCTGCTGCTCCTACCCACAAATTAGGGCCTTCTCTTAAGTCTTGAGTACAACTTTATATGGTTGTACTTAAAAAAAATTTGTTTAATATAATACATTAGTAAAAACAAACAGATGTAGAATATGTACCTTTGTGTCTTTTTCCTTTCTGTCTTCATCTGCTTCTCATCACCCTCCTCTTCCTCACCACCACTCTTTTGCTGACTGCTGGAACTTTCTGGCTGGCTGTCTGATGCTAATTGGTGGGTAAACAGGTCTGGTGTGAGTCCCCCCCTCCTGTAATCACACACAAACACACACACATATATACAGATATACACAAATACACACGGCCCCCTGGAACCTCTTGCAGGACCAAATGGCTGGCAACGCCTGCCCGCCATCTCCCGCTGAGCCCTGGTGTGCGCTTTGGTGGCTCAGGCTGCTGTTCAAGCCCAGCGGGGGTTCATTCACTCTCACACACACATACATACAGTCATACGCATACAGACACACACTCTCCTTGTGTCCCCTGCACACCCGCCACCCGCTTTCACACCCCAGACAGCAGGACAGCAGGAGAACACACACACACACGAAGGAACAGACAGACGCGGTCACTTTAGAGATGCAGGCCAAGCGCTGTAGGGGAGAAAAGTTTTCACTTAAACTGGAGAATTCTCTCTTCATTAGCGCCTTTGGACTTCAGGAAGAGTTCTGTTTATTTGTTCGTTTTTCCATGTCTTTGTAGTTTTTCTTTTCTTTCGGTCTTTGTCTGTTCCTCTGTTGTTTGGGTACATTTGGACTTAGATCAGTAAGAAAGTTTAGTACAAATACGAGCAGAATGTGGTGTTGTTTAAAGCCACCAGAGATTACCACCTTTGTTTGGATCTTACCTGCACAATTTTGATATTTACCTCAGCGAAAGTGGAGATTAAAGGGATTTGATTGGTACCAAGTATTCCCTAGTCTAGTTAAACCGCAAATTTTTAACTTAATTGGTTCAATTTTCAGCAAAAGAAATCCTCCTGGGTAAATTAGTTATTACTGGTCAGCATGCTATGCTATTTTTAAGGTTAGTGTAGCTCGTCTAAGACTAAAGTCTGTGTGAATATAGAAAGGAAAAGTTCAAGGTGAGCGACTGCACCTTTTCGTTACAGAGGATAAAGCTGGTTTTGTGCAGTACTTTTGTAATGACTGGTTTGTATGTGTGTGTGAGCGTGTTTGTGTGTGTTGTACTGTAGACAGCTGCCGTTTCACTCAGGGGTCTTCAAACTGACAGCACTTTGACACTTTTATCCTTCTACCTCCCTGAGTCCTTTCACTGTTGTTCTCCCCTCTGTCCTCCCCTTCTTTTTCATCTTTCTTCCTTTTGTTCTGTTGTTTTGTTTTGTAGTGCGTTAAACAGTTGTTCAGTATGATGGAATTCATTTCATATATAGTCATCAAATGTGTATTTGTACAGTTTTTGAACTCCCCTGAGGTTATAGTTGTTATTCACCGAGGAGATTTGAAATAATTGTCATCTGGGTCACATTACGTCATGCTCAGCTTGAGTGCTGCTCTTATACTATTCAAATTCCTAATGGAACAGAACATTAATGATTATATTCAGCACAATTAAGCACTTAAAGGGACAGGGTGTAAACAAACAGCTGCTCTGTCACAATACTCCTTAATAAGAACCTGCTGTCTGCATAAAAATGATTGACAGGTCTTTTAATGCACATTTAATTATGTTACCAAGTTGTTTGCAAACACAGAAGTAAGACAGACCTATATTTTTATTAATTTGATCATTTTCCATCTGCAATGTCATTACACCTTGAATTTGCATATTGAAAATGTTGGTTGCACGTAAATGTATAGAACGGACATTTTAGGCTCCACTGAAAAGCATTTTCACGCTTCTCCGGTAGCAGACGATGAGTAAGCAAACACACAAATGCTGAAGTCTGTTTGAGTGAAAACTCATTTCTATCACAGCCAACAAAGTTATGCAATAAAATTATACATGTAATAAACACTGTGGTATTTTAAATATAACTTAAGTCCAACAGATTTATGTACTGTGCCTTTCTTAATGGTAAATGTAGATGTCCTGTATTATGATTCTAATTTGGGAATCATCTAAGTAGTTCCACTCCACCGATTTTGTAACATACTGTTTAATATTTCTTGTTCCTTTTCCTCAGACAGGAAAGAGAAAGCACAGATCGGGCTCATGAGGAACAAATGGCTTCCACAACCCACTCAGCGCGGGAAAGGGAGCGAGAGCTGGCTGCACTGCTGGAGCAAACGGAGGCGAAACACCAGCAGAGAGGTCAGTGCTTTCACACACAGCAGTGGCACTGGGCTCTGCGTCAGCGGTGGCTCAGGCCAGAAATACTGTCTGCTTTGTCATAGATCACTGTCTCGGCCTCCCACTGCTCTGTCCTGACTCAAAAGGATATTAAAACTACACGAAAGCTGCAGAATCCTCCAGGAAGGAAAAAAAACAAAACAAAAACCGTTTTCATTCACCTTTGGCGTTCCCACTTAAACAGAATTAACACCATGGGTGAGATATGAGAAGCATCTCTCCAGGATTCATACATTAATGTGAACTTAAGTCCTTAGTTTCTTCAAACACCATCTTGCAAGGTCTTACTCTGTCGTTCCAACTCGTAACACATTCTGTACGTTCTCACTGAAGCTAAATAATGTGGAATGAGAGTATTCGAGGACAATAAAACTTTTTCTTCTTCATTTATTTGAGTCAACTAATCCATTTGGGGGACTTTGTCAGGGTTTCTGTGGGTCTTTAAACAGTCTATCATTCAGTTATGAGTGCAATTTGGGTGTTTTTTTTGCCAATTATTGGATTTAATTCTTGCTAAAACCTGTTGAAAATCGCTTGCTGCATCATGTGTGAGAAAATGCTCGATTTACAAATTTGTTTTATAAAGCCATTAAAGTTGCAATATAAAGTAGAAAAAGCTCTGAAAAATGCCTTTCATCCCCAGTATTGTTTTATATTCACAGATTCAGATTAAATTTTAGCATCATGACAAAATTTTTCATGATGCTAAAATGTAACTTGCTGTAACCTGCAGAAATGTTTTCTGAATGGTTTTTAATTACTGTGCCAGACAGTCCACTGGTTATTCTTGATCTGATCAGATCTATCAGTTGTAAACTGACTGTAGGAAATTCATATTTATGAGTAAATGTAAAAAAAAAAAAAAAATATCAAGATTTTACCAATATATGAGAGACCTTGAATCTATAAGACATCCTTGGAGTCTTTTGTTTCAAAATGTCAGGCTTCTCATAAGGGGTCATTAAAAACATTTTGTAAACTTTTCACTTGATGTGGCCACAGGAGCCACAGGAACAGGAGCAACTTTTTCCTTTTGTATAGGGAGGAGAATTGTGAGCAGGGAAGAAGCAAAGGCCAGAACAAAGCCGAACTGAACAGCAAGGAGCATGAGGTCAGAAAATCCAAAACATTGAAGGGATAAAGCAGAACAGTTATCAGGGTCAGCTACAGCACAGCAGCCTGTGAGCTGGGAGGGTTTCAGTCTCCTCCACAAGGACATGTCAGCAGGGTTGGTCCTGAACCTGCAAAGCTCTGTTTAAAGATGGTTTCCTCTCTCAGTGTGACACCTTGCTACCCACGAACAAAGCTTAACATTAGAGTGGGAGAGGGTTGGACCGGAACACAACTCGTCTGGGCTGAACGAGACTGAGCTGAAGTGACCTCAAAGAGCAGAACAGAGCAAAGAGAGGAAACGGAGCGGGGCAGAGCAGAGGGGAGGTGATGGGAGCAGAGGGGCCCAGTGCGGAGCAGCGCACAGAGACCCAGCTCAGAGCTCCCTGTCTGTCTGTGCAGCAGAGCTGCTGCTGCTAACACATCTGTTGCACCATCTGGATCCCCCCCCCCTTCACACACCCTCAGCCACTCGCTCCCTCCCTCCGCTATCCACTCTTTTTATTTACCTGTGGTTCCCTTCAACAACCAGGGAGCCTGCTGGTACGCAGAACAAAGATGGAGGGCTATAGAGGGACGAATGGATGGAGGGAGGAAAGGGGAGGGGGGGTAAACAAAGGGTTTGTTTCTGGCGCATGTCGGCAGCACACATGTTGTCTAAAGAGAGCTGACATCAGAGCACAGCAGGAAACTGTGGATGGGGAGGGGATGGAGGGATAGACGTCCTTTAGTAGCTCGCATCACTTCCTCTCCCTGTGCAACCCAACAGACGAGCTGGATAATTAGCTTTCTTGCTCTCCAAATCCCGCCTCTCTGTCCATCCGTTTGTCCTTCCATCCATCCGTCCCCCTCTCCCTTCTTCTCAGCTCCCTCCCACCTTTTTCAGAATTTTTTTTTTCATGTTTCTTTTTTGAGTAAATGCGTACAGAGCAGCCTCTAGATGATATCAGATATTTGTTTCTCTCCGTCCCTCCCTCCCTGCCACGCTTCTTCCCTCCATCCCTCCCTCCCTCATTTTTCCTCTGTTTGTTTCCAGTGCCAGTTCTGCTGTGTTTCTGTGTCCCAGGGTTCTTTTTGGCCTACGCATGGCCAGACGCATTCAAAGCCTGTTCAGCTAATTAGCATTCTTCATGCAACTTTTCCAGCACTGACCAAACTTTGTTTAGTGTATGTGTGTGGATTTATGTACTTTATCTTCATGGTCTGTAGTATCCAATTTCTGCCCTCTATGCATTATCTGACATGGCAGTGAACTGCTTTGTCAGTAATTCACATATACTAAAGGTAAAGTACTTGCATTCCAGCCCCAGTTACATGCATTGAGGTACCAGTTGGACTAATCACTGGTCCTTTACCTCGATAAAGTCATAGTTTCTCCATTACAATTTAACAGCATCTAAATATATATATATATATATATATATATATATATGTGTGTATGTATATGTATAAACAGTCATTTTTGAGCTTGCAGGTATGTTGTAGCTTTTTTGTTTCGTTACCACCACCTGACCCCAAATTTCTACTGTATGCAAATAAAGTCTGCCCAAGTCTGAGGTACTTTTGAAAGACTGCGAGTCCTTGGTGTTTTTGGTTTAGGTTGATTGTAACAGAATGCTGGAGCAGGTGGATCATTCGCTCAATCCAAACGGCAGTCATTGTTATTTTAAAAGAGCAGACATATGTTGGAGAGCGGAACGTGGATCATTTCAAAGGAATGATGAAAGCCCAGTGTTGGATTGTTCAGAAAGAGGCCCCCATGAGCGGATGAGGACGTGGCAGGAAGGGTGGAAAGGAGAAAGAAAATGCTTTCAAACAACAATCCCCTTTCTTTTCTATCTCGTTTTACTCTTCTCACACACTTTATATTTCCATTTTCTGTCCTCTGTACTCGCGGATTCCAGTTTTGATTCTTATGTGAACATTGACAAAAGCATTTTTTTGGGAATACATTCAAAGGGACATATGTATCTCATTTTTTCTACACCATTTGTTACAGTAGATTTTCATTTTTACTCTGTGTAGATGTAGTCTTCAGCAGAGCAGAGGCCTGTTTAGGTGATGCACACTGAAGTGCTTTCATAAAAGTTATTTTATTTCCTACAACTTATAATGAAGCTTATATTTTAAGCTTTAATTGTGTTCTTGACAGTATTTAAAAATTTAAGTTTCCTTTCTTGTTTCATCTTGATTACTTAATAAGAGCATAATAAAAACTGTTTTAATCCACAACAAAACAAGGAAGCCTCATCTATCTGTGTCACTGATTTGGTATCAGGGAGTAACTACATGAAGACCTACATTCTGGACAACAGGACAACAATTTCTTGCTTGAGATCAATGAGATTCAAGGAGCATTCAAATCCTTTAAGGTCAATAGCGTCATGATTTTTTAAAAATAACATACGTATGACATTACATTACGGAGTATTTTTAGGTCCTCAGGCCGCATTCCACAAATGAGAATGTAGTCTCATTATTTTTTTTTTCTATTATTTACTTTTTGTTTTCCAGAATACTAAATAACAGTAAATGAGAGAATGTACACTGAGCATTTTAAAGTGCCTTACACAGCCTGCACATTATTAAAAAACAACACTGTCTTACATTGTTTAGATGTTGGAAGCAGACAATATTTGCTGTAAATTCTCAACTAAATCCTAAAAACTCATGTTTGTGCTTGTGTGTATAAGCTCTGAGCATCTATGAAAGCTAGTTGTGTTATTAAAAGAAGGCAAGGTGTGTGATGTGGTGGCCTGTGACAGCGGCTCCTCAGGGCACCTGCTGGAGTTTGACGCCTGCTGAACTCTGTGTGGGCTGGAAAGGAAACATGCTTTAACTACTATCTAGTCTAAGTGCATGAAATCACCCACAGTGGTTCACCTCACAGTAACCCACCGCTTTCCTCTCATCAATTGCAGTTGCAGAGTTGGATGGTTTGCTGAGTTCCCAGAATTCCCTGATAAGGAAGCTGAAGGAGGAGTGCTGCACACTGGGAACCGCACTGGAAGAACACACAGAAAGCAGCAGGTTAATATTTAGTTTGTATTCATTCATGCATCTGTCCTTCAGTTTATTTAAATATCACATATCTTCTAATTTTCTGTTATTCACTCGTTTTAGCTTTCGCTCTCAGTTTGCTTACAAAATGATTATTTTTAGCTTGCCCACTTCTCAAAAAGAACTGTTTTTGCCAGGTTCTTTCCATTTAACCTTTGAGTTTCAGTGTACACAGTGATGTTTGTTTAGTGTTTCCATGAACTCAAAGTGGACAGTTTCTCAGCGCTCAGCTTCATAAACAGCAAAACACCAGAAAGAAGCCACATTTTCTTAAATATAACAGAATTGTCCTGTGATGACTAATGCCAATGGTGTAAGCAAATTCTGTGTGGTTAGATTTCTTAAAAATATAATAATAGTCTAGACGTAGACCATAATGGGCTGCAAAACTAATGAAAAAAAGCTAAAATGCAAACAAGTTTTGCTTTTCCTCTTAAAACAATGTGGGGTATATTTTCATAAAATGAAAATATAATTTCTTTCTGGAAAAAAAATTCCGAGTAACCATGTTTTTTTTTTTTATTGCTTTCTTGAAATTGCATTTTTGCAGTGTAATGGACTGACCTACCAGAAGGAATTGCTTGGGATTTTGTCGCAGCTTTTAGGTGCAATGCAAAGCCATCTTCACATGAACTTGAAATCAAGTTTTAATTAATTGAGTAGGAAACATCAAATGAACAATATTTGGAGGAAGTGTAATTTTGAAGTTGCAGAGGCTGAAATCAGGGGGGAAAATGTGTCTAATGAAATTAAGAGTAAACATAAATATAGACCTTACACTGTTTGACAGTGATGGAAAAATGAAGCCACGTCTTGAAACCACAACCTTCGGTATAGATCCATGGAGTTGAGCAGCGGAGTCAACAGAGAGAAGTAATTAAATCACATTAATGTTACTGTTATAGTACATTATATCATTATACATTTATCACATACTAAACCCCCTACCTGTGTGAAAACACGTATGTGCTGCTAAAACCTTCTGTCAAGGCGTAGACTGCTGTGCAGACATGAGTAAACACAGAAGTCTTATGTGCCATTTGGCCCCTTGAATTATATTATGATGAAAGGTAAATATGGGGTTATTGCTCAATGACACCAAAAAACTACTTGTCACTGACAATTATTTGAAGCTAATTATTTTGTCCTATAACATGACTGGAGTCAATCAGCCCCTGCCTTCATTAAATATGCACACTATACTGTGTGATGTAGCACTGCTGCTCACTTACAGCTTAATAAGCCCATATTTTACACAGGTGCAATAATAATGATTCCCATTAATGCTTTTTGCTCTAGAGGGGGAGGTTTGTCTCCACTACAAAACCCTGCGTCCAAATCCTGTGTGTTCTTTGTCACAGCTGTTGTTCATTTACTCGATCTGTTGGACGCACATGTCATGATTTCATGAAGCATCATCCATCCATCGAGGCTGTTTGGAGACAGTGCGTCAACATACTACACACTGCTTTCCAGTCTGACCTGTTTTCTTGTTAACCTGATGCTACAGTAGTCACAGCAGGCCTGCCCAGCTCTCCATCTGGGCTGCCTGTGTTTGTGTGTGTGTGTATCTGTGTGTGTCTATGTGTGTGAGAAGTGACCCTGGTCCCAGTGTCCTGTCAGCTGTTGGAGCTGTGCTGCACATTAGTCACATGACAGCCCCCAATCTGGCCCTGCCAGACCACTATGGCCTCACCAGCCACAGGACACACACTAAACACACACACACTAAACACACACACACACACACACACACACACACACACACTAACCCCTCACAATGACAGTCATGACACAATGGATCTTAAATTCCTTTATCTGCGTATTTATTCCTATAAGCTAACACGGTGGCATGTACTGTATCTGCTGCATGTGTGTGTTGTTTAGTTTAGCAGCAGTGTGTCGGTGTGTTTTTGTGCCTTCGGCTGTTTGAGCTGCTGGAGTCCAAGCCCAGTGTAGCGGTTAAAGTCCTGCTGGACCGCCTCAGCCAGGCTAAGTGAGGTTACACTCAGACAACAAAACTCTGACAAAGTGTCTTCTGTAGTTTGTCACACACCTGTGATCTATTCTGGTCTGTCCTCTCCTTCTTTAACAGCCTGTCTGTTGTGTGTTAATGTACCTCTACCACAGTGTTACAAGGCGGCGATTCGTAAAAACAAAAAAAAAAAAAAACTTGGATTTTTAGCCATTCAGTGTCTGTCGCTTTGTTTACATTTTCTTGATTCTTTGAGAAGAAAGTCAAGGCATAAAGTGTCTAACATTAAATCAAACAAGAACAGAAGAGTCATACTGTATTATTTGTGGACACTGCATATGTTTGTGTGGAAAATGTATTAAACATTAAAATATACAAATTAATGAGCAATTTGCAATATAAATATTTCCAAGTCAAACATAAAAACTTGAAGTAATATAATAAATACCTTTCATTTAGCATGTTTTATACCCAAACTCTGTCTGTTCAGTGTTGCTGAATCTTACATATTGTCATAGCCACACTGGACCTTTTCTTACAGCCGTTGTACAGCTGCACAAACTGAGATTATAGTTTAGTTCATTGTTCAATTCTGAGACAAACCAGTACAAACAAGCAAATGAAAGGTAGTAAAACTTGTAATATATCAGATGCTGAACTATGAGTTTCGATAATCTCTGTCCATCCTTTTCAACTCTCTGAACATGTATGCTTTAGGGAAGCCAAGACCCAAGACTACAAAGCAAAAGTTGGTCTTATTCCTGTAAAACATAGTGAATCATATCTGTACCCCGGCATGTTCTGCCTCAGTCCCACAGATTCTCCATTGTCCTTCTGTGCCTCTTGGTAGACTGCTAAACTGCTGGTGTTGTAAAATATCTGGGCATATTTTGTCACCACCTCTCCTCCTTTTATTCTAGCTACCAAGTTTTCCCACTTTTCATGAATGTGGTTTCTGTTTCAGGAGTGAACTGGAGCAGCTGGCTCTGGAGAAACAACACTTAGAGGACACGGTGCAGAGTCTGAGAGCGCGCTGCTCCGACATGGAGGAACAGTGTGTGCAGCACGGGCGCATGCACCAGCGCATGAAGGACAGGTACGCAAACACATGGAAAACACACAGCTAACAGCACACCGGACCATGCTGTGGTAGTCTAATGGGGTTTTTGTGTTGTTTAGTACCCACTATGTTTAGGGCTTGGAAACAGAATGTAAATACTTTTATCACACCATCTACTGAGTTAGCGCTGGGTGTCATTTTGTAAATTTCAACATATAAGAATCAAATGTCATGAAGTTGTAAATAGATTTATTTTCACTGATGTAAATCTGTTTTGTCTTAATGGATCCCTGATATGTAATGGCAATTTTTGCAACTGGTCTCAAGAAATTTAGTTTAGGAACCGGTATCAAAGCCATGGTGCCACAGTTGAACATTTTTGAACAATATCTGACCATAACGATGTTCCTGCTTCATAAATGCTGGTTTTTCTCTGCTCTGTGGAGGGATCGTTTCTGTCTTCATGCTGCCTGTCAAAGGGCTCACACACCGAAATGAACAATCTCAGTCCTTTATGATTGGACTCAAACGGCTCAGTCCACAGTGGAGAGGAGCTGCTTTAATCAAACTAAGCATTTGACAGCAAACCATCCAGTGAAATTCATATTTTATACCACATCTGAAATTAGTATTAAACAGGTAGTGAATGACTTAACAGGAAGTGGGTAAACAACCTCGACGCTTCGCTGACCTGAACTTAGAGATATGAGCACTGAAAGCACAGACCAGTTTATCTGTTTTTCGGAAATCATATCATTATATTCCGTTGAGATAAAACTTTATACCAGTGTACAATGAATGTATTTTCTATATAATTGAGATTGGCAAACTAAGTTAGAAAGTGGTTGTGAAAACAGCCACTGACGTACCGCTGCCGGTCGCTTTGTAAAACACGCTCCTGTTCGGCTTATGCTACACTATCTGTACGTGTGTGTCTGTGTGTGTTTGCTCGTGTGTGTGTGTAGCGTGGGGGTCTCTTCCTCCTTGAGTGCGGAGCCCAGTTGGTGTGTGTCTCCACAGGGTGTCTGGCATACAGCCTGGTTCTTCCAATGTGGGCGAGGGTGTGTGGGTGTTGTTGCCCCACTCTGCAGGATCACTACCCCACTGCCCCCTCCACCCTCCTCACACACACAACCCAACACACACATTTTCATTCTTTTCTCCTGCTCCATCACTGACACTACATATTGTCTACCACCCACCGGTGTTAACCTGTCGACAGTCAGACGCTGCCAAAAAACAAAGTTTAACCAAGTCACAGCTGTCTCCTGGCTGTGTGCGACTCTTTTTGTGCGTTTCATGGACAGAAAAACAATCTGAGTTGTCAAGAAGTGTGAAGTATGAATATTCTGTACGTTTATGCACATATGTTATTGTGGTATTTTTATGTGTGTGCATGTGTGAGTGTATGGGCTGCTATTGCATGTTCTCAGGAGGTTTAGAGTGGGAATCTGACTGCCAAAAGTGGATTGGCTGGGAAGTTGGCACCTAACTTCTCTCTTCTCCCAACTGAACCACGATAATCACTCTTGGCATTTACTGAGTTTTATTTTCTGCTTTGACACTTACTTGGTTGATGAATCCTCCTGATATTTTAAAATCTCTGGAGTTCGGTTCTGCATGAGGTCAGTTTTGGAGAAGATACTGAGCCGCTTGACCACATTTACGGATGGAGTGTTGAGGCGTAATATTTGTGATTTGCAAATGTATATTTTTAGGGGTGCGTCTTCTAGTCTTAGGCTATATAAATCGAGTACCAGCTGCTCGTAGAGTGCTGTAAATGATTGTATAATAATGCTGATCCTGCTCAGGAGACAGGGAGAACATCATCAGAGTAACAGGGTTGCATTAGAATAGCGGTTTCACTGTATACCATGGCAGGAAAACTGACAGTTATCAAACCATTTGCTTCTCTTCTTTACTGAAAAAAAGCAATTGGACGGAGAATCTCACCTGCACAGAAGCATCTCTGTTCATTTATTTACACTGTGTTCAGAAAAAAGATTTCCCTGACTTTTCTATGCCTTTTGAGGAAACCTGCATGACTATACTATATACTATCTGAAAAATATGCTTTCGTAAGAAATGAGAATAAAAAATCAGTATATTGACAAACTATGTTTTACACAAAATCAACAGTTAAACCGTAGCATTGCCTCTGATTCTCCATGGTTTAAATGTTGATTTATCAGAGTTTACATGTTACACATCCCAGATCTTTTTTTTCCTCTACCAATGTCTTATAGTTGTGAAACAGCACGATTAAATCTACATTTTACTGGAAATTGGCAAATTTGTATCACGTCAAAGTGCAACTCAGAACAGAATCTGGCGTTGCCTCATGCAGAAAATAATCCAAAATCAAATGATGTGACGATCTGCCTGAATACATGTTTTACCACCGTAGATTTTTGGTAGCACTCCTTGTCTTGTAGCATTTAATAAATGCAGTCTATTATTATGTGGTAGAACATACAAATACAGTGATTAATAAACCGTATCTATACATAATAGGGTCTAATAATACTAATAATACGTAAGTTCATGACTGCGTTTGTCAAGGTTTATTTATTTTTTCCTAAACTAAACAGTTTCTATTTTTTAAGTTCCATGAATGAAATGCATTAATATTAAGGTGTACGTACCACATTAGATGATTTTGTCTATGTGAACTCTATGTGAAACAATGATGCATCCTCAGACAGTTTTCGCACCATGAAAATCTCACACCACCACAAATCTAACCCTTGTTGTCTATACACTCCTATTGTGCTTAGTTATTAGTTATTCTTTTTTTTTTTTTGAAATGATGCCTTCGTTAAAGTAGAGCCAGGCCTGAACTTTTTAGATGTGTGAACGTGCACGTTCAGCTAGTGTGTGTTCGTATGCGTGTGTAATCACTGTTGTGTATGCGCTCTCTCTGCATATGGTAGTTTGCTCACACACAGTTGAATGTGTGTGTCCATACGCTGGGTATACATTAGTTGGTCCCCGCAGGCCCTGTGCGTTTGGTGGGCGCCCTGCCGCGCCGCTCGGGGGTTAAGGTGTATGTGTTAACAAGCTGGTGCAAGTGGGTTCAATATCCAGCGCCCCGCCCCTCCCCACAGCCTCTCCATCGGCCTGCAATCTGTGCTGCGAAGAGCGGCAACAGCGCACCACGCACAAAACATTTGGAAAATCAGCTTGATTTATTTTTACATGGGCACGCCGATTGCCAAACTACACAGGGGTTTTAGCACACAATGTTTTGCTGTACAATTAATTATTTATTTCACTATTTCTGTGTTGTGTGTGTGTTGTTTTTTTTTTTTTTTTCTTCCTCAGAAAGGAAGGGATAGAATGGAGTCTGAACAGCACAGAGATGGAAAAGAGCAGCAAGTTTGCAAAGAATGTAAAGCTTCTCTCTATACTGTCTGTTTTGAAGAGCAGCTCTGGTTCATTAGGGTTCGTTAGGCTTGAGTACAGGCTTAGGTTTTTAACACACCTGCTCATATTACCTCTTACCTGTATAATTAACAACTTGTTCTGTTCTTTAGTATTTTTCTTGTGCCACAGTAGTGAACGAATGAATCCATCTGTATTAAAATACCTCTTACATATTACATATTGACTTTACAGATACAAAACTACAGGCCAATGCGATCAAATGCAATGTGACCCGTTTTTGTTGAAATTAACCTCTGTTTCTAAACAGCATCTGTTTTTTGGTATTTGCCATGTTATTTCTTACAATATTTAAATACTAAATTTCTAGGCGTCTAAATTAGGATTCATTAAATTAAGATCAGACATCTAACGCTACGCCGTGTCATGTGGACGATAAAATCATCATAAAGCTCGAGCAAATGAAACGGCTCATTGAAATATCTGGATATATTTTACCCATGCAGTGAGTGAAATATTTGCCCCTCATTTATGGGCTTTAGTCAGGAGTATAAATCTTTATACATTTCTACTTAAAAAAAGGCAGAAGTTTTTTGTGACATAAAAACATTAGATGGATTATAATGTAAATGTGACTGTGGGTGTCAGAACATTCTCATTGTATTTGTCTGTGCACTCCTTCCTAAATGAGGTCTGTAATATTTCTAAAATTGTCTGAGGCTGAATTGTGTTTGGACCTTTTTGTGAAAATGTTTGACAGTGATGAGAGACAGAAAAAGACAGAAAAGGCTCCGCTGTCACTTTTCCATTATCTGATGTTTTCCTTGCCTCTGACTTCACATTTACATCTTACCTTTCCTCTCCTCTGCCCTCTTTGTTTCTCGTTCCTGTCCGTTTTTCTCTCTCTCATTTTATCATCCTTCTTACTCTGTCTTATTTTTTCGTCCACATGCGTCATCTCCTTTCCCTTCTCTTATTGTGCAACTTTTTACCCTCTCGTCTCCTCTTTTTCCCTCTCCTCCTCCCCTTTTCAATCTGTACCAAACACCACGCAACCTTTTCTCACCCCACAGCTGTTCTCAGGCTGTTTCACCAATTATCACTACGCATGTACACACTTAGGTCACATACACTTACTCTCCTTCACACACACAAGCACACACACACACATGCGACAGACCAACTTAACGCCAACGCTTGCTTAACCACACATTGTGACAGCAGAGTGTGTTTGTCAGCCTTTGGTGTGTGTGTGCGCATGTTCTGCATGGCAGTGTGAGTGTTTATGTGAGCACACGGATCACTCCGCAGCCCTTTAAGGCGAACAGCAACATATACGCAGATGTGCCTGTAGATCCACAGGCTTCACTGGGCCATATGGCCTCCATGAAGAAAGATGGTGCGTGCGTCTGGAGGAGAGCTGGGGAGGGAGGGAGGGATGGAGCGAGGATGGAGGAGGTATGGAGGGCCATGTGTGGTATGAGCTGTGCAAGCAGTTGTTGAAGTATGTATGCCTGTGGATGTGTGTGTGTGTTTGCACCAGAGGCTCCAGGAGATCGGTTAATGGAACAAATGGTCGCGGCGGGCCGGGGAAGAAGGAACAGGCTTGCTGCTACCGCAGGCGGACGGCGAGCCCCGGGCGAGGGCTGCTTCATCTGGGCTCCTGCCACACACACACAGACAAACACACACATCCACATACACACACACCCTCTGTCAAACCCTCTTCTCTGTTCACCCCCACTCCCGAACACACAGTGTGCTGCCATGCCCCAGAAGCAAAAGGACGCTCCTCGCTAAACTTTTCATTTGCAAATTAAGTTGGCAGGGGCCGTGCAGAAGGAAACAGGACAGCTTTCATTTGTTTCATCTGTGTGTGCGCACACACCCGGGTATCTTTGTGTGTGTTGACGTGTCTGTGTGTACGCCTGGGTTGCATCTGTGTGTGTGATCTGAGACAGAGGGAAGATAAAAAGAGTGCGATGAGAAATAAACTGAGATATAGAAAATGAAGAGGGCTCAGTGTGCAGCACTTGCACTTTAATCATTACGCTTTACATTCATGTCCTTCACAGTGACAAGACTGTCTCCATACACAAATATGTTTCATCACAATGTGTGTGTGTCAATCTGCAGCGGAAAATATTCACAAAGTTGGTTAATGAAATGCCAAAAAGGTCCAGTATAAATATTCCAGTCACTGAACAAACGATATAATAATTCTACAATAAACTATAACAATTATCCCCAAAAAGTTCACTTGTATTTGCTATGACACATATAGACTCTCCTTAGATTGAATACTCAGTTTCTCAGTTCACAGTGTGTTTGCGTTCACAACATGTTTATTTCAGTGTGTTGTGGCTTTTAACTTTTTTTTTCTGAAATTAGTTGAACTTCCAAACTGAACATCTTTACACGAAGAGGACAGAAACAGAACATGTAGTCCACTCAGGCTCCATTTGTGTTCGGCTCCCACACTGCAGTGTTTACCTCTGGATGGCGCTGATCAGTCGTCCTGCCTCCTGCTTCATCGTCCTCCTCTTTCCCTCTCATCGTTTCTATCTCTGCATTGCCCAGCTGGCTTCTGTAGCCGGGAGCGACCGCAGGGCGGCCTGCTGAAAGAGCATTGTCAAACGGTGGCTTTACAGCTCTATCACTTGCACACAGACGCACACACACACACACACACATACAGACGCACAGATTTGCAGCTCAGATGTCGGGCTGTAGCCAGAGGCTTGCAAGCTGGAGCGTTAACTGTGCAAAGCTTCACATCTCGAGCCCCAGTCAGTGACACTCGCTAACACTACTTCATAAAAACACAACTAGAAAACTAGTGCAGAAACACCTGCCCCTGCTTCAGAAAAAAAAGTTAAAAGTAACAACACAAGAAACTAAACACTTTAATGCCATGAAAGCAAACGTTCAAACAGTAGATTTAAAAGGAGTCAGCGGGCCTCACGGCAGCAAACACTTTGACATTGGATAGATGATAAAACAGCCTGCAGCAGCACTCAAACCTGTGTTAATACTGTCACAAAATGAAAGCAGACAACTTCTGCACTCATCCACAGCTGCTACAACGCTTCGCTTTTAAAATCAGCGTATCCCTCTGAAACAAGTCATCAAATCTGTTGTATATATGGAATATGGAAATACAAACCGCACTGAAAGTCTGTCACATAAAACTAACAAAAAAAAAAAAGAAAATCAAACCTGCCTCTGAATGTAGGTCTGTTTCCACAAAAAGTCTCTTTACAGCAAAGATGAAAATGAAGTGAGGTATTTATCGTTTGGTATCCCCTCCGGCTTCAGTATTTGTATTTAACTTTTAGGCAGCTGCAATTGTAAAAACAGGGTTGATGACATGGGCCTTTCTGACATTTGTAAAAGTGTCAGGTATCTGTTGCAGTTGTATCTGTTGTATTTTCTTTGCATTTACACATCCTGTGTCTTCAGAAACGATGAAGTCTCTAAAGATGTTTAGATAACAGACACCTGAAACATGAAAAAATTGTTCGGTGCTCACAAGGAAATGAATTTGGCGGTCGACTGATTGTACGTCTGTTGCTTATTCTCCCAGCATGCATCAGTTCAGAGTAACACCACTTAGAAATGCAGTACGTCATAGCTGGGTTTTATGTGCCGAAGTTGGCATTTAAGGGAACTTTTTTTTTCCCAGAGACACAGCTATAGATTTTATTTCCATCAGGCTTTGGAAATGATTGAGTGTGACATTGTTTCTTGTATCTTAAGAAAACGTGTGTGTAACTGCAGAATCAGACATTTTACACTGAATTTTATGAATGTTGCACCTTAATTTTACAGCTTTATATTCAAGTTTTAGCAACAGAGGAGGAGTTACGTTATTCAGTCTAAGCCTAATGTATAAAATCACCTTTTTAATTTCCTTGTCCTCCAGTAGCGTTCGTTAGAAGGTGTGAGTCCGAGTCAAAACTCTGAACTAACGCGCAACAAAAAAGAAACAAAATCAAACGGAGTGAGGGAACGTACATTAGCATCCTGATCAAAACCAACAGTGTTCCCATGTCAAATATGCATGTTAGCAAGAGCAACAACTGGCATGACAGGTTGGTGGAGAGGGAGAGGGGCATCGCCTTCAGGCACACACACACTCACACACACACACACACACACACATATACATACACACACACATTCTTGAGTGCAGTTGTGTGCCAGCCAAGATTTAGCTAGAGCTCTGGGGTGTGAGGGTGGCAATGGTGGGCCTGGCATTGGGCGAAATATGGTTTTGTGTGTGATTGTATGTGAGTGTGTGTGTGTGTGTGTGTGTGTGTGTGTGTGTGTGTGTGGCAGCTGCAGCCTTCATGCCCCTGGCAGTGTTGTTGTAACCAGGCAAGCCAAGGCCGTCTGCCTGCATTCTTCACCCCCCCGGCCTCCTGCATGCACACACACACACACACAAACACACACACACACAGAAACAGGTTTACAGTATGTGGAAAAGCGGATCATGTTTTTGGGGTTAAGATTCATCCTTATCTGTAAAGGGTCGGTGTTTAATTTTCCTCCTGATCTTTTTATGGTGTCTCTCTGTATTTGTCCGGTGCTGTTTGGATATGTGTGTGTGAGTGTGTGTGATATTAAAAATGTGGCCTTTATTCATAGCCCTCATTCATCTTCACACTTGCTTTTATTTTTTTAACAAACGAAGTAATTTCATTCACTCTCATCATTATCTTTCCTAAAATGTGAATGGGTGATTGGTAATCCGTTTCCCTCCCAGTATGATCACTGAAATATTTAATGACACTAGGGCTCGGTGATAAATACCGAGTGATAATAGAAAGGTGTCTATCATTTTCATATTATGCTCTATCACTTACACTGTGTCATAAATCACACTCTTTACTGTAATACTCTTCACCATTTGGACAAGGCTTTGTTTTCCACATGGAGATTCACATGACGACAACAGGACAAAAAACGAAGGAGAAAGAACATAACACAGAACAGGGTCATGTTTAACAGAAATGATTTGTGTATAAGTTTCTAATAAAAGAAGAAAATAATCAAATGTCACAGTGTTGAAGTACAATATGGTTATTTTAAATCAGTTAAAATACAGAAAAAAATATTCTATCATAATACATACCATTGTTGGGACATAATGACCTTCATAGGAGATTTTGGTCATATTACCAAGTATTGACAAGCATTAATTATTAATAGTTAATCATTTTAATGACTTGATTCTAAAACAGTGCCTCATCCCAGGTTTTTAAATGTGAATATTTGTTGTTTTAGTTCATTGCGAAATCTTTGTCTTTTAGTGTTATTGTCCAACAAAACAGGAAACATGCTTTTTAGCTCTGGGAAACTGTGATTGTATCTTTTTTTTCCCCAAAAAAAACATTTTCTGGACTAAATAACAAGTTAATAAATGAATAAAAACATTACTTGTTAGCTGCAGTCCTAATCATTCTGATCTCCTTCAGTATATGATAGTTGCAGACTAAACACAGAGATCACACAGTGAGACATTAATTTGCTCAGATGCCTGTGTTAAAGTAATCTTGTTAACATGTGCTCTTTAATAAATATTTTCTAACACTAGCTGAATTATGGAGTATTAAAAAACCCACACATACACAAACTCATATGGGGCTGTTGAATGACAGACCTGAATGTCGCTTCCAGATTTTCTTTTTCTATTAGCGTCTCTCTCTAACATGACGTTAGCACTTTCCCTTTGGACCGTGCCTTTAGGACATATGCTCCCACCTGTAAATAAATATGCAAACACATACAAACACATACACACACACACACAGAGCAGAGTTTAGACACTAGCTGTGGGCTACGACTGATGTATACCACAGAGAGCTAACTGTGTCTGTGTGTGTGTGTTGTAATTAATCTCCTTAGTAGCAGCAGTCAATAGAGAGTGCGGCGGATCGAGGTGCAGATTGTGAGCAGAGTTTGATTATCGGGCTGTCTGGGGAAATTACTGCAAAGTGCCTTGCAGCAAAACTTGCTTTTATTATGTCTGCTGCAAACACACTCTTACTGCGACTCTGGAAGCTGCTCCTCAGGTTTTGTTTTTTTTCTCGTATTTTTGGATGGAGGAATGGTTCGGCTCGTGTGCATGTGTGTTAGTGTACTGTGGGATCCAGCAGGTGGTGTTCTTTCACCAGGTCAGTGGGGAGACTCTCCGTAACCTCCGACAAACCCCTCCCAGCAGCATCGTGACCGGCGGACGGACCGACGGACGGAGCCTTCGACCTTTTAGCCTCCGTTTCTCCGTTCCATCCTCAGGGACAGTTGTCTTCTCCTAAACATCCATTTATCAGTCTCATATCCCTCGGGCTTCCTTCCTTCCTTCCTCCTTTCCTTCCTCCCTTCCTCTCCAGTTCCAGGCAGAGGCGAGCCAGCCTGCACCGTGTGTCTGGGTTAGTGTGTGTGTCTGTGTGTGGGTTAGTGTAGGGCAGTGCCCGAGCATTAAGCCGTATTAAGCCCTAATTAATGAGTGTGCCAGTCGATAGAGGCCAGTTATTGGATTTGCTGCTTTAGCTGCTGGAAGGAGCACTTCCTTAATCACACACACAAACACACTCTTTCCTCTCATGCGGGCTATACAAGGTGAGACGAGGTGGATTAGAGCGTGTGTGTGTTGTGTAAGGAGGCCATAGGTTGGCTGCTGGGGCCAGACAAACTGAGTGTGAGCTGGGTTCTTGTTTGCGTGCGTGCCAGGGTCAGAGCCTTACTTACAGCGTTACATAAACCTGCAGCCGCTCTAAACATCTCGGGCTGTGACCTGACAGACTGGACTGATAGCTTTTTTCAGCTCAACTGCAAAGGTTTTATCTGTGTTTTACCCTAAATATAGCAGTTTTTGGATAGTTTTCTACATTACTCATCTTCTCTATATAACATATGGCTTTCTCAAAATCAGATTGTTCAAAAAATTTTTTCTCAGATTAATGTAGATACTGTGATATCCTTTTTTTTTTTTTGTAGAAGTTTAAACAAATGGGACCAAAAGAGGAACAAAAAAGATATTTAAATGTGGTAAATTCTGACTTAAATAGAAGTTATAAAAATGTACTTTTCCTCACTCTGTCTGTAGCATATTTTGTTGACTTGTGTACACATATTTTATCATAACTCAGAGAAATCAGAGTTAACCAATGTATTAATATTACCTTAAATACTTGTCCTTTACTAGAATGAAATGACAGAACAAGAATACACGTAAACTTAATGTGGGTTAAGCTTTATCTGCCTCAGTAAGTGTCAAGTAAGCTTTGGTTGATGGTGAAACGACAACTCCCATGATCCCTCACTACCTCTCAACATCATCAAGTGCCTTGTTTTATTTGTTTCACTGAAAAATCTAGCAGCAGAAAAGACATGCTGTATGTTTAATTAAAACAAAGCACTTTTTTCACCTTTTTTTTCCCCCTCTTCAGCCAATACTAATTTATCTGTGAACAGCTCGTCTTTAAGTCAGTGACATAACTGCATCGTAACATGAATAAATAAATAAATGCAGTAGATAAATAAATAGTAGCAGTAAATTCACATTTAGGCTCAACATAATCAGCAGATTGCATTCATTTTTATTTTGAGTTAGTGTTAATTAGATGCTAATGAGATACTAAAGGTGTGTTTTTGTTTTGGTATTCCTTATTGCATCAGTTTCTTGATGTATCTTTTACATTATTTTTGTCTTCTTGTGTCTTTAGAAACTTTTTTTGTCATTGTGTAATTGTCATCTGGTTTTATCTTTCATGAATTCCTTAAAAAAACACAAATAACTGTTATGCATTCTTCAACTTTAGCTCAGCTCAAATATCAGCTGGAAAGAAATAATGATGTGTCGTGTATTTTGATATTTACCGATATCAATCAAGATGAAAATACTATATCGTAACACTTTTGGATGTATTGTCCACTCCTGCTCGGTACATTTACAGGCCCAAAGTTGAATTTCAGCACAGACCGAGCACCTAGAAGCATCAGACTGCCTCTGAAAGAACTGCATGCATATACTCTGACATCTTCATGTACCAAGATCAGTGTTTTTATTGGATGGCGATTGGCATTTTAGTCAGTGTGACTCATTTTCTGTTGGTGTGGAGCTAAAGGCCTTTTGTCAGCACTTCGCTCATCAAACATTTACAGCGTCAGAACAACAGGCTGTGTCTCTAACCTTTAGGTCCTCCTCTGTGTGTGTGTGTGTGTAGATGAGATCTCCTGACTCCTGCACTGTGTACACCACATCGGCTGCTTCTGCGTCTTGTATCTCTGCTCACGGCTTGTGTGTGTGTGTGTGTGTGTGTGTGTGT
>JAPQRQ010000008.1:16370037-16402418 GCA_037367365.1 Apogon talboti
CGGCCCCCAACCACAGCTCTCTCCATCCTCACCTCTTTTCTTTATCCCACACCTTCTCCACTCCGTCTCGTCACCTTTTGAACCTGTTGAAGCAGTGACGGTGACAGGAATACGATCACTCTGTATGTCGGTGAAGAACAATAGTGGGAATCAGAGATGATGGTAGAACACAGACACTCTGTCATCTTCAAGACGTCTGCGGAACTGAAGAAGAAAAAAAAAAAAAGACAAAAAAGCAGCAATTAAGTGTTTATGTTTTACATCGTGGTGCCACTACAACAGAACGTGACGACTGAAATGAAGCGGTGTATGAAAAACTCAAAAGCTTACTGCTGACACTGGAAGACATAGGTCTCAGATTTACTGCTCACATCTATTTTTTGTGTTTTTTATACGTGGCCAGTATCAGGTTTTATTGTGAACTGATCTGACCCACATAAACATGGATGTCACTAAAGTCAGTGGATGATTGGAAGAAAAAAAAAAAGCTTCAAACATAGTGTCTGAAAGCTCGAAATCTAATAGAATTTAGCATGATTGAACATTTTATAAAAGCTGCATAATGCTTTGATGTTGTGGATGGAATCTGTGCTAACATTACTGTTATATGAGATTTCCCATCTTGGAACTGAAACCCTCTTTTTACAGTGTGTCTGTCTCGCCTGTACTACAGAGAGTTTAGATCGACAGGAAACACAGGGGACATGAAATGACTAAGACCAGGACCAGGACCACTGTAATGAAGCAGCATGACATTTTTCCTTTGGGTGTGGAGAGGAGGCCAGCTTTTTTAGTATTAATGAGTACAAAGATGAGGAAAAGGAAAGTCAGATGTTTTGACAAAGTGACTCCTGCCAGTGCAGGACTGTGACAGATGTCAATCTAAAATGACATAATGTGGTCGTATTGGAAAAATCAGACCTGTGTCGAGGCGAAATGCAAAAATTGGATTTAAAAAGACCAGATTCCATGAGATCTGTGCTGGTCACACTACTGTACACTAAAAGTACAGATGAGTCACGTGTGCAGAAAAATCAGATTTGGACAACTTTTCCTGCTGTCTGAATCTGGTCTCAGACTGTAAACTTTAGTTCATTTAGTGTTACTGGAGAACGAGGCTAGCAACCTGTTTGGTGTCTGCGGATTAAAATGAGTTAAACCGATTCAGAAACAGATAAAACTCAGCTGCATTTCCACAGACAAAAAGGAGGAAAAGACTTCCCATTGGCGTACATGCAGATTTAGTTGTTGAGTGCTATCATTTACAACCAAAAAAGGAAAATGCAAAGAGAAAACGTTGATAAGTCCGGACGGCTGCTCGAATATTATGCAAATGCACATTCCAGAGCTCAGACTCCCCTCTGTCTTTAATCTTATTATGTATGGGTGGGTGTGTGTGTGTGTGAACGAGTTCACCGCTGCACTATCACTGGATGAATGACTGAATGAATGATCGAAATAAAGGGCAACTGGTGGGAAATATCTTAGCAGGACCCCCCCCCCCATCCCCAACCCCAGCTGGAAAACCCACCTCCGTCTCACACACATTAACAGTCCAGTGAAAGGGTTCATTGTGTGCAGGTCCATCCGTGTCCCACGGGACACACTAATTGGGACGTCCACGTAATCAACAACTGCACACAAATACAAACTTTCTCACCAGATTTTGACTCAAAGTATGTAAAGCAGTTTTCTGATGTGGCAGGAAGTTAATCAGCGGATTCCAGATACTTTCATCTGGACTGCTGTGAAAAATAAACTTATCAGCAGGTTTGTAGGCATTTTCAGGGCATTTTTGTGTTTTTATTCACTAGAGTGGTCACTACATCTTATCGCACTTTCACAAAGTTGAGTTAATGTCACCATGTGTATTTTTATACTACGGTAACTATAAATCACAATCCAGTTATCATTCTGTAGATTCAGTTAAGAGTTAATTAAAATAACCATACTGTACTTCATCAGATATGATCATTTTCTTTGTTTACTTGGAGTTTCCATATAAACAGTTGTGTCGCAGTCACTGTTTGTGTTACATTCATGTTATTTTCCTTCCATGCAAAATGTGATTTGCGACATGATATGAACAACAGACCATAATATGAGACAATCTGTTCTATTGTTGTAACTCAGACTCAATTTTCTACTGTTTTGTGAGACTTGTTGTTAGAATTGGGTTGAGACGTTTTAATAAGCAGCAGCGTGCAGATCAGCCACATCTGGCGGATTTCAGATGCGTTCGTCCTAGTCGGTATGGGCGCAGATATCCATGCATGTCTACATTTCAGCTCCTCCATCAGCTCGCCGTCTGCCTTTACAGTATAAAACCTCCACTGCTGCCATATCCATGTAAACACCGCTCATTATTTGACCAACACAAGTCCGGTGACATTAAAAGCTCTTTGTTCTCTCTTTCAATATTTACAACATTTGGTTTTGTATCAGCCAGGAGGAGACGTTCTTCTCACACAGCTTCAGTCAATATTGTGTGTGTCTGTGTGCCTGTTGTGTGTGTGTGTGTTGCAGGCTGCAGCAGTTGGACCGTCACTGTCAGAGCAGCGCCCAGCAGGTGTGTGAGCTGCTGGCCAAACAGAACCAGCTGATGCAGGAGAGAAACACACTCACTGAGGAGATGCAGAACCTACGCATGGAGGTACACACACTCAGACACACACACACAACGTCTCACACAGATCAACGTGACTCACCACTCTGTCGCTAAATGAATTAGTGACGGCGTAGTCTGTCTCTCCAGGAGGATGCTGTACTTGTCATTTTAGAATAAAAGCCGCATATCAAGACACTTACAAACCATCTGTGTTCTGTGCATTAGTTGTTAAGATGTTAATGAGATTTTCTGAATGAACATTGTATGCTTGTGTGTGTGTGTCCCCAGCTCCCCAACACGAGACAAGTCGACAGTCGGACCGCATGAGTCCGTCCTGCCTGCCTCCTCCTCCTCTTCCTCCTCTTCATCATCACTACTCCTCTCCTGTCGACCAGAACAAAACACAGTTACTGAAGGAGGTAAACGTGTCTGTTCATGTGTTTACATATTTCCCAAGTGCTGAAAAGCAGGTTTTAATTTTTATATATTACTGTTACTGTAATCACAGTGATATTTTTCAGTGGATGAGCATTTTTTTTTTTTCACAAATCATTTTATTACCAAACCTGTGGTCTATTAACCTTAAAAGATGAAACCGTAGCTATTTATTTTGATAGTTTTCATACAAAAATCTGAGCAACTTTTTTTTTTAATCTGTTGAAGACAACTAACTTTCTTACACTTAAGTGCCTAAATATTTTTAGCACTGATTTCATGATTTATTGAAACTGAAAGTGAAATTTAGAACATTTTGTTTAAAATCAGACATTAAACATTGAATGACAGCTGCTAAAATGTTAGAAATACTGTGTAAGTGCTCATGTCGACTATCCAAATAAAACGGTACAAATGAAACACTTATTTTATGCTAAACTGTTAAATTTTTTTCTTTTTGCTATAAAAGAAAACAAAAGTCGCCACACCATAGCAGATTGACATAGTGCTTTATTGAAGCTGTCTGTAAGAAGGAAAATAATGTGCATCCCTATCATATACATTTCATGTGTAAAAATACTAAGGATGTACAGTGTAAAAAACAGCTTCATGTTGATGGTATTTTGTTGTTTTCACATCCTCGTGGCCTCACTGGCCAGCAGCACTGCATCCTGACAGCCTGAGGGACAAAAAAAGGCTGTTTGATCTGCTTTTCTGTGACTCTTGGCGGATCCGCTGGGTTTCCCAACACTGTCTCAGAGTCAACATCATCTCTGCTCCACTGACTTCAGTATTACAGCGCGTTTGGGAAACATGGCCTGCTCTGTGAACAGCTGGCGGCTGTCCAGAGAAGGCTCACACAACTGTAAAGCTACAGTAGATGGACGTGGACATGAAATTAAAAATCAGATACACTTGGTAATATTTTTTTACATTTGCCGTTTTTCTTTGCTCGTTGTAAATAAATGCATCTCATGCTTGTTGGTGTTATTAATGATAATAGACGAGTACCAGAGAGAGAACAGAGGGGGAGGGATCCTGTCGCAGACATGAGGTCAAATACTTTCAGAAATCCTTCCAAATACTCGAGCCGTTCACTTATTATCTGCAGTAAACGCCAGGCGGAGCACTGTTTGTGATTTCTGGCTGATGCCGTCGGTTCATTAACAACAGGCGAGTTTTATACAGAGCAGCTGAGGTCTTTGAAAGGACTGAACATATTTAAATACTACTGGAGTCAGATCTGTTGAATGATAGATGTGTAGTACAAACAGCAGCAGCTTAGGAGTGAACGCCGTCGGAGCAGCGTCACACGTACAAGTCGAGGGAACTGGTAAAGCTGTACTGAGGCTGGAACTGAATTTCAGCTCCACCTCGGTTTGTTGATAAAAAGAGTCAAAGTACTCCAGAGCGCCCACGACTAATTCACAGCCCTAGTTTTTAAGACACAACCCATACCCACGAAGGTTACTAAGCTCCGCCTTCTCTACTACCACTAAATACAGGAAACGTTTTGCTTCCTGTGACCTCTGACCCTTGAATCAGATAGGGCCTGTAAAGCAGCTGCTTTTTTTTCTGTGAAGCAGAGTTGAAGGAAAAGTTTTGAAAGCAAAAGGAGTCGGTGACATTAGTGAAGCTGCAAGAGGATTTTTCTTCTTCCCTTCAAACATTCAGACTGACCAATTTACTGAAAATTCCCAGTGAGTGTGATTCGCAGCCCACTCCACATTTGACTTATTTCTGCCCGAGACCGGACACGTGTGGCATATGGGACGTAGTCATCCAGGTTTTTGACAGCTCACGTCGGAGCTACATCAAAGCTAACAGTGGTATGTGGAGGGGAGATGTGCTTTCAAATCCTCATTTTCTTAAAAACATAAAAAAAGCTCAAATGTTCCTTTAAAGCAGGGCTGAATCAGATTCCTCTGAATCCTATAAAAAGTGGTGGATGGGGAAAGTGCTGTGGCCAAAGCTACAAAGCGGTGTTTTATGAACTCTGGTTTCTAATGATTTTGGCGTTAAGCGTGCACATACAGCTAGAACTCCTCAGTTGCTCGCAGACCTGGGTCAAATCAAAGCTGAAATCCTTCCAAATACTCGGGAGCGTTTGCTTGAGCCTGTCGAGGATGCCAGCTGGGTGGGATTTGTACTCATTTTTGAACTATTCGACTGCTTCAGCGGTGCCAGACAGGCTCAATTGATCAATCGCAGAGAAGTATTTTTCATAAGACTTCTGAGTGCCACGTTGACTCAGGACTGACAGTGTGGACAGAGGAGGACTACAGCATGCAGGCCGGCGCCATCCTTTTATTCTTTCTGCCATAAAGCGTCTTTGCAAGCTAAGAGCAATTGAACGGATGTGCAAGAATAAAGCGTATGGAATTAAGAGCAGCGGAAAATTAGGTAATGTGTCATATTAGACTATTTGTAAAGAAAAAAAAAAGAGGAGGCATTTATTTTTCAGAACAAAATCTCTGAAGACTGCAGAATAAAACACAACTACACCCCCTTAATCCTAAACTCCAAAACAATGACAACAAATAAATTAAATAGAAAAGAAAATTCAAGTTATCCATCAATAATTATAATAAAAACATTCAAATAAATATATTGGAATGTAATTTTCTATGTCTAATAAGAGCACATCCCCTTGTACTCTAATTCATGTCATGTGACATCTTCCTTCCAAGGACATGAACACATTGTTTATTTGGATATGAATTTAAAGGAAAATAACTGGCAAATATGTTGATTTTGAAGTCGTGGATGTAGGAGTTTTTGACTTATTCAGAGCTAAACCATAAGGCTCACTCGGCGTCTGAAGACAGAGAAAATTGAGGGGATTGAAATGTTGTTGGTCAGACTGGAAGACATGACGACTGAACAACCACAAACAAGGTCCAGACCGGAGAGATGACAGCACACTTTAAAGACAGAGACGCTTTTGGGTCGTTTACACTGGTTTTTTACCTTTAAATGGATGCAATGTCTTTTTAATCTAAAATCCTCAGAACTGACATGGACTGGCTCCTCTGCACCGCCTTTCAAGCTGACATTTCATGTTTCCAACACTTTTTAAAACTTCTCCACTGCTCTATCTGGACACACGTACTTAAACAGTAGCATTTACAGCTCCATTACTGACTGGCTTTTTTTTTTTTTTTTTTGTCTTTACCACTGTATGTTCAGACTTCTGCACTGCACTTCTTTTCTTTCTGCTCGACTTTCACCTCACCTTTCAATCTGAACTCTTCCCTCACCAACACACACCTGTGATTACATAAAACTATGGGAAACATTAGCTGGGTCAGATGATCGCTTACAGCCGGACGAGTCGAAGTAAAAATAACACTAAGCCTCCAGGTCAGATTCCTCGTCTCAAACGTTTTCTTTCATCTTCCGTCTTTAACGTGTCCCGTCACCTCGTCATTGTCACATTTTGGTCACAAAACAACACAAAAACAAACCAACAACTTTAACACAAACAATGGAGCAGGAAGGCTATCTGCTTTCCCTCCTACATTCTTAAGCCATTTTTTTTTCTTGAGGTGCCATTTTTTTCACTCAGCCCTAAGAAATAACAATATTTTTTATAGAATAATGTAACAATAGAAAAAGTTAAATATAAAACCAATAAGTAGAACAATAAATAGAACATATATATTATAGCAATTGCTGTGATTGGTGTAAACCCATAACTGTTGATGCATACCTCAACATAGACCATAATGTCTTTTTTGTAACTCTTAATAAACCCAAAACCCTTAATAAGAAAACCCACAGGAAACAGGAGATCAGCTGCACTGACCCACGTTTCCACACTTATCAATACATTATAAGTTATCACATTATAAATATTCCATATCTTATCATTCTTGGAGATTTCACCTGTACTCTCTCATCTCAGCCAGTGTCAAATCTCCAACTTTGGATTTCTCCTGCACAAACACAGAGAGGTACAGTCGTGTGGTTTCCCAAGCCATGATAACAATATGTCACAGTAAAGCTTTCCAACATGGACACAAAGTACCGTTTCATGTTTTGTTTTCCCTTTTGGGACGATAAGGATTTAGACTCAGAGGGACTTTAAAAAAATGTAAAAAATAAATTAATTTAAAAAAAAAGAAGAAGAGAAAAGATAAAACTTTGGGCGTACAATCAAGCTAACTGTTTTCCTCTCATCTTCACCTCTGCATTGAGTACTGCACTGCATTTTGGGTAATGTAGTAAAGCTAACGATTTGGAAGCATCAGCTTCCCGACCTGCTGTGTGTTGAGATGTGTTCCTGATCTCAAATCCATAACACTATCTCACTCACACACGCGCGCACGTGCGCGCGCGCACACACACACACACACACACACACACACAGTAATAACATGTTGTCGTCTTAATCTAAAGAGTTGATGTGTAATAGCTGTACATTAGGAGTAATAGCATAGCCGTCCGAGCATGGACACTGTTTTGCTGGCGCCTGTATAATGACCTGCAGCTGTGAGCCTATAGTGTAGCACCGGGTTTTAGTAGTAGCAGTAGAAGTAGGAGTAGTTATAGTACCTGTAGTAGTTGTAGTAGTAGTAGTTGAAGTAGCAGCAACAATATAATGAATTGCACTGAGCAAAACCTGAGTCAAATCCTGCTCGAGTCTGTCTACACTATGAGGTGGATGAGATTCTGCTCATTCTTGAGTTTTCAAAGTTTTTCTCAGAGCCTCAATCGATCCCAGAATTATTAATGTGAGGACACAAATCAGACGTGTATGAGCGTCTAAGTCTGCGTATCGGTCTGTTTGCAAAAGCCTGAGATACAACCAGTAACGGCAGTTTGGGTCTTAATTTGCTATATCTCCACTGTAAAGAGAAGAAGTCACAAACATTGTCTTTAAAATGCTTCGGCTGATTACTAACACGATGTTTGGTTTTTAGATACAGGTTGGACAGGAGCCTCACATGTCAAAACACAGCAGGTCACCGTCGATGCTCCCTTCTTTAAAGGGACATTACACTGCAACTGATGTCGGGGATCAGAGGAGTCACAGTGCAGGATCAGAGGATACATTTACCGAGACATTTGTACCGGTCAGAAAACATCTCTCCAGAACAGGGTTCACAAAAATGTGAAAAATACAAACAAAAGAGAGAGGAGAGGTGAAAGGGAGAGGAAGAAGAGTGGGAGGGGTGAAAGGTCAAATCCTTCCAGTCAGGCTGGATCTGAACTGTGGAGCGTTCAGTCCCACATTGACCACTCCAGAGACCGGCAGCGACGGCGGCCGGCTCATTCCCGCCCACTGGCCGAGTAGGAGAACTGTGGGAAATGCGGTCGTCTCTCGTTGTCCAGACAGTCCATCCCATCCTCATCGACTACGAAGAAAAAGAGGGAAGATTTTAATCTTTTCAGACACAGTTTTCAGATACGTAAAGTTAGTTTCTTTTAGACCAGGGGTGTGAAATTCATTTTAGTTTTAGTTCAGAGGCCACATACAGCCCAGTTTCACCTCAAATGGACCGAACCAGGTATATAAAAGCATAAAAATAAAAGCATAATAACCTAAAAATAACGACAACTCCAAAATTTTCTTTTTGTTTTTAGTGCAAAAAATAAAATAAAATAACATTATGAAATTGTTTACATTTACAAACAACCTGCACTGAATAACCTGAAATTTCTTAAGAAAAATAAGTGAACATTAACAGTATTACACCTCAGTTTATCATTTACATGTGTATTACAACCTACAGATCGCTGTGGATATACAAATGTAAAAAACATTTAGTTACAGGCATCTAGACTGTAAAATATATGAATTAATATATATTCTTCTGTGTAATTTTTCACTTTGTAAATGGGCCGGATTGGGCCCTTTGGTGGGCAGGTTTTAGCCCATGGGCCGTATGTTTGACCTTCTCTGGATCATTTTCATGAAATTTTAAGACAGTTATCTCGTCTTATTCAAGCAGTGCAGGTAAATATAAAGGTAAAAAGTCCTCTGGTTATTTCAGCCCATGACCTGCTAGGTTTTACATAAGAGTAAGATTTTTAATGTGAATTAGACTAATCTACATTTTGCCAATAGGTAAATACAAGTAAAAAGACAGTATTAGGTTCAGATTAAAAGATTTCTAACATCAGAAATGAGGACTTTCATGAAGAGAAGCTCATTTTATCAAACAGAAATGAAAAGATGGATCAATTAAATTTGGTCAAATTTTTGGAGCAATGAACATATGAAAAAATGCAATTATATTACAATTCAAGACACTATAATTTCTGAGGCTTTAAAGAATTGATTTTTAAGACAGTTTTTAAGGACTGGATAAAACTGAAAAATGCCTCTAAAGATGGTGAATATGTTCTAAATACTGTGCAACTGTCACTAGAATCAATTATAGCAAAACCAAACACATAAAATCAAACAGGCTATTTGCAAATACACCAACTAATTTATAGTATAAGACAGTGGAACACAACGGGCGAGCTTTACGGCACATTATTGCACTGTTGATTTGTACATAAGTGATTCAATTAGCGAGTGTGTCTTTTATGTGCCAATCTCCTGTTAACTAGCTGATGTGCGACCTACAAAACAAGCAGAACCTCGCATTAAAGCGGAGAAACGCGTTGGTTTCCCTCATGCATAATTCAGTGGCGAACTCGTATCTTTATCTCTAAAGCTTGTGAAGAGCAGCACGTGGCCTGAGGGCTATTACACAAACACGCGAATAAACATACAACAGCACTTTTCAATGTGTTTGTTCCCCCACTCAAACACAACAAATGAAAGTTGTTATCCTTAAAATGTTGGACCTATAATTATTATTATCACTGTGTGTGAGCGTTTATAATTAGATCATTACCCACTGATTAGTTTAGTAACTTTTATGTCCTATATGTCTGCATTTATATTGATAATATAAGGCCTTGAAATGTTGTTCGTTTTGCATTTTTAGCTTTTAGTTTGGTTCATTTTATCATCTATATACTGTATAGACAGTATATATATATATATATATATATATATATGTCGCCCACCCGCCGACAGCCTTTAAAGCCTGGGTTGACGCTAGTAAAAAGTCACATATGATACCAAACCTCTGCGCCTCCGTAGAAATATGAGCGAACACATTTATATTATTCCAAAAACCTGGTTCACGCTGGTGTTTAAACCCAAAAAAATGTACCTGATGTCTCCTTAGGACCAAAGTTTACAAAAATGCATCTTCCATAATGTCCCCATTTTAACTGACTCTTCCACTGCCGAAAGTGTCTCTACTTTTACGTTTTATTGTCTTGCGTTGTTTTTGTTGTTATCTTGCTTACATCATTTTCATCTTGTTTGATCTTTTCTATCATTTTTGTGTTGTTACATCCATTACCTCTCCTCTTCATTTCATACAGGTAAACATTGATCTACGATTTGATTTTAGACAGTGAATACACACGTCACATTATTATCATGTATTTTCCTCTGTCAGATGGTGACCTATTTTAGTCCTGAGCCTGAGTTTGGGAAAGGCAGGTTCAGACCATTTCTCAGATGAAGGCTTTTCTAGTAATGTTAGCTACACTATCACCAGGGTTAAATGTGTTTACAGATTCTGAAGTATCAAAACCTCTAATACAAGCTAATGACATGCTAATAAAATCATTTACATAATAACCTATATCTTGCATCTGTGGTTAGCAGCTTACATAATCAGCCTCTGTTTTCTAGATGAATAGCTAGGTAAATAGATAGTTAAGTACTGGTTACTGGCAGCTAGTTAATTTAGGTGGGACAACCGACTGGAATGTATTCAATGTTTTGTTCATAATAAATCTGGAGTAGCCACACCTAAATCAAACCCAATATCAGAAAAATGAATTAGAATTTTGACAGAAACTTACTTGTAATAGTCTTTAATGTTTTGTCTGATGTAAACAAAGACCTTGAATTCCATAAATAGGATAGTGTTATGTCTGTTGGTATCCAAAAAGTGCTCAAAATGCCTAATTTAAATGGAAAAATCTGGATGAAATTAACTCTTAAAGACCTTTGTGGCAACTTCTACATACATTTTTTTTTAACATTTAACCTTTCCTGAGTAATTTATGACCATTTATTACAATATTATCTGTTGTATTTTGTGTTTTAAAGTGAATATTAGGTATTGTCCTATGTTTACTGACAATGTAGATGTTCATAAAAACTCAGGGTAAATTCAGAACAAGAAAAAGTTACTTATTCAGCAAAATGTAGTGTTTACAGCCACTGTCATTGATCGAAATACATGAGTTTTGCTGGTGAATCAATGTTGCAGAAGATGCCGGTGTTTCCACATTCACTACAGAGCATCGAAAGGTCCAAATTTCTCCAAACAAGATGCATTTTTGCAAGAGAAACCTTATCTTACCTGAGTTATTTCATTGTATTGGTAGGATTGGTGGTTCAAAAGTTAGTAAACATTTTAGATCAGAGGTTGCTTGTTGTTGCTGGCGACTGTTGAGTACGTGAAGGGTTAAAGAACCGCATTACAGTGTGTATTCACGTTAACGTCGTGTCATATTGTCACCCAGCGCAACAGTATGATTCATAACTTCTACATTTTGGGACAGCAGTGGAGCTCTTCGGCACAGAGGAAACCGATATTCCTAAACACAAACACACAGTCTGAGCGTGGTACAGATGTTTGCATATGAAACAGACAGACAGACACTCACATTTCTCGGGGGGAGTTATTGTGATGGTCTGGGCTGTGAACTCTTCGTCAAAGTATCTGGTGTCTGTCTCTGACGTCACCTGAGGCTTGAAGGGAGGGACCAGCTGTGACAGTAAGACGAGGAGGATGCAAAACAGTAAGTTTAGAGCGCTTCATTGTTTGCGGAATATAAAACAGGCGAGCACTGTCCAAACTTAGACAGACACAAAACGGAAACAAAGGCGAGGGGAGTGGAGGAGGCAGGGTGTAAATAGAAAAGGAGTGATGGTTTTAATCCAGAGTGAACGGTGATGGGAAGGCGCTCAGCAGCTGTGGAGCGGGTGGAAAGCGTTGTCACACAGGACCTGAGTGAAACCTGTCACTCCAACAGACACATACACAGATGTCATGGATACATGTGACACGTGGATAGAATTCGCTGCAATATGTGTTTTCCAATGCATATATTTCCTGTGTTCATTTGTGCCATGTGTGAATTCTTGCATATGTTACGTGATTTAACTCTAAATCTTCAATAGATCTATAATAAATGTTAAAAAAATATATATAAAGAAACTTAACTTTGGGGAAACTTTTTTCCCATCTCAACCCTGAATTTTCTGGCTTTCACCTTGTTTTTGTCTTGTCTCAACTGATGCGTCTCCTCTGAATTTCACATTGTTTTGGGGACGCCAACATCTCTGAGATTTTCCAGAGAATGATTTATCGTCGTCTTTTTCAAATAGGAAAATAAATTTGCAAGTTGTAAATGTAAATGTGTTTGTTATGCATTTTACTTGACAGCTGGTGACCCAATAAACACAGCTCCACAACTCAATTTAAGCACAGAGCAGAGCAAAGCAGTGTAACACATGGGAACTAAACAAGTACTAATACTTTTTATAGTACTTCTGTAGAGTTTTCATGCACTTGTACTTTACTGAAGTATTTACTTTTATGACAATTTTCATTTATCTCCTATATTTAAACAGGCTTTGTGTTACTATAGTTTAAATACATTTAAAAAAGAAAATGAAAATGGGATGCAGAATAAAGGCATCATGATTTGTTCACTATTACAGACATAGAAACTAATTTAAACACGTTGTCACATTGACATGTATCAGTTTTGTTATATTTTAAGTTAAACTGGTTTCATAGTCTTCAAATCTTAGTAATATGATGTGAGGTTCAGTTAACTTTGCTCAGAAGCAGTAGAAATGCCCTGCAAAGAATTAGCTTTTAGTACTTTTCTAGTTTGAGTACCTTTCAGAGTCTATATTTTTCATTTTTTTACACAAATTTTTACTCAATTCAACTTCACAAAATAAAGTCAATGCTGAATCCGCACTTTTATCTTTCTTTAGTAATCTAATTCTACTACGAATACCTTTATAACCAGTGTTGGCCACAGTGGATGCAAATGAACTAAAGCCAAACCGCTAAAGTTGTTGAAAAAAAAATCCTAAACTGTACAAGTGACATGAGACAACATAACACTCATTTACTCAGATGAGTGGTATTTATTGTCTGCATGTTGTATTTTTTATGCAAAATCTTTAGTATTTCAATTATTATTGAAATTTAGTTATAAAATTTTCAAAGTAGCAAATACTGACAAATCCTTATTTTATTAGGTATAATGGCATGTTTCATTTAGGGTTTATGATGATATATATCTGCTACATTTAGGTTCAATAATTCTTGGGGCTTTTTCTAGAGAATAAAATGGCATAATATGAATATACATCACACATCATCATATGATGTAACTTAAACCAGGAAGCTATTTTATTGAGTGAAACTCTGCGAGGGTCATTTGGTACGTTGAGGGCTTTTATCACAAAAAAAAGAAAAGATGGATCAGTGATCAGTAATATGCTCATTGTCTGCTATTGTTTTGATTGAGATGTGTCCAGCAGCAGAGAATACATACTGGTGTTTAGTTTAACTACATGTGCTTCACTACTTCATCAATGTTTATAGCATATTAAACAGTTTTATTAGACAATAAACAGTTTAAAAATGTGCAAATATGACTATGTACCTTTTTATCGTAGACATCCTGCCAGTCAATTCCAATGAAGAAACTGTGTCTCATAATTTCTTTAGCATCATCTGGTCCTCCACCGAGCCTGAAGGAGGAACACACTCAGGTTTTAAAGTGTATTTTCATATAATAGATGACTACAGATACATTCCCAGTGCGTCTTTATTGAAACCTACCGTTTGTTGGGGTCTTTTATGAGCAGGCCGGACAGCAGAGACTTGGCGTCGGCTGACAAAGTGCGGGGAAACTTGATGTCCTCCATGAGGATGAGCTCAAACAGCTTCTCGTGGTCTTGGTTATAAAAGGGCAGTCGGCCGCACATCATTTCATATGTCACCACGCCCAAACCCCACCAGTCCACCGCCCGGCCGTAGTCATTATCCTCCAGGACCTGAGGGGGACAGATACACAGATTTATTTTATTGGACACATGTTTTTATTCTGCATTTGTTTTACTGGGTTATGCACACGGCCTGTGGTATTTATTTAAGAGACAGATGAGACTAGTGAAAGACAGTGACACAGGTATGCCTTTGTGTATGTTTCCTACGGAGAACAGTAGTGTCTGCAGAGATAATGAGGGCTGAGAGGTAGATTGTCCTCCCTGTTCACAGCGCACAAACACAAACCGTCAAACAGAGGCAAACATCATGGGATGGCAGGTCTACAGAGGCCCCTGTTACAGTAAGGGAGTCAGTGTGCTGGCGTGGCCCACCAGATGCCCCCTCTGGTCCCTGCCAGCTCTCTCTGGCACACTGATCCCCCCTCCTGGCAGGGACAGACAGGACCAACGTCCCTGGATGGAAAAGGCAGGAACAGCCTGCAGCACAGGTCAGGGCCAGTCAACCTCCAAACTGGCTGCACATGTACGGTACTGAGCCGCTGTGTTGTGAGCACGGCAGAGACGGCCTGTGAAACAAGCCACTCCTGAATCAAAGTCTCATGTGTGGGCTAGCGTCTTGTTCCAGTTCCCTGTCTGTTCCCCTTACGCTGTCCTCCCCAGCCCTGTTGTCATCCCGACTTCTCCGTCCTCTAATCATATCTTTCCCGCTCTTTCATCCTCTCAGGTGAACTAACGTTCGAGTGACAAAAAAGACGAGGAACGATCGAGAAGCAGGAAAAGAAATGTTTCAGGTGTTGATGAGGACCTCAGTAACATAATAAGCTTATTAACATGTTACACAGTAATGAGTGTATGTGTGTGTGTGACTGACAGACAGACAAGCAAAACTGGAAAGCAGCCAGCACAGCATATGCTGCACATCTCGCCAATAATAATAACATCACTGTTAATAATGGACCAGGCAGGGTGGACAGGACCACACACTAACACACATTAATACACGATACACAAATATATTCAGGCATAAACACATTTTTGACCAAGCACATAGAAAATTATTGGTCAAATAATATTGAAAGCGCCACATACAGTATAAAGCAGTTTAAAAATAAGTATATGTAGTGACAGAACTAGTATGTGTCATTAGAAACAGCAGGATGGCTGGCAGATGCACACACCTAAGTCGTCATGAATGCTTAAATAGATCAGGATGAAAGCACAGAAGAGAATAAATAAAAATATCTTTATCCATATTGCAGACTGATTGATGGTGAGATCCCCATAGGTGGAAGAAATTCATTAAAAGATTAAGCTCCTATTTTCCAAACAGACTGATACGTGGAATGAATTAACATGTAATTTCAACAATTAGAAAAAAAAGATTATTTTATTTAAAAGCTTTTGAATCTGTGCTTTAGAAATTAAGGGATTTGAACAGTGTATGGACATTAAGAATTAAAACTGAGTTGTTCTTAATGTCCAGTATCATACGATTTCATAGAAAAATGAAATAATCTGATATCAGATCATACAGCAAACCTCCCACATGACAAATATTACGCTACTTTCATGCTAAGAAAATGAAATAAGTGATTCATCAGCATTAAACAACAATTAGTGCTTTATCACTCTCCTGAGTAAACACAAGTCAGTTAACAGTAGACAGATGATAAGCTACTGGTTAGTTTCTAAAATATGAAAATACAGTTTTAATTTGACCCGAGGTTGTACAACCACGACTAATAATGTTAAGTGTTCACTGAAAACAGGTGAGAAAATACACCCAACAGTTGTGTGTTACTTTCCACAGCAGCTCAAAGCCACAGAAAACTGTTCTTTTTCTGACTGAACTCACACACTTAACACTAAACTGCTAATGACGCAGGCGGCTGCTTCAGTATTTGCATGTATTTATGATATTTTATGTGTGAGTGTGAGTCTGTGTGTGCATTAAGCTGGTCACCCTGTTGGCAGCTGCAGAGACAAGCTGGGGGAACGAAGTGTGCCGCCAGCTCCAGATATTCTATTGATTGGTACGGCTGGAGGGATAACACTGGCTTAGACTGCTGGGAGACTGTCAGCGACACACACACACACAGCAGATGGAATATTTATCTGTCCTCATCAAATTCATAAAGTTTTGAGCGTGAGGCAAACTAGGAGATGTTTGGTGTTGTTTCAGTCCCTGCAGCTAGAGGAGGGACACACACACACATACACTCTATGTGGTTTATGAAATTCAGAGCTGCTTACAAGGCTGCGCTTCGATACTGATCTACAGGGCTGTGTGCTCTGTGTGGAGACGCTTTGTACAAAAAAGGGACAGGGATGCACACAAATGCAAGCTGTCCAGTTGGGAATGTATGTATATGTATGTACATGTTTAAGTATAGGGTTATTTGGTGTCTGCACATGAATGTGAACGCACTGGGGCCAAAAAAGTGGTGGCAGCTCGGTTGCAGGCAGGGAGCAGATTAATCCACACAGAGCCAGAATGGTGGCCCACAGCCTGAGGCAGGGGAGGATACAAGTGTGTATGTGAGGAAAAAGAGAATCTGAGAAATAGGACAAGACAGAAGTGATAAAACAAAGGAGAAGAGGAGAGGAGAGAAGAGAAGAGATAGACAAAAGAGAAAGAAAAAGAAGAGATGGAGAAGAGGAGAAGAGATGGAGAAGAGAAAGAGAGAGAGAAGAGAAGAGAGGAGAAGCTGTCTTTGTGAACCTTGAGGAAGCGGTCTTGTCCTGTCCCTGTTGGGACGGCCATGTGGCAGCTTGATGCTGCTTGTGGGACAGGGGCTTTGGCAGCCTGAGCAGGAATGGAATGGATGGGCCTGTGGCTGTCCCAGCCCAGATACCCAGCAGGCTACAGAGAACACAAACACACACCTCATACTCTGGGCACACTGACCATAACACGCACATATTGTTGGTGTCACGAAGACACACCTTCTATTCCCAAAGTGTCATCATCATGCAAACTGGTTAGTGCTCCCATACGTCATATATTTTATATGTTTAAATTATCACTAACTGTGGTGCTGTGTTCATCAAATATTTACAGTAATAAAAATCACAACTGCCAACATATACCACATATGAATAAAATGAAAACAAACATGTGAAAAAATGGAAAAAACCCAAATCTATCCCCTTTAACACTTCCACCAAAAATAGCCACTAAAAAATGTATCAAACATAAAAAAAATATGAGAATACATCGAAGGCAGTCCCCATGTGTTTTCTTTGATCCTGTTCCATCCCTTTACAAGGACCATACACTGATTATTATTTAATCCCCATTAATCACATTTTTGACTATCCTTGAAGCAAACAATAACACTTTTGGCTGAAGAATTATTCACTTTATGGTGTTATGTTGCCGAAGTATCTTTGTACGAGAGTGTTGAGATATGCAGCACAGACACAAACCCTCTCTTATTCACTTCTCATCTGGCCTTTTCACTAATGGCAAACACAGGAACTATCTGAGTTTCACTCCTGTAACCCTGAAATATTTTCTCTCCCTTCTCATCTTCCTCTGTCTTCAACCCCCACCCCCTTTCTCTTTTTAATCCCGGCTACTTTGCATCTCTGTAACTTGGCTCCGAGCAAACTGTGTTATTTTTACACGCGGGCGGGCGGGCGAGCAGAGCGTGCGGGCGGGCGAGTGGCGGCGGCGGTGGTGTAGATTTCCAGGTTTTTTCCGAGCACCTTCCTCCAACCTCGCCCATCTGCCGCCATCTGCCTCGCTTTAGCCCGCACTTTCTACTGCAATCACACACACAGCACGCGCACGCACACACACACAAATGCACACAGACGCACATCCTGTGAAAAATAACCAACAGCCTCCAATCAGCTTTTGGCACGCAAAGGAAGGGACTCTAAAAAAAAAGCACAAAATGCTGCGCCAAATTGTCCTCCATACTTTTTCAAGTGGGATATACACTATGCCTCTCCCCTCCTGCCTTCATCTCCACATCTCCATTGCTCTGTCTCCACCACCCACAGTCCTGTGCCGTTCTCGCCAGTTGATCTACTGGCCTTTGTATGAGGCAGCGCTGTTGGCTGGACGGCAGACAGCTGCAACAAAACTACAAAAACTTCTTTATGTATGTATATACGTGCGTGCGTGTGTGTGTGTGTGTGTGTGCTTTTCCACCTCTACTGTCACACATGAGCTTCATTTTATTAATGTACACCTGTGAGCTGCGACTGAAAATCTCTAAAATTAAAGCAATTTTAAAATAATCTAATATTTATTAAAACCGCAAGGTGTGATGGGTACAGGGCTGAGTTAGTGTCTGTTATTATCTCTGTGTAATTAAAGTTTCAGGTAAATATAATGTGGTCAGCATGGATGTGTTTGTAGGTGTGTCTGTCACAGCAGTAGTGTGAAACTGCCTAGAGTACTTCCATTTATCAAACATTAGTAATATTCCTAGTAGGTAAACACATCAGTCAGAGCTGTTGTTAGCTAATCGTGTGCTGTGCAGTGGGAAACATAAGTCCCACAGTTCACAGGGGCCGTCCTAGTAAAGCCTTGTGTGGTACAGAAACACTGCCTAATGGATGGGCCGCCTGTGGCTGCCACAGATGCTTTTATGTAGTACAAAGCCTCAGTCAATCTGCACAGTTTACAGAACTCAGTTTACTGAACATAACAGCCAATGCAATTTGTGTCAGTTATCATTTATGCTGTTTAAATCCTTTATCACTTAGCCCTAACACGTTTACCAAAATATGAAAACAATCTAATACTGTGTAACTGGACTTCCTTGGCTCAGTCCCATCCATATGCTAGTTAAAGACAAAATAAAAAAGGATGGATATATTTTTTTCCTATTAGAAAAAGTGATCATAAATGAGATTTAAAAAGAAAAAAAAAGTTGAAAGGAGAGAGGGAGAGAGAGCGTGGACGGATGTGATTTAACTCAAAAAAGGGAAATGAGAGAACAGTCAAAAAGAGTGTTACCTCGGGAGCGAGATACTCTGGCGTGCCGCAGAAGGTTTTCATGGTAGCAGCGTCTGTGATGCCCTCCTTGCACAGGCCAAAATCAGTGATCTTGATGTGTCCGTCTTTATCAAGCATCAGGTTCTCTAACTGGAAATGGAATGAAATGCAAATGAGTCCCTGAATGCAACATCTACAGAAATTCATAGAGACAACTGCAACCTTAACATTTATTTTTTGGGAAAACATGAAGAAAACTGTTGTGCATTAATCTCAGAAGTTTCTTGTGATTTTTTTTTTTATTCTGGGGACTTCAGTATTAACTCATGTAACCGACTGTATTTGACTGGAAGCATTTGGTGAGATGGACGAGTGCTGGCAAATTACTGATGATGTACTGTGGAGTCAAGGTTTTGAAGAGGAGAGCAGAGGCAGACAGATAAGGACAACCTGTTATTACCATACACATACTGCAGTGGCAGTACACACACTCCAAGCTGAGGAGGGAAATAAACTTCAAGGGTGTAGCAGAGCCACTCAACCTTTTAATTTTAATGGCTGGAGTGTTTTTCTCGCTTTCTGTCTGCTTTTTCTCCTTTTTGTTTTCTTGGCTGCTGTGAGTGGGGCTGGGGCCAAGGCTGCCAGGCAGACGCTCAGACAGAGCCATCTACCTTTCTACCTCTGTGGCATCAGCTCGCACCCCCACCACCACCACCACCACCCCCAAATCAACCTCCCCCTCCTGCTCTGCTTGTTGACTTCAACTGCTTTATGTCTGTGAGTGCACTGTCCCTCTCTCACTCCCCCGCTTTAATTACCACATATCCTGAGCCACTTATCTCCTTGTGGAGAAAAAAAAAAAAAAAAAAAAACAACTAAAAAGTGGGGGCTAAGAAAGTTTTTCTTCAAATATGTGATTGCTCTCATCCATGCCCCCCAAACAGCATCCGCTCTCTGTTTCTGTTTACCTTGAGGTCCCGGTACACAATCTTGGCTGAATGCAGGTAGTCGAGAGCAGAGACGATCTCGGCGCCGTAGAAGCGCGTGCGTTCCTCTGAGAACACTCGCTCTCTGGACAAATGGAAAAACAGCTGCGGGAGATGGAGGAAAGAAAAGAGAGAGAGCGAGAGAGAGAAAGTGAGTGAGTGAGAGTGAGAGAGAGAGAGGGTAGGGGAGAGGGAGAGGGAAGAGACAGCAGGGACGGCACAGCAATAATTACTGATTTATTGGAGGAAATTAGCACAACACAAACTGGCTGCCCGCACCATATTGAGATGATAGATAGCGGAGGGGAGGGTGAGCGAGGGGTGCGTGCGTATGGGGTGCGCACGGAGAGGGGTTTTGGAGGGAGGGGGGTCTCGGAGGAGGGCGGGTGGAGGCACTCGGCAGCTGGCGCCTCATCTAGCAGCTCCCCTCACCACACACACACACACACACACACACACACACACACACACACACACACACCTCTTCCACGTTACCCTCTGGGCTACATTGGCACAGTCCTGCCATGGAGTACGGTGATGGGGGCCAAATCAAGGGTTTAATCAATACAGCAGACTAGTTAAAGATAGGCCGACTGCCGCCGCTGCCGCCAACGCACCCCCCACCCACCGCCTTCCCCAAGTACCTACAGCGCGGCTCTCATTAGTGGCCTAACTGGCCTTGCCCCATGAGTCCAGTCTTCATTTAGTCCATTCTCACACACATCCCTCACTCATTTCGTTTTCACTTTTAAAGCGTCTCGAACTCTTTTTCCTCAGGGGGTCTGACCTCCCTTTACGCTTGAGTTTTTATTGCTCACCTCACATTCCCCTCATCTTTCTCCATCTCCCAGGCTGTCAGTTGTCAAGTTGTCACTGTCAAACAGCTACACATGTGGCACCAAAATGACACCAGCCTGCTGTGCCATACCAGTCAAGTTGTACAAATTACCCATGAGGCCAAGGGGCACACATCTCGCCATTAATTGTTCAGGGAGGTTTGCATATGGCCACTGGAGTGATGCTCACGGACCACCTTGCTCGGATGGTGTCTGTGTGAATGTGCATGAGTGTGTGTGTATGTGTGTGTGTGTGTGGCGGGGCTGTGGTGAGAGGGGGTAACACGACAGGTGGGCCTTCATCAGTGTACTGGCAGCTGTGACTGTGGCAGGTTTGTAATGGGGTTGTATGTGTGTGACTGTGTGAGTTTGTGTGGCATGTGTGGTCACAGTTTGTCCGTTGAGGTAAAAATTTGCAGTGTGTGTTTGTCTAGCAATGTGTATGTTTTATATGTGTGTGTGCATGCGTGCGTGTGTATTTGCTCAGGCCTGGCGCTGGCTGAACTGCCTAACTAACTGGGAGGGGAGCAGGTGACAGTTACACTGAGGGAATGAACCAAGATTGCAAAAACGGCCCGATTAAAAATCTGAGAAATGGAAAAGTGGGGGAATCCAAACTCATTTCATCTCCGAATGTCATTCTGGCTGTATCTGCCCCATAGGTGTGTTCATAAATAGACACAAGCAGGAGAGGGATGAAACGGAAAAGAGAGACGCGGAGGCAAGCGAGGGGCCAGTTGGTTGGCAAATTAACTGTGTTAGAAAGCAATCGAACAGTCAAACTTTAGTCACTTCTTGGGTGTTTGTGCCTCTTAACATTCCTGTGATGCGTTGCTTCTGCAGATACACACACCTCCATCACATATTGCTTCAATGTAAGTTCTAAAATATTTTCATTGTGCATTTTTGGGAGATACGGAGTGATGAACAGGGGGATGTTTGACCGGCTTTGAAATAAGATTTAAAACAAGTCGCATATAGTTTGGTCTTAAGTTTAAGAATAAGGTCAAGAATGATATATTATTCATAGATACAGTACACATAAATTAGTTAATAATATATAAATACTTACTATATTGACACTTGCACTTTAAAATCAAAGAAAAAATGGAGAAGAAAATGTATAGTTCTTTCTGTAAATGTGGAGATAGAATGGGTTTAAGCCATGTCTTGAGTAGGAGTAGGATGAGTGGGGTAAAGAACACTGTCAGTTATTGTGGTGAGGCTGTGGTTTAACTGGCTCTTTCAAGCCCTAATACACAAACACATACACTACAATCATTAACAAAGTGCATGTTTGTGGGTTCTTACCTCTCCTCCATTTACATACTCCATTACGAAACAGAGGCGGTCTTTAGTCTGGAATGAATACTTCAGCGACTGCAACAAGAATCACAAAAACACAACAATGGTATACATAAGAGCGCACATTGTAACAGAAACGTAACTGCTATAACTAAATAGTGATGGATTTTATTCAGTAGATCTGCATTTATTATTTAACAATGTGATGCAGACAGTAGTTTACAAGTGATTGTTACTAATCAAAAGGTCACCATCATCGAGAGGAAAACCAGCTTCACCTTTTATTTTTGCAGCAGCAAAGTGAAAAACCAACAGCAGCAGGATGACCTGAATAGAATCCAATATTGTGTTTCAATTTGGCCAAGTAGTGCCTCTTGTATGTGATTTTCCACATAAACTCCCTTAGCAATGAATAGTAAAGTGAAAGAGTGAACAATTTCTCACTCAGCAAGAGCCTGTTCCCAGTCTAGCTAAAACAGCAGGAGCAACAAAGCATGATCATTCATAGCTTTACAGTGCAAGTCTCTATTTACTTATTCAAATCAAGTATTCGTGTTAAGTGTGTGTATTTGTGTGTTTGTTCTTTCAAGAGAGAACGCTGCTAAACAAAAGAACAGTTGCTCTGGGTCTCTTTGTGGCTGCAGGTGTGACATGAGTAAACTCAGATCTCAGAACTGTAATTGCTCTCAAGACAGTGCACAAGTGTGTGTTTGCACATGTATGTGTGTATAGTGGCAGCATCATGAAATGAGCAGTGGCTGATGTGTGTATGTATACATGAAAGAAAGAGTGCAGAGCTAACAGATGCAGCATTAATGTAGAACAATTTGCTGTCTAACTCTTAATTAGCCTCGAGAGACTGAGGTATATAGGATCAATATGATTTGACTGTGTGTGCGCGTGCACATGATGTGCACTCTTACAGATGTCACTACATTTGCATATGCACATATGTCTGACTTCAAAACCATTTGTCTTTTTGTTTATGTGAGGTACTTACAGTGAGAAAGGGATGTCTGGTGTTTTTCAGTACTCTGCTCTCTGTGAGTGTGTGTGCCACTTCATCCTGTTTCAGTGTGGGAAAAACAAAAGAATAAAAATGTATATTCAGGCAGTCCAAGGGCACGTCGCGAAATGCATTAAAACATCAGATAGCAACACCCATCCAAACTAACCTTGGCTATTATGACTTCTTTTTTAAGAATTTTCATGGCATAGTATTTCCCACTGGCCTTCTCTCGGACCAGAATGACTTTACCAAAGGTTCCCTTCCCCAGCAGCTTCAGGTAGTCGAAGTCACTCATTGTCTGAGGAAAGATGACAGAGATCAACATCAGCAACATCCTGTCATGGCTTCAACTTACCCACCCTGAATCTAATCAGGAACACCTTTTACATAGCAAGGATACTAACTTGTTTAGTTTACTATTAAAATTACATCTGAAACACTTCCTCACTTGGTGTGTTCAGGCTCTAAACATTTCGTAATGTTGTGAAAAGTAATGTCAACCTTACATCGTGGTAAAGGCTTTATTGCCGCAACTTGTTTTGGAATGTGTTTAAAAATGAAACAAAGTTGACCAGAGAAAACATGACACATGTTGTGTTGACACTGTCTACAATGAAGTCAAAGTGAATTTTAATGAACGGAAAGGTGAGTGGAAACAACAATGTTCAAAAGGTCAAGGTCTCTGTGACCTGATATTCTTTATGTGCACAATATTCCATAAACACCTTGAACAAATTTCAAAATTGGTTGAAACATTGATTTGGACTCAACAATGAGGCGAAAATATGTAGGTGGCCAAAGGTCATTATTGCTGTGACCTCTTGGTTTTCTATTCTCATAACTGTGACATGTCAGCAATGCCTAAGGGCAGTTTTTCCTAAATCAACGCATAAGTTCTCTTGGACTCAAAGCTAAACTCATAAGAGTTTGGTGGTCAAAGGTCGAGGCCATTGTTATTCCACAAAAACATTTTTGGCCATAACTGCTAATAACTGAAGGAACTGAATGAACTGATTATCACGCAAGGATTGTGGACACATCTCTTTTAACTTGTTCTCGTTTAATTCGGTTTTACCGTCCCAGCTTTTTCTTGTTTACAGTTGTACATGTACAAAGCAGTATGACCTGCATAGGTTTTAATAAACTGCAGGCTTTGCCTCTGTTACTAAATTTACAAACACAATTTTACATTGATGCTTTTACTGGCTCTGTAATTTAGGGAAAAACTATTTACAGAACACATTTGTTGTTACAAGGACAACTTCATTAGTTGTCACAATCCTGTGACTGAGAGGACAATTTTAAAAATTGCAAGTAGTCAAAGGTAATAACCCATTACATGAAAATGAAAGTAGTACAGCTGGAATAATTTTGGCTTTTGAGTGTTTGAGAGTGAGTGTGTGTCTGTATGTGTGTGTGAGTGGCCATTACCTTGCGTTTGTGGTGTGTGGTGGAGATGTCCATCTCTTCCTCTACCATATTGTCGATGTGGGAGGTGGGGCTGCACTGGATCCTTTCTTCTTCTTGTCTCTGCAGTTTATCGGCCACCATCTGGATGGCGTCTGTCCACTCATCTCTGGGTTTACGACATACAACAAAGACAGCTATAAGAATGTTCTACTGATACTGTATATTGACTGTATCCCATCAATTACGTCACCACACAGATTATGACGGAGTGAAAATGAGGTACATCATTTCCACAAAACACAAATATTCTCCCATCTTTGTCTTATTAAATGAAACCTTTCAGGCCAATAAGCAAAGGTTGTATGCACCGATCGATATTGTAATAGTTTTTTTTTCATTAGTTTTTCATTTCAGTTTAGGTTGGATTTATTTATAAAGTAGATTTGCTATTTAGTTTACTTTTTAATGCTTAGCTTAATTTACTTTTATATTACTTACAGTGTTAGTTTTAGTCTTTTTTTGGAAAATGAGGTTTTTCTCAGGGGCAAGCTTCTAAAAGAAAGAAATGGCACTGTGTGTAACAAAATATCCTCACATTTTAAAACGCGTAAAAAAACTATCGTCCATAAAAGACACCTGTAAAAGATGTATGCAGTGTGTTTCAGTCTCAGAAAACAAAAACTAAAGACTAAGGCTACAGATGTTTTCTCTATGATTTAAGTTCATTTAGTTAGTTATGTAAATGACTAAATAAATTGTTAGCAATGATATTTTGCAAAGACATTTTTTGTCATTTCAGTTAATGGAATTCTTTTTCTCATCTAGTTTTCATTATTTCTTTGAGGACAATAACTGTAGTACTGATGGACAAATAGAATATTAGATTACATGATGTTGTATAGTTCTTCTTATTACAGTGCTGTGTCCATGTCATCTGTATCTAAAGCCCAAACTAAAATTACAAAGAGGAGGCATACAGAAGCTGCACAAATGGAGCAGGACATTAACATCATTCACCTACATACTTCAGTAAGATGGCTGGTGCCCTTAACCAGGTTTTTAAAGCCACTAAAATGTTTTCAATTAACACAAACACCTATTTGTTCAACAGAGAGGAAACATGGTCAACTAGAGAATCAACCAAATGAGCAATGATCATGGAGCAGAACTAATGCCTACCAGTCTGTGCCTATGAGTGTGTGTGTGAGGGCGATTCAGTGTGTGTACAGACGCACACCCATGCATTGAAGGGAACAATGCATTGTTGTTTGCTAACATTGTTCCTCCCCATTGACTTTCCATTAGCAGTGTTGTTCAACATCTGTTGAGTCAAAGTGTGACTTAGATTGTGTGTGCATGTGAATGTGTCTGTGCACGTTCATCATCTGCAGCAGAAGGCCAGCAATGCATCAGAATGTGCAGACGCGTTAGTGTAGTTAACAGTGATGAATATTATGGTTTGTACACAGGGCCAAACCTCCTTCTGCTCTGATAAACCAAGAGAAGAGAAGGGAAGAGAGGAGAGGAGAGGACAGGAGAGATTTATAGACAAATATTTCATAGCCAAGATTTCACATAAATAATAATGTTTAAGTTATTACACACAATCTATTACTGGAGTGTAGAACGACGTAAAGCATCCCAAAGACAAGAAGCCAATCAAAAGTGAAAAATGATACACATGTGAATTTCTGTTCATATCCAGCTGTTTGTGGAGCATCCATAATGTGAAAAATAACTGTGATTACCTCAGATAATTGCGATCAATCAATTTAACATTTCATGTTGTCGAGTAATTTGTAAATTTCTTTTTACTTGATTAGAAATAACAAAATGGAATTTCTGCCGGAGGGTATCCAGGGGGGAACTTCTCCTCTACATTTTTATTCCCTTATCTTCAGACAAACAACGTTAAACCTGTGCCACATGCCAGAGTTACATGTCCGCAGAACACATAAAACATCCTGAAATGAGGTGAACCCCGGATGATATTCAAATATACTGAAATCCTTAATACTCTAGAAAGGCAAGCTGGGATTTGCAGCATTCACTTTCATATAAATGTACCTGATGTAGGCAGTGAAGATCATAATAATGAAACCTGTTTGACTCCCAAAGATCACCCCTGTCTCTCATGTTCTGTTTGGAGTTAGATGCCCATATGTTTCTTTCAGGGATCTGGAAGAACATGCGTCTGAACTTAAACAGAGTAGTGTGTTTTTTTTAAGATCTGAATCCCTCTTTTATAGCAAAGACTTCTGAATGTACCCTACACACTCCAAAACAAGGGCAAACTCAAGTTACACTCCATCTTCAACAATGAACCACTCAATTTGTGGCACCCATGATGCGTGTGTGTGTGTGTGTGTGTGTGTGTGTGTGTGTGAGCTACATGAAAAGCATTGGGAACTCTCTCAAGGTCAGGCAACAGATAAATGCTCCCTCTCTTGGTTAGAGTGTTTTTTGTATAATGAGGTTTTTTGCTAATGAGAGATAATGGGCCTGCCTACAGTCGGGCACCGTGCCAATGTGTGCCACCCTCTCTGCTCACGGCTGGGGCTGTGGTAGCTGGAACCCTGCCAGGACTCGTACAGTACAACTCATACAGTAACACACAGAGGCACAAACATCCAGTTGTGATACAAACAAAACAACACTTGACCATTTTGATTTCGTCTTATGGACAAAATGCACGCACCCACACATCTGGGGTTTACGGGCTAATCACCAATGAACTAGCTTTCACTTGGCTTGAGCAGCCTTTATAAGAAAACAAATACACAGCCATGAAAGTGGATTTGTTTACGCTGAAATTCGTATTTGATTATCTAGAGGCAAAACTATTAGAAAGCAACATATAAGACAAAGTTGGACAGACAGCTGCAACATACATAGACACGCACACAAACTCAAAGGATGCTCAGAAGCATCTGTGGTCTTCTGGGCAAAGCTGTTCATTTTCAGGAGATAAACACCTCAGCTCCTCAGAAAGGAACTGAGCAGCTGGAGAATTTATGCCGGCGCTACTTGAAAGGTCTCCTTTCCACTCTGTCTCTCTCACCCTCTCTTTCCCCCCCACACATACGCAGACACACACCCAAATAGAAAAACATAAATACCTCCACAGTACATACAGCCAACCTTTCTGCCATGCCCTTGATAATACTTTTACCAACATGATATATTTTTAACCCACTTTCAGAGGAAAGGACGACGCTGCATTTAAAAATCAGTTTATGGCTGTTGCAAAGGGTGTCTTTCTTTTGCCTGAACAGATGCTTTACTTTCTTAGTTTTCCATTTTAGTTCAGATGAAAATGAGTGAAGTTTAACAATCCCAGGGATGTAAAAATGTCAAACTGTGTAGTCAATTACCTGTTTGATCTGGTATTTTTTAGATGCACATTCAGAGGAGGCTATGTATAAAATGCCAAACATCTGGTTTAAAAAAGTACATAATACCAGTGCCTGAAATCCTCTTTTCTACTCACATACAACAATTGGAGGATGCTGTAAAATATAAGTATTGAACCTCACCTTTCATCAGGAGTGTCCACGTGGAAGGTCCTCTCGATGACAGTTGTCCACTGTAGGCAGCGTATGATGAAGGTGTTTGGCTTTGGCCTCTCTGTTTTCATCAGTTGACATTCTGTTAGCCAGAACAGTTGTGTATTTCAGTGTAAATGTAATTACATTTAACTAGTGAGTAAAACTTAATGACTTATTGAAAACAGGTTGGAAGAATCAAGAGTTTTTTTTGGACTGCATTTAATTACTAACTTAAGGATGCATCTACTGCATCTGGAAACCATTGGTGGGTGACTATACTCCAATGTAGCATCTCCATTCTTAGCCCATATTCTTCATATACTTACTAAATTAGTCTTTCCATGTTTCTTGGTAGTATTTTCCTAAACACATTTAATCTTGAACTACATGTGCTGTCACCAAATTATATAAATGACACCTTTGTTTGAAAGACTACATACAGAATACAGCAGAAAAACAATGTAAAAATAGTATTCATAGAGATATATATGTAGAGTATATTTAGAGAGCTTACAAAGCAGTGTAATAAATACCAAGAATAGATGCAGCTTGTCTTTTATTTGCTATTTTCAAATTAGAATAATCAATTACAAAAGCATAAATAAGCTTGCTCCCATGTGCAATAGGATATTATGCATTACAGCACATATACATCTGGCAAACATCCGAAGAGAGGCATTTTTGTGACAAAGGGCAATACTGTAGGCCATTATCACACAAATGCATAATACAGCACACAAACGCAGAAATGTATGCACACAAAGCCAGATGGGGCTGTGAGCCCGCGGTGGGAAGGAATGCATCTTCATTGTCCCTCAGCAGTCTCAGTGGTTATCGGGGACAAGAGCTGATGTAAAAAAACATCATGATCCATCTTTGTCTTCTCACCTCAGCCCACTTGGCTCCACTGTTCCTCTTTATTCTCCATAGATCATCCTTTATTTCCTCTTTTCTACATCTTTCCTCTTTTGTCTCCTATCATTCTCCTCTCTCCTTCTCTCCTGTTGTCAACTCATTTCCTCTCCTTTTCCTCTCACTCTGTCCAGCCTCCTGTCCTCTACTATCCCTTCCCTCCAATTATTTTCTTTTTAAGTGTGGCACAGCACAGCATGTCATGGCACAGCCTAAATATAGACAGGAAGGTTAATGACAACACCATTCAGGGCGTGCTCACAGCTGAGTTTCAATGTAAATTCAAGCACACACAACCACTTGCTAGCACACACACACGTACACCCATAAAGTCACTACCTGACTCGTGAATAAGGCCTGCTGTGCTGCCAGAAAACAAGGTCATGCTATGGTTGATGCCAAAAGACACTCACGCCCATGCATGGACAAACACAGAAACACACACCCACACACACACACACACACACACACACACACACACACACACACACACACAGAAGCGATACTGAAGTTTGAATGTGAACTGAAATTGGGTTGTTTGCCACAGCAGGCCATTGTGAAATCTGTGTAGCAGTTTAGTGGGTGTATGTGAGTGCATGCATGTGTGTGTGCGTGTGTGTGAGCGACAGGCTTGTATGTATGAGTCCCTCTGCAGGGAACAGGCCTGTACCCTCTCTGTTCCATCTGACCACTTCTGTTGTTCACACACTCATAAACACACACACAACTACGTACAAATAAACAAACACACATACAAGTACACACACACACACGCCACCTGGCCTCCCAGCTTTGGGCAACAGATGTGGCATTGCCAGTGCTGTGCCAAGCAGCCGGGGCCGGATGTATGGCCTGGCTTGTCCTCCTCACAAACTCTTTTCCTCTCCCCTTTTTTGTCATTCTCCAAACCTGTCTTCGTCTCCTCCTCTCTGTCTGTTCAGCGCTGACGAACCACCTCTCCTCCCTCGTCCTCCCTCCCGTATCTTCTCCACAACAGCTTCAACCTCCAGCCCTTCATCGCTCCATCTCTCATCCATTTCTCTGTGAACCTAATCATCCTTCCATCTCTGTCCTCTCTCCTCTTCCTCTCTCCTCCCCACATCTCCAATTTTCTGTTCTTCTGCCCCCTTCGATCGACTCCCATCACTCATTCGCCGTAGTTGTCCTCCCTTCCTCACTCCTATCTTTCCGTCTTCTCCTACGAACTTCAACATGCCATTCTTTATCGTTTCCTCTGAAGTATCAGCCTGTTTTCTACCATTCATCATCATTTTTTCTTCTGTTTCACCCTCATCTCACACCTATTATTCATCATCATTTTTTCTTCTGTTTCACCCTCATCTCACACCTATTATTCTGCGTACTATCCACCTCTCACACCCCTCAACAATCCTCCCTTCTCTGTACTGTCGGATATTTCACATAATACTTTCAGAGCTGTTCTACAGTGGTGTAGTCGAATTATTCTATTTTTAATGATTCAATAAAACAGACAACATGCAAACAACTAAATCTGCATTATCCTCACATTGGAGAATTAAATGTTGACACTTTATGTTCATGCAAACCGTGAATACATGGTAGGATTTATCACATTTGGCATAAATGTAAATGTAAATTATACATAGACAATATATTTCATTTTTCCGCCAAAAGAACCACCAAATAAATTTCCTTTTTCATGTGCTTTTGATGACAGCATTTATAAAAGTTTTTGTCTTTAGGTTTAAACACTGAAAATACGTGGTTATGGGAAGGGAAATGCCTTCGCACTATACAAAAATCTACTGTATTGATACGCAATTTTATATATATATATATATATATATATATGGACAGTGGGAGTAAACTAGAGCAACCCAAGGAAAACCTTGGTTTCACAGCCACAAATGTATGATCAGTCTAAATAACCAATAATACAATTGTAAACCACAGTTGGTCATAAAGTTGGAAAATATATTTTACCTCTTCTCATCAGAGGTCAGAGGTTTTTACTGATGTCTATAAATAGGAATAAAAAGAGGAATGTACCTGAAAACCAAATTATTCCAACTTTATGGGTAACAGTGTATACTGGATTTATATTATTGCTCTTGTAACGAATGATACACTGTAGTGAAGAAGTTTGATGTGTAAAACTCCCTTCAACTTGAGAAGTGTAGGTGTGCTGTCAAGTTACAGTGCAGTGTACGTTTTTACTTCCCCTCTGCTTTAACTGGATTAAAAAAGAGATGTGATGGAGCGGTAATGAGTGAAATAAAGATTTATCTTGTTAACTCATTAGCTGGTTAATTACACACGTCAACAATACTGTGGTGCTTGTTAGGCAAGTGCGGACAGATGATATGCTGATAGATGGTTAATTAGGACCTCTGTGAATTCTGTAAGGCATACCAATGTTGTGAACGTTCACGACTATCATTGTGTTTCGAGACACCAGGACTTGAACTGATGCAATAACTGTTGTAATGTTTCGCCACGTCTCTGTATGATGAAAGCAAACGAACATTTCAGCAACATCCAGGAGGTGATTTTCGTGAGAGAGGTTTTAGGATTGGACTTTGAAAGGACTTAAAATGATCAATTTGTGGAAATCAGCTGTAATATGATGAATATGATCTTTCAACTAAGAGACATGAGTGTAATCTCCTCTACTGGCAACCATCTACCCAGGGGTTGACTGGGTATCACTGTATTAACACAATTAGTCGTACAGGGAACGATTTAGGGTAGCAAACATACTTAAAAAAAGAGTGAATAATGGCTATATGAGCCTGTTGGCAAAAAGGAAAAAAAAAATTCTTGGCATTTAAAATAAGGTAACATACTTGCTACAGAGAAGTTATTTAGCGGATAGGGCAGGTCTGCATCCTGAGGTTTCTCTTTGTAACCGATGAAAGAGCCGTCTGTCTTCAGCAGGAAGTATCGTGGTCGCCAGTTCTTTATGTATTCACCTGAAAAAAAAGGTGATAAAAACAGTTGAGAGGACGGAACATTTCAGTAAAAAACTTTGAGAACAGACCTGGTTCAAACACAACTAACAGAGAAAAAGATGCCGTTAGTAAAACTGTACTCATGATATCATGGATATGGTAATCATATAAGGGCAGTGGTGATAAAGATTATGATGATTTTAAATACAGATTTTATTCCCTAGACAGATAATAGCCTGTCTGTTCATCATCTGTCCAAAGTATATCACACATAGACAGCCATAGAAATACACAGCAATGAACACACACACACACACACACACACACACACACACACACACACACACACACACACACACACACACACACACAAACAC
>JAPQRQ010000008.1:16403316-16433639 GCA_037367365.1 Apogon talboti
ACACACACACACACACACACACACACACACACACACGAATTAGGTGGACATACGTAGGTGGAAAACATGGCTGAAATAATATTGAGAGATAATATTGAGAAAACACCTCTGATAAAATAAACTGACAATCTCAACACATTCCGAAGCTGTGTAAACATTTCCCTTTTTCATTTCAAACAACAGAGAGAAAAGCCACAGAAGGACATGAACGTCCCCTACTTCTCAACTCCTTTTAATTAACCAGCCCATCCATGACACGCAGTTTTACAGGTGGTTGAGACGACAGCATACAAGTTTTTGTCCTATGTATAGACACTGAAAATCCTTGATCGTGGTAAGGGAAATACTAAAATCTACTGTATTGATACATAATTTCATCTTTATTTATTGCAGGGCTTTATATAGATAATCATTAAAAGTCTGTAATTAAACCAAACATCAAGTCTTTGGACTGTGGGGGTAAAAGTAGAGCCACCCAGAGAAACCTTGCTTTTAACCAACAATACAATCCACTGCTGCTCATAAAGTTGCAATAAAATATTTTTACCTCTTCTTATGAAATGACTATGATAATGTGATTTATTGTTGATAGATAAAGTGTAACTGGGACTCAGTATGTAATCATTGCACCAGGTCAAAGGTGATTACTGATGTGTATAAATAGAAATAAAAAGAAGAATTTGTCTGAAAACAAAATCATTCCAACTTCATGAGATTTACATTATTTGTTTAGAATTAAACTAAATATCAATTCTTTGGACAGAGCAATTCCAGCGAAACCTTGCTTTCACACACAGAGATGTATGATCATTTAGAAATAAGCAATAATACTATTGTAATACATTGAATTTACATTATTGTTCCTGTAATGAGTAATATACTGTTGTGAGGTGGTGCACAAGGACATGAACGTCCCCTACTTCTCAACTCCTTTTAATTAACCAGCCGTTCCATGACACGCACTCGTACACACACGTTGCATTTTGCAAAAACAGTTTAATAGACAAAGATTTATTTACGTATACAGGCACAGACGCATTCGACACACTAAGCGCGCCGCACAAAGCCCGACAGCAGCTCTGATCACCTTTTTTAGTCTAATTCTCAGGGAGAGGAGAACAGGCAGTGTGAGTGTGTGTTCTATTTGTGACATCCATTTAAAGCGGAAATGACAGCAGGCCGTGCTCGTTAACACGTCGCAGAAAAACACCTGCTCCGCTGAAGGGACCGTGCTACTGCAGGCCCTGCCGGTACCTCTGGGTGCTGCTGATGGTGGTGCTGGAGGTGTGTTTGTGTGTTAAGGTGGGGAGGGATTTGAACCACCATACAGGGACACGGAGAGACAGAGATAGACGCAGTCAGACAAGAAAATGCTGCCGGGTGCCAGCGCGTCATCAGGATTACCGAATCACACCTCTCCTCTCCTCCCTTCTCCCGGCCTCAATTTTTTTTTTTTCTCTGTTTCACAAATCCACCCACTCACCCTTCTTTCTCCCATTTACTGTTTACTCCTGTTCTTTCAGGAACAAAGCATATTCTTTGGATCACTTGCTACTGATAAACAGAGTGCTGTTACAGAAATGGGCAGGACGGGAGGGGTGGGAAGTGGGATAATCGGAGCCTGGAGGAAATGGGTGCAAAAAACAGAGGACTCACTGCACAGGTCTAGTCTAATCAGAGTTCTTATTGTAGTGGAATGTTCATTAGTTTATAGTTTTTATTTAGTCTATCACATTGGTTTTGATTCAGACTAGTTTTACAACTGCAACATTTTTTCTTCTTACTTTGAGCAGTGGACTTAGTTAGTTTGGTTTCACTTTAGTCTTAATGTTGATTTTTCATGTATTATAAAGAAGGTCTTGCGTTAACAAGGCTGAAAAATAATTTATGACAGAATAATCAGGATCAAATGCTAATTTTCATTCATTTATTTCTGAAGGGTTGTGTAGTCAGGCAAAGTTACAGTACACCCTGGACAGGGTGTTAGAGCATCCCACAGCTGACACACAGAAACAAAAACCTGTTAAATCTCACATTTAGGCAATTTAAAGTGACTAGTATTAAAGTGCGTTTCTTTGGACTGTGGGAGGAAGCTGGAGAAACCTCAAGAAGACACTGGTAGAACATGCAAACTCCACACAGAAAAGCCCCAGACCTCGGTGCTGAGTTTAAATCCAGAATCTTCTTGCTATGAGAAGGGTGCTTGCTCTTTATCCAAATAAAAATTCCAGACTTTTTCAAAACTGCTATTTTTTCCCCCCAGACCTTGACTTTATGTACTTTATAGTTGCGTGCCTACATTTTTGGTTGAGATTGTATCTGTTGTGTGCAGTAGAAAAGTTCATTTTAATAAATGTATGAATGAATGAATGCATAATTCACAGTTAATTATGTTTCTCTGACAAAAACATTTTCAAAACATATGAAAATCACAAAAGAGCATGGATATCACACAAACAAGTTTCACTAGTCATTCCAGTACCGACCGGTTAGTGAAATCATATCCGGTTGTTTATATGTTTTCCTCATGTATTTCTTATTTTACAAGATTATCTGCCTTTGAACATACTCTAAAATTCCACTATGAGAGACACATTTTTCCATACTTTATTAAGACTTTCACACAAAATTCCAGACTTTTCAAGGTCTGGAAAACAGTGTTTCAAAATTGCAGACTTTTTAAGACTTTTAAGACCTGCACAAGCATCCTGTATGAGGTTAGAGTGCAGACCACCTACCACACACAACATCTGATATGATTTACAAAACTATTGTTTATTAACCGCTGTATATTCTAAAAAGCTATTGTATTCCTGTACACAATGAACCATTAACAGCTGATTTAAAAAAAAGCTGATTTTACAACAAACCTGTTTCTTTGTAGTCCATTTACCATTTACTAAATTTAATGTCAGTTAAGAACATTGCCTTTTCACTGATAGTTTTCACTTAGTCTTAATTTTGTTAACTAACCCTGGGTCTGACAGACTTTCAATCAATCAATCAAATTTTATTTATATAGCACCACATCATCACAAAAGTTATCTCATGATGCGAATCCTCCAGGAGCAAGCACTGGGTGAAACCTGGAGCAGACCCCGGCTCCTGGAGGATGGTCGTCTGCCTTGACCAGTTGGGGTTAAAGAGAGAGGGTTAAACTAGCACTACATTATAAAAGTTACTAATCTCTCTGCTGCTATGAGGTCATATCAAACACCCTGTGTTATTCAAATCTGAGAAGTCTGCTTGAGAAATCACAGAAATGACAGAATAACTTATTGTTGGTTTATCCACTACAGCTGTGAACTTGAGACATAATGAACACAGACGCTGGTCATTTGCAAAAAAAATGAGCTAACTTTAAACTTTATAGGAAGGAGATGGATTGCCTAACAAATGGATGGAAATAAAGAGAAAGTTAAACTGATAAAACTATTAAAAACTGGCAGTGATGACTGGCTCGCTGGTCCAAGTCCAGTCATTTCTCTGAGTCAGTTTCTAGATGAAGTGTCCAACCAATGGAACCCTGTGGCTGGCCACTTCATCGCTCAGCTGTCCAGTACAACTGAAAACATTTAAGCAATCCTTCTGGCTGGGCCTCGACAGTGTGTATGTGTGTGTGTGTGTGTTTGTGTGTGTACATGTCCACTGGGGGCAGGGGAGGGGGCAGCCAGGGGTGGCACAGACGGAGAGAGGAGATGGACAGTTGTCCACACATGCACTTCCAAACAAACACAGGCACGAACCTTCACAAACAGGCACACACACACACTAACACAATTTTGTTTCGACTGTTCCAATCCTCCGAATGATCCAATGGTGTTCTGTCAAGCTATCCCGTCTTGGCCCTGCCTGTAATGAGTCCAGCGAGCTCTCCCACTCTGGACAGCTTGTCTGGGGAGCCACATGTCTCTAGTTTGGACTGCTGGAGAAAACAGAACAGCCGGTCTCCTTCCCACACCATCTCTCTCGGACTCCTCACTTCAGTTTCATTTAGTTTTCTGCACAACTTTACTTTTCCCTTAAGGCCAATTAGTAAATACTACACTATACAGTGCTTAAAACAACAGGAGTCTCTTGTTTCTTGTTAGAACTACAGGATATGAGTAAAACAGGAGAAAGTGGGTGATTTGAGGGATCTGAGGAACACAGAGGATGTTTGGAAAGATACCATAGAACATTTTCAAGGGCTTTGTCCAAAATAAAGGCAAAATAAAGTGCCCCCTCCATCTGATTCGAGTCACACTTATACTGTTTTGTATGAAATGCTTGAAACTAAACTGTCATTTTTCATTCAAGTCTCAGATGAATATAAGATTCACTTCAGTAGATGCATACAAATTGACTTTAATTTTCCGATCTAAATCTGTTTCAAAATCAACTTTTAGACTTAATGTGGAACCTGGTATTGGGTAATTTCTCCAAGTGTCTGTCTCACAAAGTCTATTGTTTTCAGCTTTTTGGTGTAATAAGCCTTAAAATGAAATAATAAAGACTAAACTAGACTTTTTAAAGTCATTTTGGAATGTCTTGGAGAAGTAAGTCCTTTTGGCACATCCGCCAGTTGCAGCTTGTGGATTTAGCAGTAAGAGGCAAAAATGAATCAGCTGTGACTGTGTTTGTTCCAAGCTTTCTGATTGGACAATTACAACAATGTACTGACTAACTGTCACTCAATTAGCTGACTGATTAACTATTCATTTCGGGACAGAGGGGGAAAGGGGAGTCAGAGAAATGCAGAGAGAAAAAAAATTGAAGACAGGTACAAATTGTAAGGCTGAACTTGAGCCAGCAAAACAAAAGTGAGTCACACAAACTTTCTAGTCTCTTTTTCTCTCTCTTGTTGATTTCACTCCTTCGGAACACCAACACACCTCTCATCTCCTGTTCGCCGGATGCCACATTTTAGCAGAAAACGAGACGAAAAGCAGGAAAAACCTTCATGACAAATAAATAACTCCATAACTATGTGAGCTCACCAGCCATTTGTTAATCAACCCAAACAGGGATTTAATTTAATGCTTTGGCCGAGGCTGGAGCTGATATGCAGATGGCGCAGAGACGGGGCTGTGTGACTGGCACTCTGGGAGCTGGAGGGGAGGCGGGTGGGGGGGGTGTATAGAGGTAGGGGCTGGTGGTGGGAATGCTTTGCCACGTTCCAGCACACAGCAGCTCACCAACATGGAGAGGAATGTCTGTCATCTGGCCACACAGCATAAGACACATGTACCCAGATAGACTTGTACCATGTCCATGCATGAGTATAGTTAAAGAGAAGATGCTGTGTGTAGAGTGTAAATTATACAGTAAATGTATGACTCAATAGACAGAGCAGACAGCTAGCTGGCATCTTGAATGACCAGATTAATAGATCATAAAAATAACAGGACTTCTTAGCTGCCCAGTCAAACACTGACAATCTCCTTTACTGACAAAGATGCTGACTGAGGCACTGAGGCCATAAAATTAGGTAACTAATCACACTATCATTTTCCAACAGTGTTAAATGATATTAATAGTGCTTGAGAAGGGCAACTTTTAGATAAAGACGAAAAAAATGAACTCCTATCAATAGAGGGTTTCAGTACTTTACCTAAAAGTTGTAGAAACTAAGCAGCCACAGGGAAACCATATACACACTAAAAATCATTCCAAATGGTTTTTAGTGTGGTTTCTGTTGTGATTGCTGTACTTACAATCCATTTGGAATGGTCTAAACTAGGTCTGCACATCTGAATTGCTTACTGCAGAAAATTGCCTCAGTGTAGCAGCTGATCTAAATCTCACCAAATTTTTACCTCAGCATAGATACAAATACTACTGACAGTACTGTTTTAATATTAGCTACTTATTTAGCAATCTAGAAATATTGTTGTGAGTGCAACATCAAACTTCATTCGTCTTCTCAGAGGAGAGTTGTCTCCAGCTGTGTAAACCAATGCCAGTGCTTACTCTCTTCTTCTATTTCCTTTTTATTTTTTAAGTTTGCCACAGAATGTGTTTTTTTCTTACCGAGAGCAGGTGGTGGTGCTGATAATGGTTGCTTATAAAGAACTTTTTCCACAGCCATCGTATTTCCTGTTTACTACTTAATAATCCTCTCAGAGACTTGCTGTCCCTCAAAATGAGTTAGAATAAAAGTTAGAATACACCCTTTAAAAATTAGGCTACTCAGTGTGCCTTTCGCAGTATAAAGTGGTATTAAAGACAGGCCAGTATAACTCATTGTCAGACTCTACACATTTCTACAGATCTCTACTGCTTGGTATACTTGACATGATGTCAAAACTGACAGTTCTTCATGTTAGTACGATTATTCTCTTTTTTTTTTAACTAAAAATATTACAAACTGCCCCTTTAACAACTTATGTCATCATGTGTTTCACAGTGCAGCAGTAACAGCAGCCATCAAACTGCTGGATGGTTTGATCTAAAATCTTTGCCTGCCTGCTTCATTCGATGTTCTTAAAGGGAAAGGTCAAACATGTCCAGACACAACAGTGTGTGGAGGCTTTTCAGCATTTAAGTAGCTGACACTTGAGTAAAAGGAGTTATACATATGGTGAAGGAGGAGGAAAACAGATTATGTAAACATCAGGCAGGTAACCAAAAGGCTAAGAAAGTCTGGGAGTAGAGGGGGTGAAGGTGCAGCAGTGGGGTTAAGAGAAGTGGGGAACTGTGCGATAAGATGCTTGGAGAGAGGACATCTGTCTAAGAGTCTGTCCACAAGCTCCAGATTAAAGCAAGGGCTCCTGTTTCAGAGGCAGAAATGTCACACAATCTCTTTTAGTGGTTCATTCTACCTCTGCCGGAACAGAAATAGACTGTTTTAATTATCTCAACAGTTAATTTAATTCTGCATGTGTGTTTCTGAGTATACCAGTGTGTGCGTGACCCCGACCCCAGCAGTTCTAACTCCAGTCTGCTCAGACATCTTAAGGCGAATCTAGGCTCCTCAAAGCCAATCCACTTACAGTGCATTAGTCTCATTACCACACCACCGGAGTGGTGTTTATGTGTGCTACTGTATTTGTGTCTGTTTATATTTGTGCCTGAATACTTTAAAGACGGCACTAAAAATAGGGAAGCTAATAGTGAAACAGTAACGGGCAGTTTTTCTCTGTGGTTCGTGATGATCAGAATCTGTGGAATGAGGAAATGAACATCAAATTGAGGTAGAAACTTTGATTAAAGGTTTAATGGTGGCACAATTGCAACAAAATGTCTGTAGCTTGGTCTGTTGAACTGGACCGCACAGGGGAGTTTGAACTTGGACAAGGAGGAGGAAATCAGCCTAAATATGGAGAGGATCCAAGGGTGCAGGATTAGGGCTGAGAGAAAAGAAAGGACGGCGATAGCGAGAGAGCAAACACACAGTTAAGGATGGCAAAAGCTATGACAGTGACAGAGTGCTGGGACGGGTCAGGGCAGCCAGATTGAGTGGGGACCCATGGGAGTGTGGCCATCCCTTGGGGGACACTGGGAGATTTCACCCAGCCAGCTGCACACAGCCAGAGCCTCCTGGTACAGTGTGTTGAATGCACACGCGCACAAACATAGACACAGGCTGCCCTGGTGCCTCTCTGCTCCCCCAGCTGGTATAGAAGGAGGCACTCACAGAAACACAAGTGCATGGTCACGCTGTCAACAAAGCGATAAAATGATACTGCAAATACCTAACACAAAAAGTATAGTGTCAAACCTGTTGTAGAACTTGATGGGTGAGCAACTGTTTTCTTTTAGTTGTATTATTCCTCATAGTTAAGTGCTCCGTTTTTATCTCCTCTCCCCTCACTACTTGCAGTACCACTGCAGGCCAGTAGATGGTGGTGGCTCCCTGGAGCATGATGGCCACCGCTGTGATGCTGACATAGAGCTGGAGAGTGACTGACAGACACACCACAGCCAAGACGCCTCTCATCCTAATCCCCCTCACAGCACTGGTGTGGGTGTGTGTACATTGTATACATAAGGTGGGGGCCGCGTGTGCATGTGTCAGTTGGTCTAAGTGTGTGCATTTCTGATTGCGGCATGCAGGCCTTCAGTGAGCTTAAGTCTTTGAGTGTGTGTGTATATTTGCACATAAATGTTTGTTCATGTGTGTTGGTGGGGAGGCAGGGTCCGTTACTTCCTAAAGCACCCTCGGATTAGTGTGGCGTTAGCATATTAGCATCTTAGCTGGAGGGCTGCTGCTCAACACCACCTGTGCCAGACTGGAGGTTGTGGCCAGCCGCCCACCACCCACCACCCCTCCCAAATGAACAGGCACATACGAACACACACAAACACACATAGACAGTGGGTCAGTGAAGGTCATTTAGCTGTGGTGACTCCACGCTTACTGCCTCACTGTCTTAATTCATTACGGTAACAACTTCATCTGCCCCTTTACATGCTGTTTATACTTGCCACTACTTCTACCATAGTTACTTATCTTATGTTATATCTTTATTAACCCTTAAAATGTAAGTCCCACTCAAGGTAAATGTCTATGACATAAGATGAATAATTTGGTGAAGAACTTGTATTGCAATTATTGTGATAATTTTATTTGCAGTTCAATTATATTTGCTCAGTTGTTTAATAAAATGCACACACTAAACTGTATAAAAATGCAATACCTGAATGTAGGACCTATTTTTTTTTTATTTTATATACAGTACCTTTCTATTCTCACTGTCACTAAATCCAAAACATCACCATACACACACTAGACCTTTAAATTGCAGCCTTTTGCAATTATCTAATTGTGACAGGCTGACACTGTGACAGTGGTAGTGATTGCAATTGCAACTTGATTAATTGTGCAGCTCCAGATATAATCAAGAAAAAGAAGAGATGGAATAATAACGACATTGTGGTGTATAAAGAATATCAGAAACTGCTTATGACAAATATCTGTCTATGTATGAATCTGTTTCTAAGACAAAACCTACCAGAAGTGATGCTATGTAGACCGGGTAAGCTAGGAGGCCACAACAGCCATTATGTCTGAGACAGTGCTGACCATTAAAATTATTTCATTAACACACTGAGAATGTGAAAATATGGCCTGTCAGATGGAGCCCTGAATGCATAGATCACGCATTTGCACTATTATTTGTGAAATCCCACTAGCATTCAGATACTTTAAGACTAAATGGCATCACTTTGGTGATAAGTGTGAAGTTACTGTGTTTATTTTTCAAGTCATGTAAACATCTCAATACTGAACAATCTAATCACATTTTCTAGATTATCCTCATATTGTACAGGTCAAGTATGTGAGACAAAATTGATCAGAGATTAAATGATATTCTTCACTAACAACTCACAACACCAACTAACAGAAAAAAGGACAAAGTTTCTCCTCAGAATTTACTACTTAAAAACTGTTTAGAGAGGTACTGTATTTGTTGGCTTGTGTTTAGTGTTATTTTTTTTTATCTAACAGACAATATTAGACAATGTCTGCAGACATACTTTTCACAATTTTTAATTAATGATCCCACAAGCAGATTGTGGCTATGACTAAATCCAAATCTGGTGAGTTTTCTTTGCCATAGACAAAAAGGAAAAGCATGTAACACTGGAGAATAAAAAGCCTACAGAGGTTATTAAAGTTGGAAGTGTGGAAAAAGACAGCTTTCTTACCAACAATATCATTCAAACGATCTAGTGAAGGCCCCTCTGCCTGTCTGCTGGTGTGCTGCTTTGTGTTCTGAACATTATTTCTTCTGACGTTAAACTGTTAGTGGCAGCAGACACACCTGGGCCCAGTTTGACCTTGAGTATAATATATGACAATGTTTCAGCCTTAAGGATGTTCTAATAAAACATCCAAGGACTAAATCTTTACTCATTCACACCAGTGATTCTACACACCGGTGTTATTCTCATTTATCCCAATCTATAAAACAAGGATTCGATAAGTAAAAAAAAAACAAAAACAGAAATGACATCCTGTAACACCTAAAAGTACAAGAATAATGATACTGGCTGAACCAATCCTTTAAAAAAACACCCATGAATCAGCACAGAAGGCTTGAATGGTGTTCAAATGGTGTTGGGTTCATGTGTAGAATAGAGCAAAACCCTGTTAAGAAACTGTAAAACTCTGTAAAGCTCTATAACTCTTTGTTATCATCCATTCATCACATGCACCCACACACCACTACACAGCCATGATCAGCCTCTGCACTTATAGTAGCAGAAACACTGATGTGTTTGGATGTCATGTAGCATGTCATGAAGGTAAAAATACAATCAAAGCTAACCAGCACATAAAGCCCCTCCATTGAAAAAACCAATAACATTAGGAATGCCATGGTGCTTGTGTTCAGAATGCAGTGGATCCAATGTGATTAGGAAAGCACACACAGCCAATGAGCAGGCTAATCAAATTGCCCTGATTGCTGTGTATTGGCTCTTTTTGTTCTCTCCTTTGGATAGTGTTGTCTGTTGACATTATTGATTCCTCCATTTATTAACTATCATTGACATCTATATTAAGAGTTCATTTTTCCAAACTGCTGACAGAGTTATAATTCATATCACTCTTATAATTGTTAGGCCTGTGTTCTTCAGTAAGGTTGGTCAAAAATGTTATCATGATAAAAATGTTCCTACACCATCAATACATTATTTCATTAATATTAATTTGTGAGTATAATGGCTGATTGTTGGTGTAGTAGCGTAAAATGAATTGGAGAATTTATGGTTTTAAATTTTTTTATGGCAGAACATTTAAGAAATGTGGAGGTAGAACTTATAATATAATGATTATTCAACATCAAACTATGTAAATGTAGTAAAACGTCACTGAAACATTTTTGTAAGTATTTTACCTGACAATATAAACCCAAACTGCTAAAAAAATATATATATATCACAAATTAAGGAGTCATTAGAATATTTTTGCATTAATCAATTTTAGTATTCATATTGTGTATGCATATTCACAAAGACAGAGCGGTTTACTCTAAGGTTTCTATTGAAATCTGACATTCATATTCAAATTCCAGTTCCATTAATTTACACCAATAGGATGTAAAAAATGATCCAATCCCCAACTAGGAGTAAAGCCCTTGAACCAATCAGTCACTGAGAGTACCTGTCAATCAGAATAAGGAGGGGCGGGTCAGGAGACAGACACAGCTGTCCAACTGTTGCCTACAACAGGCAGTGTGTATGTGTGTGTACATGAGTCTTTAAAACAGGCTGGGTGGGACCTTATCCTGTCTAGCTGAGCAGTGGTGAACAGGTGCAAAGCTTTGTGTATGTAAGTGTGTGTGTGTGTGTGTGTGTGTGTGTGTGTGTGTGTGTTGTGTGCATATAAGTCGCTATTATTCCAGAGTGGTTGGGTGTGTATTATTAATTCAGAAATGCTGGGCTGGGGCTGTGAGCGGCAGCTGGTGTTACGCGTGCATGCTTGTGTGTGTACAACTTAAGTCCACCCCCACCCCCACCACCCTGGACGTTTGTGAAGCCCCCTCCACCACCCTCGTTCCTTGAGCAGGAGTGAAGCATTGTGCTGTATGGCTACCTCTCTGCCTGTAAACTTATACTCAGACACACACACACACTCACACAATATACTGCCCACACACTGATAAACACTCACATACACACCAGCACAATAGCTGAGCGCAGCAGGCAAAAGTAAACAATCAAGCACTATACTCCAAGTACTGTCAAGTGCAACCCCTGTCCCCAACACCCCTACACACACACACACACACTCACTCACTCACACACAGACACACACAGGCAGGCAATAGGACCTGCCCAGCCGTGCCCCATTCTAAAGGCTCCATTCATGTGTTGTACAGAGGGGCCGACAGTAAGTGTACTCAACCTCACTAACTGCTGCTCTCCTTCCCCCTCTGTCCTGCTTGTCTACCTGTCTGTCTCTCTCCACCTGCACAAGTGCTGCATATGCCCATTTGTCCATCATGTTGCATTCAAGCTGCTTATGTCTGCAGCGGTGTATTGTACTCCGATTGACTCAGGAGGAATCAGGGGGCGTTAAATGATGTCTGCATCTTGGTTTATAATACATGTACTCACAATGTCAAAGCACTGATGTGAATGTGTTAGTGGCCATTTTTATTTTTGACCCACTTCAAGGTGACAGTTATATCCATTAGTCAACTTGTGGGTTTTTGCGTGTTTTTTTGGATGCTCTATGAAGTTTGCCCATCTGTCTATTCTGTCAAACACTCTCTATCATGTTATCATTTTTCTCAACTACACTGTTGGGCATAAAGTTGGAATAAAATATTCCTACCTCTTCCTATGAAATGATAATGACAATGTGATTTATTCTTGACAGATAAAGTGTAACTTGGACATTGTACCAATCAAAGGTGATTACTGATGTGTATAAATAGGAATAAAAAGAGGTATGCCTCTGAAAGCTAAATTACTCCAACTTTATGGACAACAGTGTATTTTACGTCAGACTGACTTTAAACTTGTTAGGTAGGTTGTTTTACTTTTATTTGTGGTGCTGATGTATGAACTTAAGGTTGCTGTTGTTTTCCCCCTCATCATCTGAACCAAATCATCTTCTTCCCTACTTTGGAGCTGCTGTTCTTTGGATCAGTATAGAATGTGTTGCTCTAAATAACACTCAAACATTAAGTGAGAATCAGTACGCGTTCTATGAATTTAGTCAAGTAGTGTGCAGAAAAACGTCAACATAGTCAACATTTTCTTCCAAATAAATCATTCCCGGTGAAAGTAAATAATGAATCAATTTAAAATTAGGGGGCAACATTTTTTGCATGGTCAATTTTTCACTTTTTTTTTCTCTCTAAGCTTGAAACCAGAAGCAGCACTGAAACACCTCTCAGTTTAAAGTTCAGATCCACTTCAGGTTTAGAAGAAGCTGAATACTTCTTAGGTCTAATTTCTATTACTACTGTTACTTCATAATAGGAATCAAACATGTTACCTTTTAAGAGCAAAGTAAATCTGTCTTTGTCTGCAATATACTGAGGACTATATGGCCCTATAATACTGGTCCTCTGAATGTGTCCGCTGAGCACTGCAAGACACTTAATGAGCAGGCCATCTCCCAGATCTATTCAAACTCAAGATATTGTGCAGGAACACTCAAACCACGGAGCAATATCTGAAAATGGCAGATGTTCATCTTCTTTTCTTCTGTTCTCCCCCTCCACCTCCTCTCATACAGCAGTCTGCCGTTGAACCTCATGTTCCAGCCGCTTTACTATGAGACATCTGCACCTCACTCACTGTTTCTTCCTTTCTTTTCTGTCTCATCTTTCCTCTGTAAACACATGCATGCACAGAGATAGAACTCCTTTCTTTCATGACAGATGGCAAGTCAACAATTGTACAGCATCAGACCCCCAAAACACAAACACACACACACACACACACACACAGACTCAGAAAAAAAAACACCACCTCCTTGTCTTCTTGTCCCTTTGTGCCCAATCCCCTGTCAGATGTCTTGATTTGTTTCTTACAGCTGAGTGTATGCATTAGTGTGTGTGTATCCCACTTTACCTTGGTATATTTAGCACTAGTTTAATGAGTGCTTGGTGAGGAGTGGGCCCCAGCCAGTGGACCATATGGGGGACATTTAGCCCCCTCAGAACACTGAGCCAAGCCTCGCTGACATGATTACCACTGCCGTCCACTGCACTACACTAGTGTCAGATTGGGAATGGGGAATTTTATCATGGGCAGCTAATTAATGACTGGAGATTGGCAACCAGAGATGGAGGAGGCTTAGGGAAGATGAAAAACTCTGCCACTGTTTGGTCTCTTTTTCCTTTCTGTTTTTATCCTGCTAGATAACTGAGATCCTGCGAGACAAACTCATGCACACAGACACATATTCTTGAACAAAAATATGAACCCCTCCCCGCATATACTATATTCTAAATGGTGCCACATTCACTGCTTTAAACATTTGTCCTCATTTGTCCTCGTAACGTTGGTCACATTTTGTGCGCTCTTGTGCCTTGCATACTTTCCATACACTATATTCATTGTATGTCTTTATGAATGCATGTTTTTATTCAGGGCTAACATTTTCTGTGTAACTGTGGTGCACAGCAGGCGAAAAGCTAGTGGCTGAGTTAATCCTGTCAAAGACAGATTACAGGTAGGAAGATATAAATAGACTGACTGTCCCTTTAACCTGACCACTATGACATCAGCATGCAGCTCAACTATTAAGTCAGGCATAACAGCCAAGTGTACCAAGATGACATACCTGTGTTCACTAGTGTTAGATGCTGCTTTCTCAAAATAATCATTAAATAACATGCTAACCGACACAAGTTTTCCACTGCAAATATTTTAATTAATGTATACTTAATAAATAAGACAACAGTATAACACTGTTCGTTCATGTTTTGACACTCGACAACTTGGTCCAACTTGGAAAATGTCCAACATGCCTGTATCTTTTCACACAAGACCAGAGTGTCTCTCTCAGCAGAGCCTCTGTAATTGCCTGTAGTCTGTTCTCGTGAGAGTCAGTGAAGTAAGTGAAGGGTGCGGGGAGAATGTCCTGAATAACCCTGGTAAAAGAGAAAACCCTCATATACAGGTCTGTGAAAATGTTACTGGGTTGAAGATACTGAGCACCACAAAGTTGTTTACCATAGGAGTAGAGTGAAAAAAAATACATCAAGGATAACACTTTGATGCAGTGCAGTAATGGTTTCTCAGTTTCTCTTTGGCAACAATATGTAAACCACTGTCTACCATTGTGTGTGGTATGGCTGTCCCTGGTCATTGGCACATTTCACATGCAAACATGCGACACTGCATCCCTTACAGTTACTCCCTAGAAAGATTAATGTTAAGCATTTAAGTTAAGCATAACTGATGAAGAAAAAGATGAAAAAGATTGATCAATAATCAGCTGACATATCCACAAAACCTGGAAAAGCAAGAAAAAGAAATAACTCATCTACTATTTCTCCTGCTTTCAACTTTTTTTAAGCCTGACAATTCCCTATAAAACATATTTTGAGACCATGCTGTACCATAAGGAGTATATATTTTATTATCTGGAGCCAGACAATAGTTGATGTCAGAGAGAAACAGCAGTTTAGAGTTTTCTCATTATAAACAGGTCTTCACAGATAAACACAGTATTATTTCACAGTTTATGAAGAATGCCTGTGGGAGAAAATATGATCAGTGTTTCATAGTCTTAAAGAGCTTGGCTGTCCAAAGAAAAGAGAAGTGGCAATAGATGGCCAAATGGTCACTCTCTGGAGCCCTCCTCCTGCCAGCCAACACTTACACTAGCTGTTAGCCACTAGGCACTAATCTGTTGGCTTAAAACAGCCAAAGCAACCCCCACTCTAACCTGCCTCCTCTAATCAGCCCAGAGCCTACTCAAAGCAACCTAGAACACCTCAAGATGTCAGACTAATCACGACCCCTTGAGTCTCCTCCTCGGCAAGTCTTTATACGCACCTTTTGTCACCAGTACAATCATTTTAAACAGTTGCAGTAAGAACATGTGCAATAAATGTAATTACTCAGTTAACAGTGTAATGTAAAGTTGTGTCTGTCTCAGTGCGCACACATGCAGACAGACTGTAATAAAACATTTGAGGTCAGCATTTTGATGACTCTGAGCTACAAACTAATCCCATTACTCAACCTCACCTTCCTTCACCCCTACTCTCTTCATCTATACAAATTTTTCCTCTGCAGTGATCAGCACTCCATTCATTGATCCGTTCATTCATTTATCCATGACTTCCTCTATCTACATCAGTTCATTCACTCACCCATCCATTAATCCATCCTTCTGTTTGTGTGGCCTTTACAAGGATTCTTTCCGCCGCTTACACTGATCTTATTGACTGACCTGAGTTTGCTGAGTTACACAGGTTCAGGCCATTTAGTTCAGCAGTCTAAGGAAAGCTTCAAGCTGTGAAACACAACATAATGTAAAGTTCCATAAATGGGTGATGGTGCCTATTAACATATTATTTGCTGTCTTACATAGAGTTTATTTGTATTTTTTGCTATATCTGGTAGTGTTTATAGATTTAGTAACTCTAATAAATGTCACAATAAAAATAAAGTAAACATAATGAAGGTATAATTCAATGTCAAGGCAGAAATGTAAACACTACCTCTTCATTTGCCTTTATTCACTGTCTAACAGACGGGGGGGGGGGGGCATACATGGTCGAAGCTGAAACTGAACCTGGGCTGTTGCTGTAAGGCCTGATGTGGAATGCACTTAACCTGGTGACCCAAGGGGTAACCCCAAAAGAGCTACTGAACCTACCTGTTGAGTAACACAGTATAAGAGTAAGCACATTATTATTTCACTCAGTGAATTGAGAAGCTGTTAATCCGTATTCATCCATTGTTGGTGAGTTAAGCTTTTTCTGAATCTGTTTAGATTTTGATGAAGTCTTCCCTCCACAGAGTAAAGAATTTCTCCAAGTAGTAAAATTTACATTTCTTATGGGAAGACACAAGTTTTAATTTGTGACTACACTAGATGAGTCAGCTTTTATTTCCTAAATTACTTGACAGGTGTTTCTTTAATTGCCAGCTTATTTTCTATTTCGTTTTTACTTTAGAACTTCATGAAACAAAAACTTTCCATTTTGAGTGAAAACAAAGGTGACACTCTCTCTGCTGCCTGTCTTTATTTGGTACCCATCTGTATCTGATCGGCTGTCTGTACCTGCTAGTTACAAGTCTCTTCTGAACTGGGAGGTTTTCTGCCTCTGTTGTATGCTGCCTGTATCTGTCACATACTATCTGTCTTTCTGCCTGTCTTTCCTGTGCTGTTTGTCTGTAGGCTCTGCAGACCAGTCTGTCTGTTTGCGCTGTGCTATCGGTCTGTCTGACTGTCTGGCTGACTGCCATTCTCTGCAGTGTAGAGTGAGTCATTCTTAGGACAATGGAGACAGTTTGTAAAGCCACATTGGAGCGTACACTTCCTCCGGATGTGCAAGAGGATGCCATTCATAACAAAGCCTGTATTGTCTGCCTGTCTGCTGCTGCCCTGTATATACATGGGAGTTAGGGAGAAGGGGATAGAAAAAGGAATACAGCAAGATGGAAAGGGATATAGGGACAGTACAAGAGTGTGAATTATAAAAAGAGGTGAGTTGTGGTGACAGGTTCTAAGGCACAGCACACACAGGAAGGAGGAGGAGTGGAGGAGAGCAGAGGAGGAGAGGAAGGGCGACACAGCAGACAGTGGTGGCGGCGGCAGCAGCAGCAGCAGCGGGTGGTGATTGATATCAGAGATCTGGCACTGCCACCTGATCCAGCCAGCCAGCCTCCAGCAACACTGAACTCACTGAACTCACTGATCCAAGATGGCCGCCTCACTGCACTGCACCTAATGAACCCCACAGAGGTCTGCTGTACAGTATAGCACATGCAAGATTGGATTACGTTGTGGGGATGCATACAATGCAGAATAGCAGGAAATCTAAAAAAAGGACAGTTCCGTAGAGTTTGCGCCGATTTGCATTTCAGATTGACAACTATCATCAGATGGGCCGATCAGATCAGATGAGGTCAGACACATTGGTTGGTTGGTAAGGAAGACATTTAAAAACAGTAATGAAGCCTCCAACAAATCTGAAAGTTGAATGCACATCAGCTTTAAGACCCAAATTGTGGTTTTGATGCTACATGTTCTAGATGTAGGATCTCAACAACTTTAACAGTTCAATATATAAGATTCGTACATGTTCTAGTGTTTATGTAAAGTTTGCTGGAGTCTGTTTTGTGCTGTAACCAGGCTGTTCATTGCACTTAGCTAACTACTTTTCTAAACTAACAACCATCTCAGTTCCTTACATACATGGTAACAGCCTGTATACTGTGGACTAAAGTGTTTTCCATGTGTTGCATTTTGCTTGCTCCAAAGTTATTCATTGCTTCTCCTCTGCTCCACTACAGTGACAACACTGTCCAACTTGATAAAAATCAACAAATGACTGATTACCAGCACAAAACGGCAAACACAAACTTCATGTAAATGTGCAGAACTAGCATATTGGACTTTTAAACAGAAGTGGAATGTAATGTACCATGCCACTGAAAAATACAACCTAGAACATCAATGTAATCTAATAGTGTATCATGCCCAATAAATACTCATGTATCTACAGGTCTAGCCAGCCACTTAAAAGCTAAAGCAGGTGGAAATCAGGGGAAATAAGGTTTGAAAATACACATCTTACTTTTGCAGCCATCTCTTCTCTGTCCGAAACACTCAATGTGATAACAGACAATATTACACTGCCTCATGCCATTGAAAGTGAACCAAAAATATCACGGTTAAGGGAGCTGTCATGTTGTGTAGTGTGTAGAGTCACCTCTGACAGAACCGTAAAAGTGTTTGGTAATTAAAGCTGTCGATCGCACCTCTGAAAACACCTGGGATAGCCACAGTCTTCCATCAAGGAGTAGAGTTCTCCACAGCCTGTAAACAGAGCCAAGTCAGGGTGCACAATCTTCCTGTCAGACCACCTGAATTATAATATGCTGAAAGGTAAAGGAGGAATTTTTGACCCAATGATGCCAAGAAAACTACCGTACACCGGACCTTAAATTGCCATCTGAAATTCTTCCTCTGTTAATTTCAGAGGAAGTCTAAACTAATTGCATTTCACAGAAAAAAAGTATAAGTCTATTTTCCAAACACTTTTTATCCAATAAATGATAATATCTATGCCTTACTCGTTTATCATTTTAACTGAATTAAACTTGTAATTATTATTTTTGAACCCCCCTGCACGTAATTTGGAACACAACAGTATAAAGACGAGTCTGTCCTCTTTGACATAACCACAGTATATGTCATCTCATTAGTCGCTTTGAAGAGTATCACCCTGGGTCTAGGACATGTCAAAAAAGATGATGGTGCTCTCCCTGTCTCACTCTGTGTCCCTCTCCTCCTCTCCTCCCTCCTGGCCATCTGTTGTGCTGACTGCTGTGTGGGCTGATGCTGGTGGAGGTAACAGTATCTTTGACTACAGCGGCTGACTGTGACCTCTGTGGCCTCACATGGGCTGACAGAAGGTAAACTCCTGGTCTGAGTGCAAAATGAACTCAAATTCACTTTAGATTCTGGCTTTAAGGTGCAAATTCACCATAGCGGTGAAATGAAAATTAGCTTATCATCCAATTCTTGCTTAGGCAGGAGAAACACAAAGGCTGTGACCTGATAAATAGCTAATTCAGGGATGCCGATATACATCCACTGTTCATTATTTGTGGAGATTCATAAATACGGCCCATGGGTGGATTTTTTCCTCAGCTTTAATAAGTGAAGGACTTTATGGCCATGCTACAGTAGAGAGCACTGAAAGGCTCGGTCATCTGAGGACATGGTGTACTTTAAAGAGGTGCTGTTCTCGAGTTATGCCCTTCTGTTCCAAGATGATGATATGATGTGATGATAAGGAAATTGACCTCATATGCAGCAGACAGAGATGATTTTTCACGCTACATTAGGAAGGGAAATGGGGAATATGAAAAAAAAAGATGGAAAGAAGAAATACAAGAGACACCAAAAGCAATTATTCAACTCAATTCATTTCAGTTCAACTCAATTCAATTCAATTTAGAATGGAATTTACTGGCTTAAACATTCCAATAAAACATTGTTGCAAAAGCACCACAAAACTATCTATCATCACATTATTACTTTCTTCAATGTCTACGTTGTTTCTGTAAAAACTCTTTGAAAAACTAGCTGCAAAAGCTGATGCTGTCAGACATTCTTACAAAGGACCAAAAACCACATGACCATTGATTAGCATCCACTGACACGTGTAAGCTGATCACCAAGTCTACCGGGTGTAAATATGTGTGTGTTGTATTGTCACATCTGTCATGTTTGACCAATTATTCTAATGGGTATTGACTTGTCAAACAACAGTTACACACACAAACACAAATCAGGGCTCGACATTGACACTGGTCCGATGGCCCGATGCAATTTTTACAGCCTACGGGCAAGTACAGGCCACAAGAATTCAAAATTGTCAACATTCCACCGATACGAAATGTTGACAACAAGAAACTATACTTCATCTCGCCGGCATTGATGAATTTTAGCATGTTAACTAATCGAATGTCAAATGATTGTCGCCATCTTTCCATTGCTCACGCTTCGGGTGTTTTCGACAGCCTCACTTCCGGTTGAGTTTCACCTTCGTTAATTTCCGTAGGTACAGCAGCCGGTTACGCACCAAAATACATTGCTCACATTGATGACTGGCAATTTGGTGTTGAAAAAGGCAAAATCTTAGGATGAACTTTTAAAGCCCCCAAAACCAAATCAAAAGCCTGGGAAAGCATCATCAACAAAGACAAGAAGAACAGCAGCATAAAAGAGGAAGTCTGAGTATGACTATTGTTGTCAAAGGCCTTATAACATTTCCCAAGGCTGCATTTCATGCACAAATTTTCAAAATCAAATGATTATATGACCAAGCAAGCTGACTAGACTAGTAAGTCTACCATCACCAAATTAAATAAAGATAGTTTATCACACAGACAAAGGTGGACAGACACAATACTACACACAGGGTGGGTTAAGGCAAAGGAGATGTCTATACTAAAGTCACTGTGCAAAGATGAGGTGCTATAAGGTGCGTACACATGTAACCTGAAATTAGAAAAAGGCAGGTTATGAATCATACATAATATTTTTTTATATAAAACATGCATAAAAACAACCCATTCACCATGCCAATTGCTTTCTTTTTTTTCATGGTTTATGATGCAGAAATTCGCATTTTCGCACTAACGATGCCGCATCCCCTGTATATGCCCAAACCAAAAATAGTAGGCTTGATATGTGGGCCAGTAGCTCATGGATCAGGGCCAGTGACTTTAAAAACTTACTGGCCCTGTTTGGCCAGTGGGTTGAAAAGGTTAATGTCAAGCCCTGAACATACATACCCCTGATTCTTAAAATGTGCAAAGAGCAGTGAACATACTCAAGGACTTCTCAACAAAAAGGCATCCCTACACATCCTTATAACAACACACTGTGTATAAGAGTATTCAGCAGGCCCTGAGATGGTCACATCAGAATGTGTGTGCACGAGTATAGAATTTCCAATACTGGTGATCTTCATCTTCTATTACAACATCCATAAATGGCTAACCATAGTGTTTGACATGATAACATACATTTAAAGATTCTCTTTGTACAAAGTTGGAAACTGTTCCTTTTCTAGCCTCCTTATAGCCAACTACAATTACTGTTTGGCATTGAATCAGATATTAAAGTGAACACCTTGTAGAAGTCATTGAATCAATTGCAAACAAAAAAAAAGATTACCACACAAACCCTGTGTCACAGCAAAATACTTTATCTGCATGTACAAATTAAACAACAGTAAAGACACTACTTTCATACAATTTTCATTAATGAGATGAAAAAGCATCAGATGCTGCTCATCATCAACTCATCTTACATTCATAAACAATCTACAAGAACTCTGAGCAGATATTTAGCTACACTCCCGACATCTGTGTGTCTGTCTGTTTGAAATAATTTGTTATGATTAACTTCACCTTACATGAACTTCTGTCTTTCAATCACAAATATGTTACACTGCTTTCTTTCACCCTCATTTCTGTTCTCTATTTTTGCAGTCTCTAATCTTCTGGTCATTCTGATATAAAAATTAGAAAGTACAAGGCTTTCAACACTATAAAAACACAACCAAACATAATCCAATTAGTACAAAAGGGTGTGTGTGTGTGTGTGTGTGTGCATGTTGATGTAGAGGTTACACTACCTCTTTTTCTCTGTCTCTCTCGTTCACTTTTTTGTTTGTGTAGAAGCTGTTTAATGACTAAGACTGCAGTCTTTGCTGTATCACGACCTGGACAGTGAGTCAGCACCCCGACCTTGCTCTTCACCACACACACACACACATACACACACATGCAAATACAAACTTAGATTTAGCATATGATGCAGACAAACATTCACATTCCTGACACAAACAACCTCCCCACCCCTACCTTTATCTCTGTCTCCCTCACACACAAACTGGTAGAGCTGCGTCGTGACTGGGGGCGATGTGTTCCTCTTTATATGCACAGACGACTGTCTGAGAATCACACTGGCATGCTGGCATTCACAGACACACACACAGATCTTCCCCTCTACTTCAGCAGTATGAAGTGTGTATGTGTGTGACTATCAAACAGACCTTCCACTTGTTTAAGTAAAGTATGGAGGAGCATTCTGTTGTCCAACCTGTTACCCTCATGTAACAGAGGGATAGCCTACATTACCCAGAAGCCTGCTGTCTGTTATGTAACCATGTCACTTCCTGTTCATTTTGTTTTACACATTCCTAGACACCATCACAGAGTCAAGAAGATGATGCTCATTGGCCTAAAAGTCTGGAAATCCCCCTTGTTCCTCCTTTGAGACTTCCTAAAACACATGCATGCATATTAGTGGAATCAGTACACACATTAACCCAAGAAGTTTTAGTGTCAATCTCCATTATGTTAGGGGAAAACTTATGTTCCAAGGTGTCCAGGCAGCCATTACTACTTTATTAACTATTTTTTGGTTAATTAGTCACTGTTGCATACAGTTAACCTGTTGCGACAACATTGGCTAAACAAAATAAAAGAATTTCTGAGAAAAGGGAAGTAACAGCTTTGCAACATCCTCTTCTACAACTCCCTCTTTCTTTTTCTCATTCAGAGAGGTTGTAAACAGGATGTATTATCACTACACCCCTCGACTCCACCCCAACCAACCCCTCAACCCCATGTCATATGACTTGCCTTAGTGAAACCATTCAAGATGTTAGGACACAACAGCTTTTAATAATAGCTCAAAGACAGGCAGAACTAACTTGATTTCACAGAGTAGTAGACATGCTGGCCTGACAGTGCATTATGCACCAGCAGTGTTACTATGGACCTGGATGTTATTAACTGCACACATATACACACTTGTGCATACAAATTTGTGCACACATTCATCTCTGTCACTACCTGACTAAGGCAGATAGAGGCTTAGCAAACAAATAGCCAGCCAAGCTTATAATAAAGAGACACATCCCTGTAGGGTAAAGACACACATGTGCTGCTGAACACTCGCACACCAAGTAATCAGACATCCATGTGATCACACACATACACACACACTTAATCGCAAACACATCCTACCACCAGCACATGTGGACAGGCACGGCCAGGCCCTCAGTCTAGACAAGAGACAGAAGAAGAAGAAAAAGAAAAAAAGGGGAGAACAGAGAGTAGGAGAGTAGAAGAAGAGAGGTACTGGATGTACTTACCCCGTTTCTGGAGCCATCCCTCTCTAACGATGGTGACATCGCTCATGGTTCCTTCACGCCGAGTCTGATGCCGCTACACGCCTGCTCCACAGAGAGAGAGAGGGAGGAGGGGAGGAGAGGAGAGGAGGAGAGGAGAGAAAGAGAGGGAGAGGAGGAGAGGGGGGGGGGCTGGCTCTCCCAGCCTCCGCGTCACTCTCCCTCCCTTCCTTTCCCGTTCACCCTCTCGTTCGCTCGCTCACTCGCGGAGTCTCTCTCTCAGACACACACACAAACACGCAGTGTGTGTGTTTTGCGTGTCGTTTTGCTTCCTGTTGTGGCTTATCTCCCTGCCTCCTTCCCTTCTTCTTCTCCCCCTCCTCCTCCACCTCCTCCTCCTCCTCACTCGTTCCCTCTCCAGACCTTCCTCCTCACCAGCAGTGACTCAGCCTAGAAGGAAGGGAAAGGAGAAAGACAAAAATGTTTTAAAAAGAGGACTTTTCTCCTCCTCTGCTGCTCCCCCTCTCCACTGTTTCCCTCCAAAGCCCTTTATACAATCTAGAAGGTAAACGACTAGTTATTGTGAGGACAAACCCTGTTCACTTCCTCTTATCATCCCTTTCATTCTCTGTGTTAAACAGGATGAATTATTGCAAGCTCTTGATGATGCAAAAACTGACCTTGATTGCTGAAGAAATGTACACCTCTCTCAGGTCTACATCCCATTCATTTTTTTTTGTTCGGGTGGGCAGCTTGTGCTGTGTGCTAAAGTCGGTCTGCCTTTCTTAGCTTGCTATATTCCTCCATGTCAAATTATTTTGTCAATGTGTATGTGTGTAGGCTGATTTGTCTGTCGGTATGTGGGAGGTGGGAGAGCATCTCAGGACTGTGGAGTAGGGCTTGGCTATAAATAGAAACGATGGCAGTTAGGGATGCTCTCACACTCTTTCTCCACCTCTCTTTCTCCCAGCCCAAATCTCTGCACCTCTCTGTTGTCTCACTCCTGCTCTCCCTCCTCCCTCCTCTCTCTCTGCATAGCTGCTGCGTTCACCTCAAATGCACTCTACTACAAGCATTGTTACACAACGCGCAACAACACTACACTGCCTAGCCTGAATGGAGACCAGCACTACGGCAGCAAAGCTAGCAGTTCTAGCAATCAGTATTCAGATCAGCTACTGTCTGCACTACTGCCGACATTTGGAGGGACTGCAGCGTCATAACGAGGGTTGGAACAGACCCACAGACTCGCACACAACCTTGTAGGTGACACAAGCATTTTTTCACTGTCTTATAAATGGTTGATCTTGGAAACGCACACAAATACATGTTTCATTTCTGGTTTACAAGAAATGTGCTAGCTTTCCTTTTTTTAAATCTATATTTTCACTTCCTAAAATATCATGTTATGCCAGTTATGATGGTGTACGTAGTTTCGAGTGTGTCGCCCTGTCTATTAGGCTAAAACTGCTTTCAAGTTAGTAAGAAATGATGATAACTGAAGGGAATAATGGGTGAGTTAACCAAGATAATATTAGTATGTAGCTACTTTGACAACCAACTAAACATTTTAATCATTTTCAGTCTTTTCTCTTTAATTTTATATTTAAGATCTCTGGGCTTTTAATTGAAATTGAGCCTACTATTATGAAAATTAAAACATTAACGCACCTAAACTAACCAAGACATTCATATCAAATGAATCAGTACTAAAAGCAAATGATGTGTCCTTCGATTAAAATAAAATAAAAGCTAATTGTGGTGCACAGTAGATTTATTTTTCAATATCTTTCTCTGAATAGTTGAACTTATTGTTTAACCAACTGAATCATTGCAAATGCAGTTTAAGTGTCATTTAAACAAGGGTTAAAACTTTTATACACACTGCAAAATTCTGGATTATGCTTTAATGCTTCAGTGTATGTGACTGCAGCTGCATTTAGCTTCATCCTTAATCAGGGCTAATGTGTCCCTGATCGCAGGGTTAGTGATAGGGTCCCAAATGCTGTTAACATCTAAGCACTGGCTGAAGCAGAGAAGAAGGGGAGCAGAGTGTCCTGACAGTGGCAACCTCTCGTCACCAGGGCAGCTGTTGCCATGGAGATGTCCACTACCAGTGAGCCAACCATGCCAGGGGAAGCACCAGCCAGACAGCATTTATTTAATTCAGAGAGGAGGCAAGGACAAAATAATAAAGAAAGATAGTGAGCATCGAAACACAGAGATGGACCATACAGATCAGGTATTCCACTGGTGATCAATCTGTGAACCAACCTACACTGAAACGCATCATGAAATGACAGGTTGAAGAAACTAATTAAAACACAGCATACACAAGCAATAAGCAAGACGAGACCACTTCACAATAACTTAGTTATTTCTGAATCCCTGAATACTAACAGCAGTTCTTGAATTAGTATCTCTGTAACCCATACCAACTGTAGCCAATGCATTTACAGAGTGTGCCAAAATGACTGCATGCTCAGTATGTAATTTTACAACACACTTTTGACAAAACTGTAAACACAATTCACTGTGGTATACTGAGTGTCATCACATATCATGTTTCTAGACGATTTCAAGAATAGTTTGCTTTTGCAAGGATTGCATGTTTTGCTGATTTAGTAAGATAAACACATAAACACCACCAACTGCTATCAGTTAAATGCCATCTTATTGGACAGTGATGTCACTCATGATCTCTAAAAATATACACCATACCTATATTAAAAGACACTGTGGAAGTACAATTTTAACAGGTTGCAAGTAACTGTCATACTGTCCTTTCATATTTTGTGTGTCATTTTTCATATAACTTGCCTGAGAGACCTTTTAGTGATAAAGTATCAATATTCATTCATATATTTTCCAAAAAGCTTAGTTCTTGGGAGGGTCAGAGGGTGCCAGGGCTCATCCTGGTTACCTATGGACAAAGATGGAGGATCAAACCACTGCAGTACCATGTATCCTAAAGTCTCACTATTTTGTCTAAGATCACCCTTACAAAAAAGAAAAAAGGCCACTGTTTGGACTCGAGTTAGCACATCTCACCTTGTTTAATCTTTCCACACTCCAATCTGTGTGGAAAACACAGGTCGTGGGTCGACCGGTTTCTGTCCTACTTATTCAATAAGTAGGCCTACTCAATGTAGAAAAAAAATCCCTTCACGCGCTGATCTTCCAATTACCTCAGAAAGGTTAACTGTAGTTTTGAATACCCAAATATAGTGAAATGTACTATAGTAAATGATAAATAAATGGGGTAAGTTCAGTATGACAGGTTTCACTATCGGATCACAACCGGATGTTTACATCGAAAAGAATGTGGTTGTACATGCCTGACGGTTTGGAGCATGCGCATAATCTTAGGGGGTAAAAAAATACTGGGGTAAAAATTGTACAGCAGCACATAGCGTGCGCTGCTTCTTATTGAAAATAGTATGTCTATTATATATTATACATACTGTAAGTATAATAAGTCTAATGCGACAGTGATGATTTTTTGTATCAAATGTATGGTGTGGCGGCAAGTATTTTGCCGTGGCAGTGTGCCACGGCAAAACCTTACCAGCGGAAATGCTGCAAGGAGTACTTAGTCTACAATCCTCTTCCTTACTACAAGCCAGCAATTGGCAGAACCTCAAGTCCAAGAGAAACCTTACTGTGATCATTAGTCTGAATAAATGAAAACGAAACTAGATAAACAACTGATGTACCAAAACATGTAGTCACTTACTCACGAATTTAACTAACAGAAAATTAACTTTTCTGAAAATAATCATTATATATATTTATACAAAATTGTAAAAATACTCTGGTTTGGGAATCAAATATATGTTCTTAAATTATAAAATATAAAATGGTTGATCATGAAAATAACATGCACATCATCAAGGAGCAGCCTGTATTATTGAAATCACTGAGGTGCAAACTATTTTACAGCCAACAGTACCACATAATCATATAACAAGCAATGATAAATAGAATATATTATAAGGTATAAGTAATGATAAATGTAACTACAAAACAGGAATCACATTGTGTTTTTTAAAAGAGCCAGTGGCAGCTGGTAAAAAAGAATTTTTAATTCTGATAATCCTACTGTACATATTGGTAAACTGAATTTGCATCTAGGCAGAAACAACTTGAATTCTGTGGATGGGGTTACTACAAGGAACCTCAGATCTTCCATCACATACCTCATTTCAATCCCCTACACAGCAGTGTACTTACTAGATACTGTTTACATGGAAATATACAATACTTTTATATCATGGTTTTATCTAGTGGAGATGCTGGGTGTTATGATGTCTTGTTTTGTTGTTCAAAGCTCATTTACAATGTACTGAGACAGAGTGGAAAACTGTTCTGTGGTCAAATGAATCCAAATTTGACATTCCTTTTGAAAACTATGGACACCGTGTCCTCCAGACTAAAGAGGAGAGGGACCATCCAGCCACTTATCAGCACTAAGCTCAAAAGCCTGCATCTGTGATGGTATGGGGGTGCATAAGTGCCTATGGAATGAGCACCTTGCACATCTGCAAAGGCATCATCAATGCTGAAACGTTTATACAGGTTTTAGAGCAGCATATGATCCCATCTAGATGTCTTTTTCAGGGAAGGCCTAGCAGGTTTCACCAAGACAATCTTAAACTACATAGTCAATCTATTCAAACAGCATGGCTTTGTAATAGAATAGCCCTGGTGCTGAAATGGCCTGTCTGCTGTAGAAGCCTCAAGAAGACTCAAGACTGTTGAGCAGCTAGAATCCAATATCAGACAAGAATGGAGCAACATTTACTTCACAAAACTGCTGCAACTGATTTCTGCAGTTCCTAAACATTTATGGATGGTTATGAAAGGAAGAGGAGGTGTTACGCAGTGCTAAAAAAAAATTGTCCTGCCCTAACTATTTAGAGACATGTGTTGCTGCAATCAAATTCAAAAATAACATTTATTTTTCTAAAAAACCAACATTCGCAATTTAAACATTTGATGTTTTTATGTTCTTCTGTGAAAAAAATATGGCTTATGGGATCTCCATTATATTGTTATTACTTACATCCTAATGTTCAAACTTTTTTGGAATTGGGGTTGTATATTATTCACATATTTAGAAAACACAGCAACTAAATGTTAAACATATCTGATCATATCATGGATAAATATGGTATATTTTCTCTCCAGACTAATACAGAAATCTACAAACCTACAGTGCAGAGTTTTTCTATTTCTATTGTGTTGTGACATTTTTATCCTTAAAAAAAACCTATGTTAATATTAAGTTGTTAATGATGAAATGAGTACATGGAACAGTTGGTATTTTCCATAATGAGCAATTTTATTTTTGATAGTTTAAGTAACATATGGTTTGATGACAATGGCCTTCTTTTGTACAATCACTGAAGAATTATACTTGTGTATAATTTTTAGGTAGTACATAAAATTTGTTCATAAATACTATTTCCTTTTCAGGGAAATCAGTTTGCATCTTCTGTAGTAGTATGACAAAGGAACATGCTGACACAGTGAAGGCAACCTGCTCCCTCTCAATGAACCATTGAATGTGTTTATGATGGACTTTGTCAAAACACTTGAGATACAAAGCCAAAACATCTTAACCTACCTCTGGTGGCTGGCTGCAACACAGTTCATATATTCAACCCCCTCCATACTATCCAGTGAAGCTAAACTTAAAGTAAGCATCCAGTGAATTTCTGGTGAATTAGATTTTGCTCTTTTTAGGTAAAGTTAATCAGGCAGATTTGTTATGAATTTGGCTGTTCAGAGCATGTGATGTCCCCCGTCTCTACTGCGTACACTCTACCTCCAAACTGCATCACACAGGCAAGATGGCAGCTCCTATGACCACCAGATTTTGGTTTCATTTTGACACAGTAGGAGGAAGGGGTGTTGTAATGTCCATCTTCTATTCAGTTCATGGTTTAATCAGCTCATCCGAGGGAAAAACATGTAAAAACACAATAATGATGACATAATTACGAAAATTATATTCCATTTATGCAGTTAGATTCTCTTAAATCCCTTCAAATCTTTAAGTACATGTTGCTGATAGTAGGTATGCAGTCTACTCTTAAGATACTTTAAGAACATTTACTTGTAACTAATGCAGTCTGATATTTCTACTTTTACTTCAGTGAGGAATGGGAGTAGCCTACTTCTTCCACCCCTGTTGAAAACATATGACCTATCACATCATGTCCAGCCTGTCAGAAAATAGCCGTTATCGATGTCATCATACACCAACGACCAGTATGACCGTTGCTTTTAACGTTATGTGTAACACTGGTTGTCATAGTGCAACATTATTTCTGTCTGTCCTCAAATGAGCAGCACCCAGCAGCACTGCATCATCTACGTCACTGGCTGTCAAACTGACGCATGTTGCATGCAGCATGGCAGAAACCTCAGAGGACGATTATAACGGTGGTAACGTGCACAAACCAAACATGATCACAGAGAATACACACCACTCCTTTTTGACATTGGAAAAACCCAGTGTGCTGCCTCTCTACCTCAAAACAATCACTCAGCATCACTTCAAAGTGACCCGTCAGATACCGGCCCGCCCACCTTGCTATCGGGATCACGACATACACAAAGTTATGTTAATGACAAAACAATGCAGCCGGTGTTTTTACCTGTAGCGGCAGGTGCGGTGGGATTCCCGTGCACCTGCTGTGCATAAACCGCTCAGGTTATGTTTTTCCTCCCTTCTCAGAGGGCTAAGTGACGTTAAGCTAGGCTGATCAGCAAACAAAACGTGAGGCTAAGCTAAACCGTCCAGCCCCGGCCAACCGTCGTCTGTAAACGGTGTAGAAGAGTTCGGTTAAAGCGACATCAAACGAAATTTCCCAGAAGCGACGCAGGCTGCCGTTACCGCAGCCAACGGTTGTTTTGACTTTCAGGAAAAGTTGTGACGTCACCCGGAGAAACGGCAACCCTCTCCTCTCCGTCACGCGCACACACACGGGCACGCTCTCTCTCTCTCTCTCTCTCTCTCTCTCT
>JAPQRQ010000008.1:16441205-16465387 GCA_037367365.1 Apogon talboti
CACCCCACCCCATCCCATCACACATGCCCCCTCCCATGTGGAGCAGTCTGGTTTTTCAGGTTGCTCTACAGTGTGCAGCTGCCCCATTAGAGCTCAGGAGTGGACTTAGATTCACATTAATTTTACAAGAAAAGCAAAATACTGTAATCAAGGGGATAATATGCAACATTTCTGGTGTTTTATTAAGAGAATTTACTTATTTTGGCTTCAGTGTTTAATCAGGCACTAGTGGTTTGTGAGCTTTGTACATAGTAATTGTTGTATTTAAATATTTATTCAGTAATATTATTAATTCATTTTTCTGTACATAATCCACAGGCTCCCCCAGTGAATAGTTACAGTGGAATTAATTTTCATTACGGAAATTATAAAAGTATTAGTAAACTGGATTATACAGAGCTCTGTGCATGGTAAATTATTAACTGTAATTTTTCAATGTTGCAAGTGCCCTAAACTATATTATATTATCAAGCATGTGATATTTATTAGCACTTAGCAGCCAAATTGCAACCAGCTGTCCCACCCTCACCTATGGTGGTAAAACAAAACCCACACATTTCTTGTAATGGCATGTTTATTTTGTCAGTTCTATCCTTGTATTTTATAGTATTCATTGTGATGATGATTTTACACAATACCAAAACATTACAGTCTCTGTTGACCCCATGCAAACACTCTGGTTTTGCATACATGGCGAGATTTTTTTTCAGGCGACTGGGTTGTGCAGCAAGTTGCATGTGTGTGAAGGCAGAATTATTTACGATTGAGGTTAAAAGCAATTATATGATAGACCACCATTTAGCAGCAGCAGTTAATGTGGGAGACATATTGCACAATGGTGGTAAAGAGAGAGCAAAGCCACAAATCATAAGCTCTTGATTTATTTACTGTATATGTTTGTTATGACACTTTCTAACCTCGTTTCTTGGCAGGGAATGCAAGACAAAAAAGAAAAAAAGAATTTAGGGATGGTATTTTGTGTGATCATAGGGTGTGTGAACTCAAATTAAAAGGCGTCAGTTAAATAGATTTCTGCACTTTGTTGTGTTGTATGTTATTACAGTCTGTGAGAAATGGTTTGAGTGAATTGAGGGTGTGCATTTTTCTGACTTTGCCGACAGATGTTACCTGCATGAAGTATTCAGAGCAGCCAAAACCCCATCCTGCCTTCAGTGATACCATCTTCTCCAGACTCTGGACTGTGTGATATGAAGATGCAGATAAATTCTCTGTCTCTGTCTCAAACACACAGACAGTCCTTCTCTGTCACCGCTCTTCCAGCTGCGTGCTGGTGTTCACTGGGTGCCATCAGCGTATGTTGTACAGTGGTCGAGTCAATGGAGCAGTGGGAAGATGACAGAGACAAAGGGACAAGGGAACTTTGAACTATTTTTGTCCAATGGGAGCGATGCCATTACCGAGGTGTGTCCTTTACATGTGGCTGAACTGTGTAACACATGAACTGTATGCACAGAGACAAATGACACATATAGTTGCATCCACGCGTACTGTATAATGAAAACAAAGACTAAAACTAAAGCTATGGATGAAGGTGTAATGAAATCTACAGAAATCAAAATAAAATCAAGACTTTTTAATTAACCCATGAAGACCCAGAGCTACTTTTGTGGTAGTTCCCACATTATTTTCTCTCTCTATTTAACCTTTCTTAAGTGATTTATCACCATTTATTGGAATATTATCTGCTTTATTTTGTGTTTTTTCAGTGAAAATCAGGTATTTTCCTGTATTTAAAATACTGATCATGTCGATGTTCATAAAAGCTCAGATTAAAGTTGAGGGTTATTATACCAGAAACAAAGAAAACTGAAGAAAAAGTTACTTTTTCAACAAAGATATCATTAACTGAACATAAACCCAGTGTGTCCATCCACTGTCATTGCTCCAACTCCATGAATTTTACTGGTGAATCAATGTTGTAGAAGATGATGGTGTTTCCACGGTAACTACAGGGCCTCTGAATGTCCAAATGCGTCATATCTGATGACCATGAAAAGATGAATGACTGTATTTTACACCAATTATTTACATGTGTTGATAGGATTAGTGGATCAGCAGGTATTAAACAGTTTAAATCAGTAGATGCTTTAGGTTGACGGTCAATGTTTGGGTCTTTATGGGTTAAACACTACAGTTACTGACATGACAGAAACCAAATTCAGCTCCAGTAAGTAAAATTAGCATAGTTATCCTCGTTGATTTGCTTTGTGGTTGATCCAATATAGGGAAATATGAACAGCAATAGACAAGTTCCATATTTTATACTAAGTAATTGATTTGCAAATTTGATCAGAATTTACTGTGTGTTTTTAGGTCTATCCACAGAATAGAAGGTGTACATTTCAGTGGGCTCAGGATCACACCCCTGCTTTTTTACAGACGCTGTGGTCCTGTTGGCTTCATTGATCAGTGACCTCCAGCTGACTCTAGGGTGGTTTGTAGCCCATTGTAAAGTGGCTGGGATGAGAACTAGCATCTCCAGGTCTGTGGCCACAGTTCTCAGTCATATTAGGGTGGAGTGTCTGTGTTGGGTTTGGGTTGAGCGCTGTCCCAGCTGGACGATTTTAACCTTCTAAGACCCAGGAGCCCCACAGGTTTTTGAGTTTTGGCTTTTTTTTAATTAAATAATTGCTTATATTGGAAACATCATGATGCAACAGTTTTTTCAGATGCATTCTTAAAAATTTTTTTGGAATGTCATTTGCGGTGGACAGTTGTTTCTTTTTTTTTGTATAAAGCTGTGAATTTCCTGTCCTCATACGTGGACAGTGGGTCCTAGAAGGTTAAGAAAGTTTGTGTTTTTTTCACATGAGTGAAGGATGGATCGGAACATCAACAGGCAAATCAGTGCAGTGTCTGCAATGACGCAAATGCAATGCCAGACTGTTCTGGTAGTGAGAGCTGAGCCAAAAGTCAAAGCTCTCAATTTACCACTCACTCTACATTCAACCGATGGTCACAGGCTTTGGACAGCCACCAAAAATATGGGATTCTGGATACGAGTAGCAGAAATTGGTTTCCTAAGAAGGGTGGCTGGGCTCTCCCTTAGAGATACAATGAGGAGCAGGGTCATCAGGGATGAGTTCACAGTACAGCTCATCCACCTCCAGAGGAGACAGTTGAAGTGGTTCAGGGATCTGGTTGGGACGCCTCCCTGGTGAGGTTTTTCAGGCATGTCCAACTGGGAGGGGACCTCAGGGCCACACAGTGGTGCAGGAGTTAATGCTGTTTGTGGATTGGAAACCAGTGCTGGCCAGCTGGGGCCCTTCTGTGTGGAGTTTGCATGTTCTCTCCATATCTGCATGGGTTGTCTCCATGTAGTCCAGTGTCCTCGAGCGGTCCATATAGACATACACCTCAGTAGGTGAAGTGGTCATTGTAAACAGCCCATTGGTGTGAATGTGACAGTAAATGGTTGTTTGTCTCTATATGTCTGTACATGCACTGGACTGGCCACACTATAGGGCGTACCTCGTCTTTGCCTGATGTCAGCTGGGATAGACTCCAGCACCCTGCCAGAGAATTAAGCAGTTTGGAAAATGAATGATCGAATAATTCTAGCTGTTCTTGATTTATTTTATTCAGCTGTGGTGTATTAGAAACTCCATAATTAATATAAATAGTTTTATTGTTTTATTATCCTGTTGAATTGCCTTCAAGTTTCAAGTTTATGTTTTATTGTTTACAGATTCCATTCAATGTTGTTCCCACTTGTGTTTCCTGTTAGTTTCATGGCCACGTTACAAAGAAGGCCTCTATATCATTACATTCTGAGGGCAATTATGTGTTGAATGAATGACTGAATAAAAACTCATGACTAAGTAATAATAAAACCCAATGAAAACCTCAGAGCTATGACAAGTCTGCCATACACTTCTACATGTCTGCAGGCCGCCAGGGAGAGTTGCTTCGGACAGTTTGTTTCAAGGATACAGCTGTGCAGTGTGCCTTTCTTGATATCCTCTGCCTTTCTGTGGGACTCCCGTCTATGAAGTAAACCCATCTGTCAGAGGCTGGCGCTGTGTACTTTTCTTATTTATAGAACATCTGGAAAAGAGGAGTATAGTCCCCTCAGAGTGCAGCAGCTCACCGCTGGGGCTGCAGTTGGTTTTAAGAAACACTGTGACAACAAATTCCTACTATTTGTGGAATTTGGTGAATGTCTAATTTAGGCCAGAAATATTGTCTCCAGAGGGAGGACAGGAAGGATATGTGTTACAGTCTCTCCTGTGCACGTCTGTGAGTTTTAGATGAGCACATCTGTCAACATCTGGATGCACAGACTGTGTTTGGCTTTCCAACAACTGGGTGAGATCAACATCAAAAACACACACAGTTTGAGTACAGCCAGAGGACACAGCAGCAGCAACCCTCCTCCCAAGCACACACTTGAGTGTACAAACACACACACACATCCACTTCCAACTGATGGCCCCTGAGGGCCCCAGTTTCCGATCCTGCCACTTCCTATTTCTGGTCTGTACCTCCTTTACTTCCTTTCTAAGACACATTTTCTGTACCTCTCTCTCTTTCTCTCTTACCTTCTGTCTCTCTTTGTCTTTTATCTACACACTCCCACACCGAGACACATTAACACTTTATGTGTAAATGTGTTTTTCCCCAGGCTACACACTCCTTAGAGAGGCACAGGAGGAATCGGCCTCGCCTCCGCAGAACAAACTGCTGTCTAACATCTGTCTGTGGGAAGAGACAGATGTGAGAAAAGATATGTGTCATGGGAGGAGATGTCTCTCACTCATGTTTTTCTTTCAACAATATCTCCATATCCCAAATGTAAAGGATGCAATGTTTGATAGAATCTTCTTACAGTGAGAATCTACAACCAATTCATACCTTTTTGACTATATAGTATTCTTTTTCTTTTCTTTTCTTTTCTTTTCTTTTCTTTTCTTTTCTTTTCTTTTCTTTTCTTTTCTTTTCTCTTCTCTTCTCTTCTCTTCTCTTCTCTTCTCTTCTCTTCTCTTCTCTTCTCTTCTCTTCTCTTCTCTTCTCTTTGAGGCCACATTTTGATTCATTCATGGCCCAGAGATGCAGTTAATTTTAACATTTATTAATTTGTTGCCTTGTTTTGAATAATTTGTGTCCAAATGTGTGTGCAGAGAACCAGCGCAACAGACCAGCCTTTCTCCCCAAAGCATGAAAATGAGAAAAAAATATTCACCAACTTTGCTCTTTATTCACTATGGTGTCACTTAAATCACTACCCACATCAATGGTCTCCTGTTGATAGTTCTACTGTGGCAGATTGGGAAAAGGCTCTTGCAAAGTTTGTGAGAATTTTATTAAGAAAAATATTCAATACGTTAACAGTAGTAGCATCAATTCAGTTCACTTACTGAGCTGGTTAAACCTAAAATCTGTAGGTTATTCTACAACATGTAGCTTGGCAAAAATGTGCATCTGTTTACGTTTGGCTGTTGTTTTTTATTGGAAAACATTCAATAACTTTAGTTTTCTACACTACAGTGTCAGCAAAATCACTTCACACATTAATGGCCTTCTGTTGGTTTAATTGTGTTTTATTGTTATTATAATATTAATGTTTTTTAGTATAAAGAATCTCTTCTTAATTTTGCACTCCTCTTACAGCCAGTTCCACATGGAGATTAGTGTTATTTGTTCAGCCAGGAGGATGTTTTGATGAAAATAGGATAAAAAAAAGGGTGCTGCTTGTATTTGAATGTTTAAGTTATGAGTTGTTGATGAATTATAAAAATCTGTAAATGACTTTCCAATTTAAAGGAGGCGCAGCGCACATGTTTTGGAGGGAGGGGCTGGTCTTGTGTGGGTGCGACTCTGTATATACATACACTTGATTTGTTGCCAGGAAAATTAATGCAATGTGGAAATGAACTGTATCTCAAGGCCATGAATTAATCAAAATATAGCCTGGATGTATTTAATTATTTTTTTTCTCTCCACAGTCCCTAAAGGGCTGTGCACTTTTATTTTTTCAGTTTCTATACAATCAGTCACTAAAATCTGACTCCTATCAGTGACCAAACTTGACATATTTTTGGAGCTCTCAAGCAACCAAATATGTTTTGATGGGATCCAATGACAGCAGATTCAGTTGAACAATATTATTTATTATAGATATGATTGAGGTAATGCATATGAGATCATCCTGATGTCATCTGTGATCTTTCATTACAGGGAGATTTGGGAGATAAAATCCCCTCCAGAAATATCCAAACAAATACAACATCATCACCCCATGTCCAGTTGTTGTTTACTTGGTCAGCGGCTGGAGGCCTCATGCAGGGGAGGGCTGCTCCGCGTCGTCCCAGTGACAGCTCACCATATGGGGGGCAGCGGACGTTCTCTAAGCCCTGTGGAAGTCCACACACATGGATCTCACAAAAACAGCTAAAGCACCCTGGCAGATGCCACCTCTGTGGTTACCATAATACACACACACACACACACACACACACGCACATGTGTACACACTAATACAGCCAAATCAGCTCTAACATCACAGCTACAGTATACCCATCCAGATGATCAAGCTAATTGTGTCCTACTGTTTGATGGTGAGTGAACATGTTGTGTTTTTATTTCCAAAGCTGCTCTCCTGTTTACAAAAGAACATTTTTGGGCCATGTTTGCATTATGTTGTTTGGAAAACAGTGGTGCTCAATGACAGGACAGAGGATGCCCTTTCAGTGACCTAGATCAGACATCAGGATTTTATGGTGTGATTTTCTTCATTGTGATTTCTGCATAAATAAAACCTTTATACCCGAATAAAAATATGGGCTTACCTTGGTGTTCATTGGCAGATAACACCACTTTGTCAGTACTTATATGGTGGCTCTGATTTATGAAAACTTCACTGTTTACTTTTTATCCTAATTCTGTGAACTGTGACAGCTTTGTACCAACAAAACCTGGTGATAAATCTTTATTTAAAGTCATTAGCAAGAAACACTAGCTTGTAGATAGTAGATGTTTAGATCATATATGTCACACAATCAGTCAGATTTTCAAAACTACATTTCAAAACTTTTTGAATAATTTCCTACACTGCTTTCAGCTCAGAACATTGTATTGATGGTGTCATATCGTTTTGTTTTGTTTTTACTATCACTCTCAATGAAAATGTATCTGATGTGTCTCAATCATGAGTACAGATAAAATACTTAAGAGTTTTTTTTTCTAATTACCTTTAGTGATAAATACACTCATATCATTTCATTGTAACAAATATCTGCAAATAACATCACAGTACATTTTGAACATAAAGGAGGGATTAAAGAGGGGATGTGATGCTACTGGCTGAATGAAAGGGAACAGTATATTGCAGAAAATTATTTTATTATTATTATTATTATTATTATTATTATATTATTATTGTTATTTCTCTGAATTTGAACATCTTTGGAAACATTTTATGTAATGTAAGTGTATGTCATACATAGTCCTCATGGCTTTTAGATATGTTATAGGTCCAGTTTGTGAGACTACAGTACATGAATACAGTATTCATGATTATGTTGTCATGGTATACTATCATCTGGAGCTGTCAGCTGTTTATATCTAAGGAGGGAGCAGTTCACCTTTCACAGAGTCTGTCATATTGCACTGCCATGTTTCTGCGGTTCTCAGAACAGACTTGTACCTCATCCTCTTGCCATCTAGTGTTGTTATATTATTACTGTCACCTACTATTTGTGAATTCTCTCAACCAAAAAGCCCACACCAAACAAAACCAATTCCCGTACTGAGGTATTTTCATGTTTTTTGGGGACACTGTTAGTGAGGGTGAGGTGAGGGCAGCATGATGCAATCTGCAACTTCACCACTAGATGCTACTAAATATTATTTGGAAATCTGTTTGAGTATATCTTATTTTTTGCATATTGTTGTCGCTTTAATTGTTTATAGTGTCTCTCTTTTGCTCTTCCACAAAAAAAAGCCATGCACATGCAATTTACTAGTCCTGAATAATGAAAGTGCGACTCCCTCCATTTAGCCTGAGGCCTACAGCACTAACATCTGGGCCGTTTGGCAGGCTGGCCACCATTGCCCTTGTTGGAAAGGCTCTTCAACGCTGCTCCAGATGCAGGCAAGGGAGGCCCAGCACACACAGATGGAGACACACATACACCAAAAGGCTGGCAACTGCAAATACAGTGTCCACAATGTGAGTAAAGCACATATATTCACATACACGTTGGCACCCTGCATACTGCACACATGAGAGCAGCTGTGCACTCATGCATACAGATGCGAGCACAAATACAGATGTGTAAGGAGGTAAAGTCACAGTAAGCTATAGACAAACAAATACACACACACACATTAATCCAATCTAGCACCCAGATGGAGACAGAGTGGCAGCTGATGTGGTGGGCAGAGCCGGCGCATTGTTGGCACAGGTAACATGTTCTCAACAGCTGGCGCAGGTTAGGCATTCCTGGGAATTGGAGCCACAAGGCAAATGTTCCCGCTGGCTTGGGGGCTGGCGCTGTGGCAGACAGGCTGGCAGGCTGGCACACAATCACCCATACACACACTTCACGCAAAATGGATGAATCTGAGGGAAATAGCCACACAAATTCTGCCGCAGACACACTCAGGTATGTCAGCGAATGGGTGTTATACAGTTATTGTGTGCATACACATGAATATCAACAAGGAGTTTGATATACTTACAACTAAAGTGGCAATTTAGCATCAATTAAACTGAAAATTTCTTCCATTTATCAGAAGTTAAAGGTGCTGTGATGCGTGGCATCAGGGGGCAATGTCGTTAATGCCCCTCCTTTTCAAGTGTGTAGTAGAGCATACAGTGGCCCCTAAACAAACAAATGACCCCCCCAAATTAAAAAAAAAGAAAGAAACACAAAGCCATCTCTACAATTTGTGCTTGATTTACTCTTTCTTTGCCACCAAAACCTGAGCAACATGCCTGCTAGCATCATGGAAGAGGACTTGAAACAGCTATTCTAAGCTATAGAAAGAAATAATGTTTTCTATTTTAAGGTGATTAAGGTGACCTATGAAAACATAATTAGGAATGTTTCATTCCACTTAAACAAAATAGATCCCTCTAAATTTTACTCACTGCACCTTTAATTCAGAATTTTACTCAATTAATGGAAAATAATAAAAAAATGCCTTGAAATGCTGATGTCAGAACCTAATATTTTGTAATATCTGACAAATGGTGAAATAAATGATACAGAACAAACAATTGCAGCAATCAAATAGAAGAAAAAATAGAATTCGCAAGTGGGTATGATGACTAAGGTCAGATATATGAATTGTATTGCTCTACTGGTGAGTTATTTAAGGGTTTTAGTTCCGTTTTAATAGAGAGAAACTGATCTGGTGTCAGGGAATAAGAAATAAACAGAAGTACCAAAACAGTTTGCATCATCTACTACTCTTCTGTCATCCACTTGCTTTCTTCTCAGTGCATCATTTGGTGCGTGTGCATGTTTTGTTTTGGTTTCTGTCCTCTTTGTGGAAGTGTATTAGCCCTTTCACTGCCTGGGGCCTAATTTCCTGCCGCAGCTGTTGGCTAGTTTCTCTGACATCTGGACTGGGGAGAGACAGACAGGCAGGCAGGCAGAACAGAGGCTACAGTAACTCCTTTCATTTCAACATAATCTCTGAGATCTCTGTGATCTTACAATAAAGATTTGAGGAGATCACACTGCTCTATTTGCACTCTTGGCCTGGACGAGGCTGTGAGGAATCTGCTGTGCTGTATTTATTTAAAGCTCTGTGTTTGCCAGTGTTTCCCCTTCTGCCTCCTTCTCTCCCATCTCTGCACATTGTTTATGTGCAACTGTTCAGCATCAGGGAAGAATATTATATCTCCAGAGGTCGAACAGAACACCGACTACATGTTAATTCCAGGTACTTGTATTCTTTATATGATTATTTCCATTGCATGTCTATTCCAAAACATCTGTGAGTCAAATATTGTACTTTTTAGTCCAATACTTTGATAGTTCGTCTGCAGCTTTAGCTCCTTTTCAGATCACAATTTTTCATTTTCATCCATTCCAGTGAAAAACCTCACATCTCCAAATATGTTGGAATGTTTTTGTCAAATTTAAGGTTTAATTGTCTCTTTGTAATTACCTCTCTCTCTCTCTCTCTCTCTCTCTGTCTCTCTCTCTCTCTCTCTCTCTCTCTCTCTCTCGCTAAATTAACTTTTTAAAAATCTGGATTAACTGGAAAATACATTGTCAGAAAGGTGAAAATAGACCTGTTTTATGAGCTTATGAAAACTTTTTAGTCATATGTGGTTCTCATAGGACATTGATGCTACAAATATGTGCTGATTTTAAAGAATATGATTCATGATTGTACATTAAACCATCATTAATGTGTAAAAATAGTAAGAATTGGGCATGAACTTAAGCATATACACCAGTAAAATGCAACATACACATTAATGAGGTAGCAGAAACTGAGCATGTCATGTCTATGATTGACATGCCCTCCAAACAGGGAAAATGTATTATGAAGGGGCCGGAAGTGACATCTGTAAAATAAAGCTGCGGAGAGTGAGACCACGATATCGGAGTGATATGTCATGATTTAATTCAGTTAACTCTGCTTAATTCAGCATTAAAGTAGAGACACAGCAGAGCACTTCACTGCATTTGTCCAATTAGTTACTTAATGTTACATTCTCCAGAAGAATGACACATCACAGCCTAAAACATCATTACACATTACGTTTTGAATCTCTTTATCATTCTAAAATGATGTATTAAAATTGCCATTGATTTCCTCCTTTTATAACTGGGGAAGAGGAGGGAACAATTCATTGATACTTTAACCTATAATAGACTTAATATAACCATCACGTTCTTTATATGTCACATGACTGTTCAGTTGCTCATGTTGAATATAACACTAATAAGGAACTTATATACCATAAAAGACCTGCTTTAACTGCTGTATCACTTTCACAGCCTCATATAAAAAACAGAAAAGTAACTTTTCTGCAGTGAAACATGGGATATAAGGGCTGGTTTGTGTTGCATGTTGCTATTTGCTTCATTTTTCAATTTATTTTAATTTTAATAATTTCTTGCTTTGGGAGAGATGTAAATGGATGAAAATACTATATTATTATATCTGTGATACACTAGTTAATTTTTTTTCAGTTTAAGTTGCTTAGTTTGAATTCCCAGGGTTGTTTTTCTTCTGTCTCATTACATTTCACTACAATACCACCTTTTTACACTAACTCCTGTCTGAAGACCTACTACATTTTCAACCATTTTTAAAGATTTAGTACTGGCAACCTTTAAACCCTAATATAGGGTCTTGGTATGATAATATCCTTTCGTTAATATGTGAAATCTTCATTTAAAATCTCTTTCTCAAGAGTGACCTGGCCAAGAGAGCAGCTCTGACATTGTTACAAAAAAAGACAGAACAAACAAACAAATTCCATACACTGCAAATGACTAAATACAATATCTATTTTGTCCATTTATTTTCCAAACTGATTAATTCTTGAGGGTCATGAGGAAGCTGGAGCTTATCTTACAAGGTTTACTCTGGACATGTTGCTAACTCATCATAAACAAAGACAAATGACACCATTCACTCTCATATTTCATATATGGGAGATTTAGAACAATCAATAACCTGCATGTTTTTGGTGGGAGGAAGCTGTAGTACCCAGAGACAGTCATCCATCCATCCATCTATCCATCCGTCCATCCGTTAATCCGTCTGTCCATCCGTCCACACTGACAAACAACCATTCGCTCTCATGTTGTACACTGAACATTTATAATATAATATTTATTGTAATATTATGATATTATGTGAAGCACATTGATGGACCGTATGTGACTTCCTTAGATACTGTTCAGGTGTGTTCATATGGAGCAGACCGCTACAGTCCGATAAAAGTAAGAATGTTGCAGAAATTAGATGTGAGAAACCCAATCAAAGTTTCAGTTTGTGAAAAATATGATCTGACCAGTAACACAATCCTAAACCCTATATGTTATAACCATTTAAATGCCAGCTTCTTCAGTTATTTTAATCTCATGGAGATTATTAAATGTTCTTTTAGACCGCTGTGAACTTGTGATCCAGAGTGATCGTCCACAAGGGGGAAGGTCATCAAAGTAAAACGAAGGCTTGCGGTTGACATTCGCAGCAAACACACTGGAGTCCAGAGATCAAAGCTGAACATGATGCTTCTTTACGGTTGCAAAAGCAGCAACAAATTAGATTCTTGTCTGGAGCATACTCTAAGGACAAAAATGCAAAAAGTGAATTTGGAAGGGAAAAACCCCTTAATGTCCAGCAGGGGTGTTTGTCAGTGGCAGGATGACTGGCCAGATGTAGAGCCCCCCACCACTCACTGCCACACACTCACACAGATACACGCACACAGGCTGTTGGCTTGGAGGCGCCATTAACCAATTTAGCTTCCAGATGTCCATCATACAGCCACAGCCAAAGCTGCACAGCTCTCTGCATGCTTCACACACATGGGTGAGAACATCCCACATGCACACACACACATTACTGAGCTGTGATATGCTGCTGCTGGGACACAGGAAGATACATATAGAATGGCAAAGACTTTTGATGCATACAAGACGCATTCACTTTAACACATTACAGACTGCAGCGCTCAGTGCGGTAGTGCTATATGAGTGTGTGAGAGCAAAATTTGATTGACAAGCCCAGATCCTGATAAAACCGAGACTCGCTTTTTGATCATTTCTAAAATGATCCTCCACCATCTGGAGATAAGCAAGTTAAATACACAGTTGTTTCTCCTGATGTCTAGTCCCTCTGAGACACCAATACACAAAGACACACTCGTACATTAAAATGTGTGCTCTCTCAGACACATGCACGTCCAGAAGCCTGTGCACAAACATGCACAGGGACACACATGTAAACTCAAGCATGCACTACACAAACGCATATTCACTTTCCCAAAATGGACAGATGCTGCACCTCTAGAGGCACAGAGACCCAGCAGCTGTTCCCCAGCCAGTCAGATGGGCTACCATTGATAGTTCATGAATATTTTACACTCAAAATGGCTGCATTCCAGACCGCCTACAACAGCAGCCACAGTGGGCCAGATGATCAGATCATTAAACTATATGGACTGACTTCCTCCCACAGTCAGCTAAATAAACAAAAAAGTTATGAAAATGTTTCTTGAACATCATAACACAACAGTGTTTGCAAAAAGTTTCAACTAGTAGGACTGAGTTTAAAGACCTCAGAACTGTAGAGCCGAGTTCACTACAGTTTCATGTAAATTTTCCTTTCTTTCACACCCTGCCTCACAGATGTGTTATATATGCTAAAGCTAGAACTGAGAAAATGTTGCAGAACATTTTTTTTTCCAACTCCACCTTCATAGAGTGTAGGTTTGACTTTTACCACCTACAATTTATCTTTGGAAAATGAAACTTTATGAATGTGTAAAGGCAGTGGTGGAAAATAGCAAAAGGGCATTTATTCTTGAGCAGAGCTTAACTTGCACTTAAGTATCTCAATGTTATGCAACTTTATTCTTCCATGCACACATTGTTCTTTATGCTTCAAAACGTTTTCAAAACATGATAGATAAAACAGCTTTATCTATCTTTAAAATGAAAGTTTGACACAACGGATAATAAAACAAGCTTTCAAAATAATAGACAAAAAAAAACCTTTTAATCTACATTTTCTGACCTTTTTGTCTTCTGATGTCTTACAGAATGCAGAGTATAGTCTGGCTCATATTTCAGATGTCTATGAGTTGTTAACAGTTCCACCAAAGGCTGAATTTTCCCTTTAAACTTCTCACATAATTTCATTTCAATAAATCTTCAAAGTGAAAGAGAAAAACGTCTTTCCTCTCCCATCAATCATGTTATGAGCTCTCAGATGTGTGCAGTTCCTTTTCACAAAAACTGGATACAAAGTGATTTAGACAACAGTAACATGCTGCTTACACTCATGGTACTTCGACATTAACAATCTAATGATGTCAGATACAATAATGTATCAGTTAGATTGATCAAACCAGCACTTTTCAGCCACATTTTGCTTCTAACTCTACTACCACTTACTACATACTAAAGTCGGATTTTTCATGCAGGACTTCTAATTGTGCAAAATACTGAGCAAAATATTAGAATAAATGGTGAGAAATCAATTAATAAAAGTTAAAAATGGAGAAAAAATCATTTGGGAACTGACACTAAAGAAGCACTGGGTATTTATGGGTTTAAATTAATTTCTCTGGTATTAAATTGTTTAAGCTTTATATCTTGATATTCTTTGTACATTGTTAATTATTAAAGATTGAAGTTGACTGTGTTTCTTTTTCTGTCAGTTATTAGAAGTTACTTGCTGTTCATTTTGTCTTTAAAGAACCAAACCATTTCTTCACAGTGTCTGATATCCCCACTCTTCTTCCTAATAACAGAGGCAGGCATGAGGGGTGAGAGGCTGTGGGAGATAATCGCTGAATGACACAGGAAGGGAAAGAGAAAGGGGTGGACAGATGTGTGAATCTCTGCCCTGGGGCCAGTCACATTACACCATCAGGAGCAAAAACAGAGACAGAATATGTGTGCTGGACCAACTGAATGGCCCCCCCCCAATCCTCGACCCATAATAGATATTTGTGTTTTTCCAGCTGAGGTGAGCATTCCCATTAAAGGCCCAAACATCCCAAAACCCCCCAAAAAAGGAGACACAAAGATAGAGGGAGAAAATTAAATGCTGCCCAGCATGTCAAAAAGTCAGTAACTTTCATACAGAAGTGGAGGAGTCTTTGCTTAACGAGACCTACACAGCCACCAGACACCAAAAACATCTACGGATCTAAAAGGTTTATTAACTGTTGAACCACTGATCCTATCAATATATTTAAAGAATTCATGTGAAATGCAGTTTCTTGGCTTTTCAGTAACATCACATGTGTCTTACTTTGGACGTTCAGAGGTTCTGTAGTCAACGTGGAAACACCGTTGTCTTCTAAAACATTGATTCACCAGTAAAACACATGGAGTTTGACAAATGACAGTAGTTTTATGCACCTGTTTTATGTTCAGCTAATGATACATTTTATTTAAAAAAATTACTTTTTCTTCATTTTTTCTGTTTTGATGTACTAGCTGTTGAATGAACATCTCATGTGTGAATTAATTGGAGAAAAACCTGATTTTAACTGGAAAAATACAAAATGCAAAGGATAATATAATAAATGGTGATATATTGCCTAGGAAAGGTTAAATGTAGAAAAATATTCACTTGGAAGTTGCTGCAAAAATAGTTTTTGGTGTTTAATTAAATCAAAGAAAAGAAAGAATAGAAATGTGAGAATAATCATGGATGACGTACCCTTTGTTTCTTGTCCTGTTCTGTCTTTTTTCTGATTATTTTAGCCTCCTGCTGTTTTGTTCACAGCTAAACAATATAACACAAAGGATCTCTCTGTGAATTACAGTTTGTATTATAATTATTTAGCTCCCATTTAGCTCTTATTCACGGATTCTTGTAGCAACAAACTAAGTTTTAAGACAATGCAGATTCAAGTTTATTTCATGTCCACAGAGATTATAACTGATATATATATATATATATATATGTATGTATGTGTGCATTAAAGTATTAAATCACATGTACAGTATGTTCCAGTAAAGATTCTGCACATATATCATCCTAAGACACAATTTATGCTGTATTTGCTTTTATTAGAAAAATAAGAATCATCATCAGCGTATCTTTTCAGATGTGCAGAGGAGCTGCTTTCTAACAGCTGTTTGCACTGAATATCTTTGAATATAGAAGCAAAGCAAAACGTAATTAATGCTGGCAAGGAGAGATAGAAAACATACAGTTGTAAAAGTGTGAGAAGGGCCTGGAGAATTTTCTAATTCCTTCCTTTCACCTCCAGTAAAACTGTATTTCAGTGCTTCAGTCCAAAAGGTAAAAACCTCCATTCTGGGCTTTGACTGAAATAAAAAGAATTTATTACAATTTCTTTGAAACCATACCTAAAAAATACTCAATTATACAGTTATTTATGGCACCAGAGGATGCCAGAGCAAACTCTGGTTTGTGTTATTGCCTTTGTGTTCTTTATTTGCATTTATTGATTTAATACGCATAATATTCATTTTTCTCCTAAATGTTCTCAGTTAGTCCTGTACATACCTGCTTTTTTATGTTCTTTTAGTGAACAGTCTTTAATTTGTTAGTATGTAATGTATTTAAAGATAGTAATGTATTACAGCATGTTATCCAAATCCCATGCCAATAAGCTTTGTTAAACAAGACTACATTAACAGGGCGCATTAATGGTAAGACATGGGATCTACAGCGACCTCCAGAGGTAGAAAGTAGAAAACCATCTTAATGTAAGTCTAGATATATAGCAAAAATACTGAGATGAGTTGACCTGTGTGTCATTTGTTGCTAACTAAATATATAAGTGCAGTTTTATACGTTGTGAGAGTGTAAACAGCATTATAGGAAAAGTGTGACTTATTCTTTCCTTCTATTTGTGGGGAAAAGGTGCATTTAATATATCCCTGCCGTGTTACATTAGAAAAAAAGGCAAAACCTGAACAACAAATGTTTTCCAGTGGGTATGTGGATGTAAACTCTACTTTGCATATAGGTCTCACTAATTTGTTGGCTCTTCTCTGCTTTGTCTTTAGTTTTGAGTTGAAGGGAGGATGAAATACTAAAACATCCGGCTGGCTCTGCTGTTTTAACTCTCACACAAACACACTGGGCTGTATTCTGGCATCTGTCGGTGGCAGCACAATATGTGGATTAAAAAGGGAACACAGGAGCGGTGAAAGAAGTTTTAGAAAATTGCACAGGAATCTCTTGAGGCATCTACCTTCACACACACATGCACACACCTGTATAACAGATTTCATGCATTTGAAGATATCTGAGGAGTGTTTCTTTTTACAGCACCCTGAGGTGGGTCAGGAAAAAGACATGCATTTTTTTTCTATGCACTGATAGAAAAATTATTCTCAAATGACCTAAAATTCAGTGAAAGCTGTGAAACGTGTTACCGCTACTTTACATTTATTGCTCAAATTAGCTAATGGTTTTGGACGTCTGTCCTTAAATCCAATTTTCTGTGCAGGCCTAAAGTTGAACTGTTCCTGCCTTTGGGCCTAATTGTATTTTCGTGCATGAACAAGGGGCTCATTGTAATGCGCTGGTAACGTGGATGCCCAAATTGATAGACACATAACAGGGTCACCGTTCATTTGCATTTTAACAAGTCCTTCAGCTATGACACCGGATTGTGTGAATTCATTACCATACAGGACTGCAGTTCATCCAGCCATCTATTAGTAACGCCAATTAGTTTACTGGGACAGGTTTAGGAGATGCAAATAGGCCTGCAGACTCACTCTGGCAACCAGCGCTGCCCCAAGTTTTCATGTCAAGGCTCCCATGATAGACATTTGATAAAGGTTTTTGTCCTAGTGGCCCACATTTTAGTGGATTTCTTTAGTGGTTACTTAAAAATTATTATACAGCAGTAGAAACAAATCTCTCATTATTTAGATTTTAAGCGCTGGAGTGACAATTTATGCTTATATTTCTATTTATACACAAATATCACCAATTAATGTGATTTCAATGAAGTGAGACAGTTATAACCGCATTAATAGGTAACTGGGCATTCCCTTGAATCTTAGAGAATACTTTGGGTGCCCTCTTTACTCCAATTTTAAATACCCAGGTCTTGAAAATAAGAACAGGTTGCCTTTTTTCCGGACAGTACTGTGATGCAGCAGTGTCCCAGATTTTCTTCTCTCTTCTCAACCATGATATATAGGAAATGTACAGTCCTACTGCAGCATAAAAATCTCCTAAAATAGGCATAAAAAGCTATAAAAATGTAGAAATGCAGGACATATGCAGCTAAAATTTCACATAAGTCTGTAGACTCAAGGTAAGATCACGGTGTTGTGATGAGTCTAATGACTTGGAAAAATCTGAGCTAATGTTTTAAGTCATCTACCAGTTAAACACCAGAGCCTTCACACTTGGATGAATACATGCAGCAACTTGCTAACTGTAAAATAAAACATACAGGTTGAACAAGCCTTGTCAAATATAACCCAGGCAAAGCAATGTCATTCCCCAAAAAAGGGGAAGTCGCAAGTCTTAGCAAGATCTTCTTACAACCTGTCACAGACGTTACAGTTCACACTCTCTCTCTCTTGTTCTACATTATTTATTTACGAAAATAAAATACTCAAAAAGAATAATGTTAACCTGTGTTTTTAACAATTCTCATGATTCAGATATTTGTTCCTGATGACTTTACAACTGAAAATACAATAGATGACTAAATATGTTCTAAAACCACCAGCCTAACATAATAGTTTTATTTTAAAAACATTTATTGAGCCATTTGCTTTTTTTAACAAATACGGTTTGGCCTGAGATTATAGTTGTGGATGTGACTCATTGATACTTTTATTACTTATTAATGTATTTATCCTTTATTTATCCAGGAAAGCCCCATTGAAATACAAGATTTCTTCTTTCAGGGAGTCTTTTTTCTGCTTTTCCCTAATATATTTATTTATTGTCTGTTTTTTTATTCATTGCTCTCTTGTTTTGGTGAAAATGGATGATTTGACAAGAGTGATTTACTGTATATACTAACCACTGTGGTTTGTAAAGGCTGCGGCCTACTGGATTTGTTTGTGTAGATAATCATGCTATAAATTGTCATTAGCCACAGTTTATTGAGTGGTGTCTGTAAATCAGATTGTCCTGGTTAAAATTAACAGTTTTCACTGCACTCCTTATTATGTAAAATCATGTCAGACATCCCTTTTGGACCCAATAAAGTGACACCAGAAGGTGGAGGCCTGGGCCTTACAGCGTTTATTAAGGTTTATATTTTCTACCCATGATGGACTACACTCTGCCAAATGCTGCCGTTTTCCAGAGGAGTTGGCCCACCTGTTAATCTTACAGTCTACTTATCTATTACTAGATCTGTGCTTCACAAAATTAGAATTTTTGGGGCTGTTTTATTTGGGTCATCAATTGGTGAATAAAATGATTCTACAAAAATAGACCTGGAATAAAAAAAAAAACATGCACTCTGCTTAGAGTGTGGTTTGTGTCCTTTACAGTCATTGCTTCTGTCGTGCTGCTGCCTGTCTCTCAGTTAAACACACAAACAGGGACTTCATGGTGCATTCAGGTCCACCTCCAGCTCTAAATTCTATACTGAACTGCCATGAAAATGAAACTTTTTTTCCAGTTTTTTTCTGCATCTCTCATTCCTTTATTGCTCCTTACCAGCAGCAAGAATATCCCATTTGTTTCCAAGTTACATAAAATTACAGCAGAGTGATTATACATCAATTTCAGTTGATAGTTTCTGCCAATAAAGACAAAACTTTCTTTACCAAAACTTTGTGATGTATGACTGGAGAAATAGATTCAGAACAAGAAGTAAATAAGCTTTATATTTTTGCTGAGCAATAAATATTTCAGAAACAGTGATTAAATTAATTAATTATATAGATTGCTTAGCCCTACATAAAATATAGGAGGCACAATGAAACCGACTCTAAGTGAAAATTGGGTAGTATCGCAAATATACTTAGTATGTCAAGGTAAACTTACCCAAAATACTAAGATATTGATTAGGTTAACTTAGTTTATTTACTTTATTAATGACTTTATTCCCCCATGGGAAAATTTGATCTCTGCATTTACTGATCATAATATGTACCTAGAATAATTAGCATTAGTACATGGCACACATTAGGAGTCAACTGCCATTGAAGGCACTCGGAACCAACTCCAGATGTTCATCAACACGTGGTCAGGGACACCAACATGACAATTAACCTATGTGTACATATTGTTTTATTTGTGTTGTGTTTTTGCACTATGCGTCCAGGGAAGACACCAGATTTACCTTTCAGGTCTCTCAAAAAGTTTGTACCTGCATTAGGCTAACTAACACCTTAAATTTGTAGCTTATTTTATTTTATTTACAGCGATGAACGTGCCTAATTTGCTCAAGAGGGCGTTCCTGGCGACACCACCGGAAACCGCTGGGATGTTTTCCTGTCAAGGTGCTGCACCTGCTCACATCAGCTCCGCCTCCCCGCTGCTCGGGCTTGACTACAGTACCCAAGGCGCACCGCGCTCCTCTCCCCTCGCTCGCTCTCCGCTGCGCCAGTCCGCCTCACTGACTCGCAGAACCAGTTGGTTTGGCCCAGCTTCTTCTTTCCTGCTTTCTCACTGTGTGTGCTGCTGTTGTTTTTGCCTGGTGTCAACCTACGCCGACGAGAGAAGAAGACATATCCCTCCCTCTCCTCTGTGAGAGGGCCGCTTCCAATTTGCCTTCACTTTCCTCCTCGCCGGCACCATTGGCTTCCGTGCCGTGCCAGTCAACTCGCCTCCTTTCCCAGCCCGAGTTGAGCAGCAACAGCTCGGAAACATCTGGCCGCCGCAGAGTGCTAGACTCCTCGTCCCTCCGACTGCTCGCCTCGGCAGCCTGTTATGGAAATTAGTCTAAAGTCAATCTAGTTTTCTCTCCGAAGGAAAGAGGGGGATTTGACGGAGGACCCAGAGAAGACGTTGGACCTTGTTGTCTGTAAGTGCTGTCTCTAATACTGGAGTCCGATTAAAGGAGGCTCAGGAGAGGGAGAGGGTGGGTTACGGAGGGAAAAAAGTAGCTAAATGTTCCTTAGCATGACTGTGTTGTCTCCTCGCACTAATAGTTGCTATGTTAGCTCTCCCTCCGCGGTGTTTTAGCAGCTGTTGTCATAGCACCCGGGCCTCCCGAACAACTGTAAATAGCTCAATATTGTAGCCTGTTCGCGTTACTTTTGTTAGCCACGGTCGGGCTATAGCTAGCTGCGTGGGTCAGTGTGTCTGTGTGTATCTCTCTGTGTTTGTTTGCTGTGTCTTCTCAAATTAATTACAGTATTCTGGTGTTGTCAGTTTGTTTAGCGGCAGTCTCTTGGTCTGTCAGTTATAACGTTGGAGTTTTATGCTAATTTCCTCGCCGGGCAAAGCTGTTAAACGGTCATTGTTATGGCTGACAATATAAGCTGCTTTAAATCAAGTTAAGGGTTATTCTTGTCAAATTCTTACAAAACTTAGTGATCGTATTAGCGACTTTCGGGGATCCTGGTTATTTTAATGGCGCTGTCACGCTTCTGTTTTGTAAAGTAACAGAAATTGACGTGAAGCATCAGGAGTGGCAGTGTTGTATCTAAACAGCGACCACGCATCTTCACACGACTAATAACACTGTAATTAAAGAAGCAAAACAAAAACTACCGTGGAGAACTTAATTAAAGTTTATGCCTGATAATTAATGCCTGCGACTTTGTTTGATTTTAACTTTGCTTATTGCAGATTGTGCACAATGGTGAAATTATACCCGAACTTTTTTGCGACAACAAAAGTGTTAAATTAAATAGAAAATCTTATACGTACATTTTATGTCTATTACTCATACTATACAAAAATATCTGTACAGGACCTGTAAATGTCACGTGTTGCGTACAGTAAGAAATGACTATAATACTCAGAATTTATCTCGATATGTTAAAAGGCTTTATTTTTAATATATAAAACATTGCAACTATAATTTTACACATTCGAAAGACTTAAGAAATTCCTAACAAATGCAAATAAAAATGTGAAGGTTCAGTTAAGAGCATATAACGAAAAGTGTGGGCTGTTGTAATAAGTTTCTCCTTGCCTTATTAAGTGCTTGTATACCTTTTGTTTAGCATCCGCACTCATTAGGTTCTTTATGATTTGTTCCCATTGTTTCCTCATTTCATTTTTGTTCCTGTCACTTGTCCGAAGGGTCCGTGTAGGGGGGCGAAGGATAGATGGATGAATGAATGAATGAGGCAGTGAATGAATGAATAGAAGACAAGGCAGCAGCGCTGAACCGTAAAGAAGTGGGAAACAATATCAGCTGCGTGCGTCTGTCAGTTGCAAATGTGCTGTGTTGTCTTTTGTTTATACTTACAGACAGAAAGACAGGAAGGAAAATAAGAGATGAACACTTTTAGGGGTTTTCTGAGAAGTGCCCCCACTACATGAAATGCTAAAAGAAATTTAGAAGATTTCACTTAACTGTATTTTCTCATATTTGTCTTGTTGTAATAGTTGTGGTAGCTGTGGGTGACTGTGGTTGCATGAATTTGTGACTTTCTCTTCACTTTTTCCAGAAGATGAAATCAGCATCCCACTGCATTTTGTCGCGCTGTTGTTTTTTCCCCATAGAGAGAAAAAAAAGGGGGAGAAACAGTGAGAAAGACACAGAAACTGAGAGACAAAGTTGCGTGGTGTTGGTGTTGGTAGAATGAAAGAGGAGTCTGGTGGCAGGAGTGTAGAGGAGGCAGCATATGGCTGTAGAAAGAGCACAGCTGGAGGTAGCATCTCCATCTGAGGATGATGTCAGAGCAGCTGACAGGCTGCCATCCACCCCACCTCCTCCATCCCTCCACCGCCTCCACCCCTCCCCAGTCCTTTATTGTGAGTCTCAGCGGCAGCCTGGGAGAGTTAGTGCTATGTGTGTGCGTGTGTGTGTGTGTGTGCGTGCTCTGTGTGTGTGTGTTTTTGTGGCTGCCGATCAGCGCCAGTTAGGAGGAGGAGGAGGGAGGTGGTATCTCGTTCCCCCTCCAACATCTCCTCCACTTTGCATCTGTCCCTCGCAGTTTGAACAGCGTGTTTTTTTTTGCCTGCCTCCCTCTTCTTCTTCTCTTCTCTTCTACCCACTCATTGATTCAGAGAGAGAAAGACCGAGCAAGGAAGAGAAAGAGCAAGAAAGAAAGAGAGGGAGAGAGATACACTGCCATTCCCAGCCAGAGCCCAGCTATTCTGCTACAGTGGAGTTAATCAAGTTGATGCATACTGCTGCAGGTATCGTTTTGTGTGTGTGGCTGTCGGTGCATGTGTGTATAGTCGGAGAGTTTGGGGTAGTTATGTTGTTTTGTTTTGGGGATCTCCGGTGTGTCAAACCAGTGTGAGCGCTGCGTGTGAAACTGCTGGTGAGTGTCTCAGTAGTAAACTCGTGTTGGTGCTGCCTGTCTGAAGGGTAATTGCAGTCCGGGAATACTGTTGTGTTTCTAGAGAAAAGAGTCAGGCTGCTGTTTTCTGCTTGTGCTGTCAGGCAGTTTTTCCAGACGCATTTATAGGTTGTAAAGTTAGATTTGATATTTTCAAAATTTGAAACAACAGCTTACTTATTTCCTGTTTTTTGCCATGTTTATTATTTATAATGTATGTTGTGGAAACTTAATTTGGCTGTCCAAAGTATTATTCAACAATTGCATCAAAAACAGCTAATTTTCCCTTTTAATTAATTAAAATCTAGCAAAATAAGTGTTATTCGCATTTTAGGTCAGTAATATAAAAAAAGAAAATTAAACTAGCAGTTTCTTTATTATCAGCTAAGCTGTATTTTTTCCTACAATTAAACCAACTTGCTATAAAATTACTTGAAAGCATGTGCGGGCGACTCTACCCACTTTTTTCCCCTCCTGTCGTCGGCTGGAGTAGAGGAGACTAATTTAGAAGTTGCAGATTTGAGCTGCCTGAATTGGCTAGACAGCTGTAATCGCACTCCCTCCTAGTCTTAATCTCTTTATCTGGCTAGCAGCTGCCATATGGCCCCCGTCAGCTGGATCAGATGTGGGTAAGCCTCCCTCCCCGGCCGTCCCAGCCTGTCCCTCTCCCTCCCTGCCCCTCTTGTGTCTCTCTTAGACCCATGCCTGAGCCGGTCGGCCGGGCCGGGTGACGGGCTACTGCCCTCCTGAGCCTCTGCCGACGGCTCCCTCCCCACCGTTGCCGCCGCCGTCTTTATTTTTAGCCATCTTTAAGGATTAGGATTGATGCTGTGACGAGCAGGGCACTTACAGTGATTGTATTGTAAATCTTCTCTTCTTGGTGGTGGTGGTGGGCGGAGAAGGGGGGTGAGGAAGAGGGCAGCTTCTACTGTGGGGCGGATGTGCGGGGTTTTTTTTTCTTGTAAGATTCAGAAGGGAAAGAGTACATGAGGGATGGTGTGTGTGTGTGTGTGTGTGTGTGTGTGTGTGTGTGTGTGTGTGTGTGTGTGTGTATATGCGAAGGAGGAGGAG